>CAWUFW010014198.1:0-427222 GCA_963921515.1 Calotriton arnoldi
CGCAGTCTAGGGAAATAGATGTACCGGTTCAGGAATAGCAACATTGCCGCCAAAACATCGCGGAGCACACGGCTCAACATGGTCTGTGACATCCCACCAGCAGTCGCCACAGTATGTTGGAAGGTACCGGTGGCAAAGAAGTGTAGGGCTGCCATCACCTTCACCTTGGGGGTCAGCGCTGTAGGATACGGCCGGCCAGGCTGCAAATGTGGGGACAACTGCACTGCCAAATCCTCAATCAGCTGCCTGGTGAAGCGGTACCGTCGGATGCTGTCCCGTTCCACCATCGTTGCCAGGTCTGGGAATGGTCGATGGACAGCAGGAGCCCTGCAGTGCAGAGGAGAAGTAAGCAAGATTGTCAGTCACCCCACATATGCGGCATTGAACACACTCAATATCCCAACATACATCATTATGAGGCACAACTACATGAAGTGTGCAGTTCCGGAAGGACATGTATGGTACATACATGGCCAACATCTGTCAACACGGTCCAACAGGTGGCATCAATTAGTCCCAGGTTGGCCCATTGGATATCATGAGGCCGTGTCACAGTTCCCATCTCCTGCTGCCGTGTCACAATAACCCCCCACAGTGACATGTGAGGACAGATGTGCCCCAGGCACCACAGCTCAATGACAGGTACATTCCCAGGGACCCTGTATTGCCACATGGACACTGGCATTACATGGAGTATCATGTATATACCACAGCAAAACAACCATGACCCCCACAGGTAGTGGCCCCACTTGCCACGGCAGGACAGACATGGACGTCTGTGACACACACACGCACAACATCAAAGTCCATGCACACACAACCTGGATGTGGAGACTGTCTCCCATTGTGCACATGAAATCAGAGACATTGTAAACACTACATGCACAAAGACTGTGGAGGACCATCACTATTGTGCCACTGGGACAACCTGGCTCAAACATACCGTCCCACATGGGACTCACGGGGTATGTGACATGACATACACATACACCACCGTGAAATGTGACCATGGCACATGCACAGATATGAACAGTTGCACATCACAGTGGTCATGTACACGTAACACCCAGGATCCTGTCCCCATGAACACGTGCACAGCCTGGGGGTGGCTGCCCACAGGTGACACCCACAGGACAACATGTACACCAACATACACACAATAGGAAATGCAGCCTTACATGCCTTCTGATAAAGTTTGGACAGGCTGTCGTGATGTAGGTGTGCCCCTCACTCCCTGGGAGCTATCTGTGGCTGGCATATGTCCATCTGAGACAGGCATGCTGACATATGCCAGTCACATGTACAGTGATGCGTTGTACTGCAATGGACCGATCGGTGCCCCGGCCGGCCCATTGCATTCAATGTGTGCGGGTACGCGTTGTACCCCTGTACGCGTTGTACCCCTGTACGCGTTGTACTGCAATGGACCGATTGGTGCCCCCGGCCGGCCCATTTCATTCAATGTGTGCGGGTACGCGTTGTACCCCTGTACGCGTTGTACTGCAATGGACCGATCGGTGCCCCGGCCGGCCCATTGCATTCAATGTGTCGGGTACGCGTTGTACCCCTATGCAGCGTTGAACTGCAATGGACCGATCGGTGCCCCGGCCGGCCCATTGCATTCAATGTGTGCGGGTACGCGTTGTACCCCTGTACAGCGTTGTACTGCAATGGACCGATCGGTGCCCCGGCCGGCCCATTGCATTCAATGTGTGCGGGTACGCGTTGTACCCCTGTACGCGTTGTACTGCAATGGACCGATCGGTGCCCCGGCCGGCCCATTGCATTCAATGTGTGCGGGTACGCGTTGTACCCCTGTACGCGTTGTACTGCAATAGACCGATCGGTGCCCCGGCCGGCCCATTGCATTCAATGTGTGCGGGTGCAGCGTTGTACCCTGTACGCGTTGTACTGCAATGGACCGATCGGTGCCCCCGGCCGGCCCATTGCATTCAATGTGTGCGGGTACGCGTTGTACCCCTGTACGCGTTGTACTGCAATGGACCGATCGGTGCCCCCGGCCGGCCCATTGCATTCAATGTGTGCGGGTACGCGTTGTACCCCTGTACGCGTTGTACCGCAATGGACCGATCGGTGCGCACCCATTGACAATGGGCTTGCCTGGCAACGGACGCGTTTTCGAATTTCAAACGAGTCGGTTGCTGGAAAATCAGTTGGTCACCCACAACAATGTTGCAAAATCATGTATGTCATGAAGTTGAAGATTTGAAGGATGCTGTGGGCGTGTTTTGGTGCTGCTATTCCATGGATTGGCCAGATTCAGAAGATGCAAACGACTTGGACCTATCACTTTGGACACAAGGGACAGTATCTGCCTCTCCAGCACATATATATTGCTGGCTGTTCCCCTGAGAGCTCACTTGCCTGCACTACATGCTCCAGGACGACATCTGCCACTGCACTGCTGCTGTCTCTGCCCCTCTGGACCCTGCAATGGCACGTACTGTGGAGAGAGCCCCAGCCTTCAGCCTTGAAGAGAACCAGGCCCTGCTGGACAGCCTACTTCCACAGTACAGCAAGCTGTATGGGACACCAGGGGAGCAGGTGAGTGTTCTGTGCACTGCCTTTCTGAATGTGCATTTTGTCTGACTAGCAAGGCTGGAAGTCTGCACGCCACTGGCTAGCAGGCTCACTGAGTAGTTGTCACCCCCATAGTGTGTAGTGACATGCACTGGACAGGTATGGTGCAGTGACAGTGCATTTGAACAAGGTTTTACTTCCCATGCAATGATACCATGTAGTGACGTCTGGCAAACTGTCCATGGGCAGCTTTGCACTGCCTGTGTACATCATGTGCCCCTGTGATTGAGACATGTATATACAACTGTGTCATGCACGGATATGTTGCATGTGTAGTAATGGCCTTTTCACTTTGTCATCCTGACAGGTTAATGCCCATCGGAAGCAGGAGATCTGGAAGGACATCGTCCGGGCCGTCCGGTCCGTGGGGGTCTACAAGCGCCGGATCCACAACTGCCAGAAGAGGTGGCAGGACCTTCGGGGCTGGACCCGGAGGATTGCACGGGTCCAGCTGAAGCTGTCGCCTCCTCGCAGGAGGGGCGGAACACGGACCCTGACCCCCACATGCTCCAGATCCTGGCGGTGGTGTTTCCAGACCTGGATGGGCAGCTGAAAGCCAGACAGCAGCAAGGAGGGGGTGAGTCAAAGACTGCACTGTGAACTCTGTATTACATGCTTTGTGCCCTCCTCTGGCCTGGTTCAACTGCCACAGTGCAGCAGTCATGTTGTCCAGGAGCCATGTCCCTCTATTGTGCACTGCCCACTGCTCATCTGATACCCAGGTGTGGCCCTTACATTCAGGGAATTGTGTCACTTGGGACTGTGTCCTTGCAGTTTGCTTCACTAAAGGTGGGGGACAGCATCTGTTTCCCTAACTCTGTTGTGGGCATCATGGGTGGGTCCATTGTTCACACAACGCCTGTGTTCGGACATGTGATCTGCGTGTTGCTTTGATATGCGGTCCACTTGCTGAGCTGAGCCACCACATGTGCCTGGGGTATGTGGCACACGCCCATGCAGCGGGAGGGAACAATGTTTGGGCCCCAGGAGTGTGCAGATTACGTGTGTCACACATACATAGCCAGCTATCCACTGTCCAGGGCACATCCCTCATTCATGTGGAGCAGGACAGTCATGCCTACTCCAGGCCATGCAATGCACTCTGTACTCCCACTCCTGTGTATCAGCTGACACATTGTGCACAGTGATTTGACCCCTCAGGTGTCTGCCTCTGTGTCAGTGTGCTGTGGATTAGTTGCCAGGACTGCTGGGGTGTTTCTTGGTAGGGGCTCAGCATGCCCCTGGAGATGTGACCATAGGAGACGATACTTGTGTGTCACATAGGTGTTTGATCAGCTGCCCGTGCAGACTGGGGTATGTGAATGTGAAGTTCAGGCAGCTGTTCCCCATTCACAGCAAATTGTGAGGGGCTCAGGTTCAGAGGGTAGTGTCACAGGTCTCCCATATGTCCAATAGGTATGACCTGGACAGATGAGGGTTAAGATGATGTGTTGTGTGGGGGATGTACATGTGCACTTGTGCAGCTCCAGGACTTGCATTCCCCATGACCTACTATTGTGACACAGTGCATAGTGTTGTTGTCTGGCTGCCAAGTCATACATCACTGAGACAGTGATGTATGACTTAGCAGTCATGCCTCTGCCATGGCATGTGTCAACTTATTGGTGGTCCTGCAGGGGAGTGACATGTGCTACATGCACACCATTGTGGCGATGGCTATCAGGACATGGGTGCATCATGGTGTCTGTCGCTGGTATGCATCACATGCATTTCCTATTTGACTCTGGGCATCCCTTTCATCCGGAAACCTGTACTGACTCAGTGGCAAGAGCTGTGATGTGTGCATGTCCACATGCCACACCGTGTCCTCTGCACTGTCCAACTACTGTGTACTTGGTGCATGTGTCCACACTGGGGTGTTGCAATCCAACAGACACCAGACAGATGGGTGCAAGGCCATGTGGGATGTGAGTGCCATGCTTGGCATCAGACTGACAATTGGCTTCTCCTGTTCAGTTAGGGCACTTTTAGCAATGTACAACTAATGATGCCAGGGCTTGCTCTGTAATGTGCTGTGCTCACAGTGGTGTGTGCGTTTGGTGCAGGTGACTGATGTCTGTCTGTTTCCCCATTGTTTGCAGATACATCCACGGCCACGGAAGGGGACAGCTCCACGGACCAGGAGGAGCCAGAGAGCCAGACTGGGTCAGCAGCCGAGGAGTGGTCGGAGGGACCCAGTGGCACAGAGGGCGAGGGAGCCACACCGAGGAGTCCTCAGCACCATCCACCTCAGCTGAGGACCAGAGCAACTCGGAGGATGACTCCCTTGTGGAGGCGGGTGTCAGCAGCCACCACACCCCAGCTAGTGTTGCTGTCCCCGCCACCACCAGCACCACCACCACCCTCCCATCGGCTCCCATTCCCCAGGTCCGTGGAGGCTCCCATGTTCAGGAGCGTGTCTCCTTTGGGCCAGGCACCGCACCCCCTGCCCCTGTGTCCCCTGCTGCCCTGAGTGAGTCTGTGTACCTCCTTCGCCAGCTCCATGTAGGGCAGACAGCCATGCTGAGTGTCCTCCATGCGCACACCGCACTGTTGACTCAGCTGGTGTCGTTCATGGAGGGCATCTCATCGGGCATGTCTGACCTACAGAGGGGCAATAGGTCCATGGACTCCTCCCTGACGGCAGCAGTGTCCCTCCTCAGACAGTCCCTCACCCCTCCTGCCTCTGCTCCATCCACACTCCCCAGCACCTTACCCGTCCCAAGCACACACACACCGGCACAGGCACACACCAGCACACACACGTCCAGCACACAGACACACATGCCACAAACAAAACGCACACGCACGCACAGTCAGGGGACTGAAACCAGACTCACAGGGGATGGGGCCCTGGTACACACACACGCATCCACGGGCACTGCGCAGTCCTCAGTTGCCTCTCCCTCCAAAGCACCCTCCCTTGCCTCACCTGCAACCCCAAAGACCCAGCGCCTCTTCCTCAGTGACCTCGGCCTCTTCCCCTCCGATCCAGCTGCTCCAGCATCCAGGGTGAAGAGGAAGCCCCCCCACATGGAGCAGAGTGCCCCTCGCCCCCGGACACCCTCCCCCAGGCGCAGACAGACTGACGCCCCCACCCGCAAGTCCCACTGGAGTGGTAAGAGCAAGACCCCGCCGCCGCCCTGCAGCTCAAGCACCAGGACTCCTTCCTCCATCCCTCAGGCCCCCACTCCACAGGTGCCCCCACCACACCCTGCCCCAGGTTCCCCACCCACAGATATACCATCCCCAAGAGGCTCCGGCCTTCTCCCCTGCCACTTGCTCTCCCGGCACCACACCCCCGCTGCGCTTGTCTGTGCCACTGATGTGGTGAGGGTGTCCTCCCCCTCTGTCCAGCCCACCTTGCCTGTTCCCCATTCTCCTCCCCTGGTGGTAGGCACTGCAGTGGAGTCCACTACCACCATGTCTGACTTGGGCACTGCAGTGGCGGACCTGTCCACTCCATCTGCAGGGTCCACTGCAGTCGTGCCGGCACCCACAACATCTGAGCCATGCCCCCCAGTTGTGCCGGCACACACCAAGTCAGACACCTCCACTGCAGTTGTCAGTGGCTCTCCAGCACCCACCACCCCTTCCCTGCTTCCTCCTGGTGAGCCCTGATCCTGTCCCTGCGGTGCCTGGCCTACCCCCCGGTTGCCCCTCCTAGTGGATTGTCCCTGGTTTTGTGCAGGCATGTGTAGGGTGGCATCTGCCACTGTCACCCACTTGTGACTTTGTTGATGGACTGGCCATTGGCCTTTGTTTATGTTCTCACCGGACTTCTACTTTTAATGCCACATATGCTGAATAAAGCAACTTTCTGTTCTCTAGTGCTTTTGCTTCTGATGTACATGATGTTGATGATGCTAACCATGCCCTTGCTGCAGTGATGGTGATATTTGGTCTCATGATAATGAAGTGTTACTGTGCAGGAACCCATGTGGTCCAGGGGGAATGTGTCCTATCCTGTGGTGTATCCATGTCATCCATAGCAGCATCTGAGGGTGTCATGTGTTCATTATTTGGCAATGGGATTTCCTACTTAGATTGGCTATTTCACATCTGTGGCTTCCACCCCTGCACATCTGTTGTGCCTGCCATTGTTCAATTCGTCTACTTCCCTGACCGTGTGGCCATCTTCAGTGGACATGCAGGTTTGGGCATCAATGGGGAAGGACTCATCTGTGTTGTCAGTGCAACATTGCTATACAAGTGTGTTGGATCTGTGCTGATGATTCCGTTGGCACTTCCATGACCAGGCTGATGTGACGGGAGCCCTCATTTGGTGCTAATTGTTGATTGTGTGACCAAGTGCTCAGCTGACATGATGGGGCCCTACTGAGGCAACATATGGCACAGCTTTCCTCACACAGGAGTGGAGTCCCCTCATGGCAGTGTGTACTCCTGTGACATTGCCTGCGCCCAAGGTGTGTGTTGTATGTGCATGTCTGTGTGTTCACTTCCGTTTAGCTGTGCATGCTGTGATCCCTAGTGTTGTACCTGTTTGTGATGCTAGCTGAGTTGAGCTATGTTCCCCCAAAGTCTTCTCCCTGGGTTCTCTGTGATGTGGGTGCATGGCACATTACTGGTCATCAGGGTGTCACCCATAGGTGTGTTTGCTGTCTGGGCTGAGTTTGTGTGCAGACGCAGATGGGTCACAGTCAGGTTTCCCCTTGGCACTTGTTGTTTGCCCCTGTCATGTGATTTCCAGTTTGTGTTATCTTTCAGTGATTGTGACACGTTGTGTGTGTGACTGCTGGCACTCCTCAGGGTCCGGGCTGCAATGTTGGTTGTTTTCTATGTGTGTTCTTTGTGGGTGACCTTGGCTTCTTCATTGGTGTGTGACTGTGGCTGGGATCCCATTGGTTGGTGTGGTATTGCCGTCATGTCCATGTACAGCGTAGTGTGCAGTGTGTCAGACATTCAGGAGTCTTGTTGAGTGTCCATGTGTGATGTGTTTCTGCACCTTGGTTCCCACCCACCACCCTGGAATAGTCATGGGTGCATGTGCAATGTCACCAGTGCATGTGTGCTTCACTGTTGCACATTGTTGGAGGTCGAGGGTGTGGTGTTGAGTGTGTGCAGATGAGAGTTGTTGCCCGGCTAGGCCCCTGCCTCCATGTTGGCCTTGGCTTACTGGCCATGCTGTTTGATTTGTGCTTGTGTAGGTGTGATGGTAGTTAGTTGCTCAGTACACATGACTGTGGTTCACAGTGTGAACCACATTTAGCTTTGTCATCACAGTGGGATTGTAATGCAGCCCAGGGTCACCACATTGTGGGGGCCCTGGGGGTGGTGCTGTGGTGTGTCTGTGTCTTGCTGTGTCAGTTGCTGTCCCTACGTGCCTGTGTGACATGTGTGATTTGTGCTCCCTCTCATCTGACAATGCCTGCTTGCCCACATAGGGGATTTGGATCCATGAGTTACCTTTGTGTGGCACTGTATGCACATCTGTATGATTGGTATTCAGGTCTCCTCATGTGTTGTGTGGTTGCCTGGGGACACTGGCACCCCCCTCACCTGTTGTGTATGATGTGCAGTGTGGGTCTGCCTGTTTGTGTTTGTGCATCTGCACCACTGCATTGGCATATCTTGGGTGTGCCATTGGCTGTATGTAGTTTGGTGGGTTTCCCCTGCTGTCCCTGGGACTCCTAGGTCATCGGTCAGCACAATGATCATGGTTTGTGTGTCCCATTGCTGCCATGGTATGGTATCTGTTCACCTCACATCTGCAGTCTCCACAGGGTATCTGCATGTGTGTGCCCATTGGTGCAAATATGTGGGTCTGCATTCTGATGGTCACTTCTGTCATTGTGTCATTGATGATTGTTGACGGTGTCAGCTCCCATGGGTGTTGTTTGTCTGCACATGGCCAAAGGTATGTCTTATTTGCACTGCAGGATTTGGCTCCCCCAATTTATGTTGCAATGGGACACATACACTACTTTGCCACTGATGTGTTTGTTGTTCTGTGACCAGGAATCATCCATGCAGTTTGGCAGTTGCACCTCTTTCTTTGTCAACACTTACCTTTTGGTCACTGTGATGATGGGGGTTTGGACCCCATTGCCACAATGTTCAAAATGTGCTTCAGCTATGGACCCCACACTTACCTTTTGGTCACTGTGAAGATGGGGGTTTGGACCCCATTGCCACATTGTTCAAAGTGTGCTTCAGCTATGGACCCCACACTTACATTTTGGTCACTGTGATGATGGGGGTTTGGAACCCATTGCCACAATGCTCAAAGTGTGCTTCAGCTATGGACCCCACACTTACCTTTTGGTCACTGTGATGATGGGGGTTTGGACCCCATTGCCACAATGTTCAAAGTGTGCTTCAGCTATGGACCCCACACTTACATTTTGGTCACTGTGATGATGGGGGTTTGGACCCCATTGCCACAATGGTCATGGCCTGCTTGCATTGTGGGTGCCACACACATATATGTGTGGCACATGTGCTAGGGGGTCACATTGTATGTTCAAAGTCATGTTCGGTGTTGTAGGCATTTGACACAGTCTACACACGCTTGTCATGGTGTTGGGGGATGTCTTCTTCTTGCATTCCCTAGGTTGTGGTGTGCTGGTTGTGTCATGCATTGTCCATCCTATGAGTGGGGGTGGTAGTAGTGGTAGGCATCCAGCCCCCCTGGCTAAGGGTGGTAGTAGTGGCAGGCATCCTGCCCCCTGGCTAAGGGTGGTAGTAGTGGTAGGCATCCTGCCCCCTGGCTAAGGGTGGTAGTAGTGGTAGGCATCCAGCCCCCTGGCTAGGGTGGTAGTAGTGGTAGGCATCCTGCCCCCCTGGGTAAGGGTGGTAGTAGTGGTAGGCATCCTGCCCCCCTGGGTAAGGGTGGTAGTAGTGGTAGGCATCCTGCCCCCCTGGGTAAGGGTGGTAGTAGTGGTAGGCATCCTGCCCCCTGGCTAAGGGTGGTGGTAGGCATCCAGCCCCCCTGGGTGAGGGTGGTAGTAGTGGTAGGCATCCAGCCCCCTGGGTAAGGGTGGTAGTAGTGGTAGGCATCCTGCCCCCTGGCTAAGGGTGGTGGTAGGCATCCAGCCCCCCTGGGTGAGGGTGGTAGTAGTGGTAGGCATCCAGCCCCCTGGCTAAGGGTGGTAGTAGTGGTAGGCATCCTGCCCCCTGGCTAAGGGTGGTGGTAGGCATCCAGCCCCCCTGGGTGAGGGTGGTAGTAGTGGTAGGCATCCAGCCCCCTGGGTAAGGGTGGTAGTAGTGGTAGGCATCCTGCCCCCCTGGCTAAGGGTGGTGGTAGGCATCCAGCCCCCCTGGGTGAGGGTGGTAGTAGTGGTAGGCATCCAGCCCCCTGGGTAAGGGTGGTAGTAGTGGTAGGCATCCTGCCCCCCTGGCTAAGGGTGGTGGTAGGCATCCAGCCCCCCTGGGTGAGGGTGGTAGTAGTGGTAGGCATCCAGCCCCCCTGGCTAAGGGTGGTAGTAGTGGTAGGCATCCTGCCCCCTGGCTAAGGGTGGTAGTAGTGGTAGGCAACCTGCCCCCCCTGGGTAAGGGTGGTAGTAGTGGTAGGCATCCAGCCCCCCCTGGGTAAGGGTGGTAGTAGTGGTAGGCATCCTGCCCCCCTTGGCTAAGGGTGGTGGTAGGCATTCAGCCCCCCCTGGGTGAGGGTGGTAGTAGTGGTAGGCATCCAGCCCCCCCTAGGTAGGGGTGGTGGTGCGCATTCAGGCCCCTGTGTGCATATGTGGCATTGGTGATGGGCATCCCGCCCCTATGGTGCTGCTGTTGCTGGTGTAAGTATATTCTGCATCCCTCTGTGTGTGTGTGATGTGTCGTGTACGTGTTGTATGTGTTTTGTGGTTGGTGTCTGGCTTACCTTCTGCGCCGTACGCGTCCGTGCCTGTTCCGGTAGTAAATGTAGAATATTGGTATGATCGGGACGAAGGGATTCATGGTTGGTTCGTGTCGTTCGTCCTTCTCGTTGCTTCGCGTCGTCCTCGTCGCTTCGCCTCGTCCTCGTCGCTTCGCGTCGTCCTCGTCGCTGGGGTGTTCGTCTCGGAGCCGTGGATCGTGTTGTGGCGCGAATCGGAGCTTATGTGCGCCTCTCCCGGATGCTTTGACGTGCCGTGCGTAGCGACGGGTTCGGCGCGTACGGAAAGCGCATCGTACTCGTTCGGCCGGACGGAGCTGCATTTTCCCTTCCGTGCGACTCGATTCAGCGTTTCCAGATTCGCCTCGGTCGGGGAACAGGACCTGGTTTGGGTGAGTACGGCTCGGCCGGATTCTTTGCTGTTGTGCGCATCGTACTTACTCATTCGGTGTGCTGTACGGATCGGTCGGGAAACAGGCTTTCGCATGGCTTTTTTCCCGACCGAATGGTGTTGGGTGCACCTCCGACCGAGATCGAAATCGGCCCCCTTGTGTCATCCTTTCAGTAGCCACCATGGTCTGATCTGGTATGTGGTTAAATGCCATATGTGAGCATATTGTGATGCAGGACAACAGTGTTGTACAACACATACAACATACAGTGGAGATTAAAGGCACATTTCATGAGCATTCCGGTACATTATTCTTGGGTTTACTTACCATGGCCCAGCACCTGCCCAGTGTGTGGTCCCTGACCAGATGTCACAGCCAACCTTGTAGCAGAAGTCAATGTGGGTGTTGGAATCTGGGAGGACATCTTTGGACCTACAATGATAAGTGTGTTTGCAACTTTACATTTCTGCTGCCACATGTGATGCACTCAATTTCAGGCACAAAGGATAAGCACAAGCAGTTGTGGGCACTACCGTTGCAGAAGTGTGTAGCACTAAATATCATGAGTGATCCCACATTTAACTTATAATGGCCCCACTGCCTAGAAGCAACGTCTATCAAAATGACATGACTACAAATCCTGAGGTAAGGTCCACTATCGTGTTTTGTTAATGGCCAAAAAACAAGACATCCAATGAAAACATATATAACCAGCTGGGTGGACTGGGCAATTTCATGTATAGTAAAAGCATTCTAAGTTGGACCGTGGATGCCTTCTCAATACTCCTGACAATAGTATCTCACTTCTTGTTCATCATTGTCATATTTGTTAACATTGGATTTCTTGATTTGGTCTACAAAAATAATTACAATACAGTGGGGACTCCTTTTTGACTAGTTGTGGCACTCGAATCCAGGATTGAGTTCTGAGTTCTGGAACTGTTGGTGGAATACATGTAATGTTCCCAAATTACAAAGGTATGATGAGCCAAGATATATTATATTTTGTCTTTCGCTATTCACAAATGTCATTTGCTAAAGGTAAATGTCCATTAAGAACTCCAATGGTTGTGAAGCTAGTTTTTCATCTTTGGTTACCTTTAAGATTTGGGCCCTATATGTCCCTCTGTTGTCTGCTGACAACGTATGCATTTTGACCATCTCCTGACCAGTTTGACTTACCAGTTAGTGAGGGTGGTAAGCGTTGCTCTGGATGATGTTGTTTCCTCCCATAAGATGCAGGGACCTCTGCTACTGTGGTTGTCTGTGCTCTGGCTGAATGTGTCAATAGGTGAGAAGAGAGAAAAGTCACCAAATGGAAAATGTACATGTGGAACTTGTCAGACATTTCCTCATATCTTCTGCATGCTAACAGTATTGTGAAGTACTGCCACGGCCGGTTCAGGTAGGAGCAATGGGGCGTTGGGGATGTAATGGCGTGGCAGGTTGGGAAATAGACAACGGAATATGTGAATGACATGTTTTGAGATAAGGATTCTCTCACCTTCTGCTTTGTGATTTTGGCTGGCACAAGGTGAGTTACTTTCTGGATAATTTGTATTTATTTTCCCTATTCCGTTGCCAGTTGATTTTCCTCTGCACCGCAAGCCCCACCCCATTACGTTCTTGACTGACCCAGCCGCGTCTGGATAAGTGGAAGGGGCACTTTATCAATTGCTACTTAACAGTGTTAGGTATATACGGCAGCAGTACTGGGCCCATGTTTTCAATAGTGGGAGAGGGATTTGCCATTTCTAAGACAAAGGATTCTGGGACTTGTGGTGCAACATACAGAGGGTAACACATGAGCCTCTGACTGAATATATTTTGATATAAACTTTGGACAACTTCCTTACTCACAATGGCAGTGCAACACAGACAATCTTTTCATATACTTATTCTGGTCATCCCATTTACCTGTTACCACGTTGCGGACATCACTCACAGGCAGCCCATGGAGCATGTGGGGGTGGATTGTAGTGAGGATATCCTCCTCTAGTGGGGTGAGACGGAGGCGGGGTCCAGAGTGTGGGGCAGGGAGAATCCTGTTCAACTCGATCCTGGAGTACTTCTCCTTCACCCTCTGCTTTTCATCCTGCCACTTCTTCTTCATGTCCCGGACTGTGCGCCTCTCCTCCCCCAATGCTGTGATAGCAGTAGCTAAATGCTGCCATAGAGCTGCCTTCTGTGTGCCACTGGTGCAGTACGGTGGGAGACCATATAGGCGTTTGTGGTGCCTCACAATGAACTCCACAATCATGGTGGTCTCCTCAGTAGTGAAGTTCTTCTTC
This sequence comes from Calotriton arnoldi, assembly GCA_963921515.1. NCBI lineage: Eukaryota > Metazoa > Chordata > Amphibia > Caudata > Salamandridae > Calotriton > Calotriton arnoldi. Next base: position 13,116 of record CAWUFW010014198.1, read on the forward strand.
CTCCTAATTTGGTACATTTTCCTCTAGCGATGAACAGCAAATGAAAACAGGAACTCTCTGTGGCCAAACCTGTTCCTTGAATGTGTGCTGCTTTTATATGGTTTGTGGTGCTGGTCTTGCAGTTAGTGTTAATTGACTTCAGCTGGAGCATGGTGGGGGATGGTAGGCACTTGAAATGATCATCAAGCCCAAATGCGGGTATTCCGGCCCGGAATCAGAAATTCCGGACTGGGAGCGGGAATCCCGGCACAAATGCGGGATTCCCACTCCGGGTGCGGAAATTCCAGCCCGAGTGCGGAAATTCAGGCCCGATTGCGGACGTAAAGTTAGTAGTCGTAAGTGCATTCTGTGAATACCAAAAGTAGTAAGTGCCTTCTGTGAATACCAAAAGTAGTAAGTTTAGTATTTTGTCTCAGATTAGTTCTGTGAATCGGGCCCATTACCTCTGCACTCATGCAGTCACCAATGCATTAGCTATACACGAGTTCAATCACCCAGGTACTACTCTTGCACTCCTCTAATGACCGTGTCAGGATCTATGCACTCCTCCAATCACTTTGCCAGTACTCATGCAGTTATAAAATCACCCAGGCACTAGCTTTACACTCCTTCAATCACTGAGGCACTATCACAATACTACTCTAATCACCTAGGCAGTAGCGATGCACTTATAAAATCACTGAGGCACTTTCTATGTACTCCTGTAGTCCCCCAGATATTACCTCTGAACTCATACAATCACCCAGGCATTGCCTATGTACTCCTCTAATACCCCAGACATTACCTTTGCACTCATGCAATCACCAATGCATTAGCTATACACTGGTTCAATCACCCAGACACTACCCTTGCACTCCCCCAATCACCCTGCCAGGATCTATGCACTCCTCTAATCACTTACCCAGGACCCATGCACTTATAAAATCACTCAAGCACTACCTATGAAATTAAATGAAATTAAATTTGTACTTGTAAAGCGCACTGTTACCCTAGGGTGTCCTGGCGCTGTACGCATACCGCTGTGGAACCCTTCCTGTCTTTTCCCTGTGAAATGTCCACTCCTGGGCACCCCCAAGGTGAAGCCAGGCATCCCAGCGCTGGTGGAGCCGTTGTGGAGATTAAGCAAGCTATTGCCCAGAGTTGCAGAGTGGGACCCATGATTAGAATAGGCACCGAGGCGAGAATGATCAGGTCCGAGGAAATTGAGCCCAAGACCCGCCGAGGTGGGAATTGAACCCTGGTCCCGGGCCAGATCTCTGCATCAGGGTCTGCCGCTCTAACCATTGAGCCACACTTCTCCACCAGTGCATTGAAATGCATAGACATGCATGAGACACCCATACGTGCACGACATCCATGTTAGAATATTTTTTGGGAATTGAACCCTAGGCACTACCCTAGTACTCCACCAATCACCCAGGTGGTATCTTTGTTCTCATGCAATCACCCAGGCACTACCCCTGCACTCTTCAATCACCCAGCCACTACCCCTGCAGTCCTTTGATCACGCAGCCACTACCCATGCACTTATATATCCATCCAGGCACTACCTTTGTACTCTTCCAATCACGCTGGCACTATCCTTGTAATTATGTAACCACTGAGCCAGTGCCCATGCAGTTGTAAAATCACCCAGGCACTCCCTTTACAATCCTCCATTCACTCAGACACTATCACAGTACTACTCCAATCACCCAGGCAGTACCCATGCAGTTATAAAATCACCCAGGCACCTCCTATGTACTTCTGTAATCCCCCAGACATTTTCTCTGCACTCATGCAATCACTAATGCATTAGCTATACACTGATTCAATCACCCAGGCGCTATCCTTGCACTCCTCCAATCACCCTGTCAGGATCCATGCACTCCTCCAATCACTTAGGCAGTGCCCATGCACTTACAAAATAACACAGGCAGTTCCTATGTACTTCTGTAATCCCCCAGAAATTACCTCTGCACTCATGCAATCACCAATGCATTAGCTATACACTAGCTCAATCACCTAAGCACTACCCTTGCACTCCTCCAATGACTGTGTCAGGATCTATACACTCTTTCAATCATTTTGCCAGTACCCATGTAGTTATAAAATCACCCAGGCACTACGTTTACACTCCTCCAATCACTGAGGCACTACCACGATACTACTCTAATCACCTAGGCAGTAGCGATGCACTTATAAAATCACTGAGGCACTTTCTATGTACTCCTGTAGTCCCCCAGATATTACCCCTGAACTCATGCAATCACCCAGGCATTACCTATGTACTCCTCTAATCCCCCAGACATTACCTTTGCACTCATGCAATCACCAATGCATTACCTATACACTGGTTCAATCACCCAGGCACTACTCTTCCAGTACTCCAATCACCCTATCAGGATGTATCCACTCCTCCAATAACTTACCCAGTACCCATGCATTTATAAAATTACTCAGGCACTATCTATGCACTTATGCAAGTCAAGTCAAGAGTCAAGGAAGACAGTCACCCACGCACTCATCACCAGCAGACTGGACTATGTAAACGCACTCTACGCCGACATCAACAAGTCCCTACTCCGCAAACTCCAGACAATACAGAACACCGCCGCCAGACCCGTCCTCGGCATCCCCCGACACGAACACATCAGCCAACACCTACGAATTCTCCACTGGCTCCCCGTGGAGAAAAGAGTCACTTTCAAAATCCTCACTCACGCCTACAAATGCCTACACAACAACGGACCCAAATACCTCAATGACAGAATCAACTTCCATGTACCCAAAAGAAACCTCCGATCTTCCAACCTCGCACTGGCCGAAACCCTGCGCATCCACAGAGCCAGAGCAGGCGGAAGATCCTTCTCTCACATTGCAGCCAAGACCTGGAATGAGTTACCGGCAGACATCAGATGCACCCCCTCCCTGAACACCTTCAGGAAGACCCTCAAGACCTGGCTCTTCGGCGAAACAGATCTGCGGACCCCCCCAGCACCTTGAGACCCTCACAGGTGAGCAGCGCGCTTACAATTCCCTGATTGATTGATTGATGCAATCACCCAGGCAGTACCCTAGTACTCCTCCAATCACCGAGGCAGTACCTTTGTTCTCATGCAATCACCCAGGCACTACCCCTGCACACCTTCAAGCATCCAGCCACTACCACTGAAGTCCTTTGATCACCCAACCACTACCCATGCACTTACATAATCATCCAGGCACTACCTTTGCACTCTTCCAATCAAGCTGGCACTATCTCTGTAATTATGTAACCACTCAGCCAGGGCCCATGCAGTTTTAAAATCACCCAGGCACTACCTTTACAGTCCTTTAATCACTCAGACACTACCACAGTACTACTCCAATCACCTAGGCAGTACCCATGCAGTTATAAAATCACTCAGGCACTACCTATGCACTTATGCAATCACCCAGGCACTACCCTAGTACTCCTCCAATCACCCAGGCAGTACCTTTGTTCTCATGCAATCACCTAGGCACTACCCCTGCACTCCTTCAATCACCCAGCCACTACCCCTGCAGTTCTTCGATCACCCAGCCACTACCCATGCACTTATATAATCATCCAGGCACTACCTTTGCACTCTTCCAATCATGCTGGCACTATCCTTGTAATTATGAAACCACTCAGCCAGTGCCCATGCAGTTGTAAAAACACCAAGGCACTACCTTTACAATCCTCCAATCACTCAGACACTACCACAGTACTACTCCAATCACCCAGGCAGTACCCATGCAGTTATAAAATCACCCAGGCACTTCCTATGTACTTCTGTAATCCCCCATACATTACCTCTGCACTCATGCAATGACCAATGCATTAGCTATACACTAGTTCAATGACCCAAGCACTACCCTTGCACTCCTCCAATGACTGTGTCAGGATCTATGGACTCCTCCAATCACGTTGCCAGTACCCATGCAGTTATAAAATCACCCAGGCACTACTTTTACACTCCTCCAATCACTGAGGCACTACCACAATACTACTCTAATCACCTAGGCAGTAGCAATGCACTTATAAAATCACCGAGGCACTTTCTATGTACTCCTGTAGTCCCCCAGATATTACCCCTGAACTCATGCAATCACCAAGGCATTACCTATGTATCGCTCTAATACCCCAGACATTACCCCTGCACTCATGCAATCACTAATGCTTTAGCTCTACACTGATTCAATCACCCAGACACGATCCTTGCACTCCTCCAATCACCCTGTCAGGATCTATGCACTCCTCCAATCACTTAGGCAGTACCCATGCACTTATAAAATTACCCAGGCAGTTCCTATGTACTCCTGTAATCTCCCAGATATTGCCCCTCAATTTATGCAATCACCCACACATTACCTATGTAATCCTTTAATCACCCAGACATTATCTCTGCACTCATACAATCACCAATGCATTCGCTATACACTAGTTCAATCACCCAAGCACTACCTTTGCACTCCTCCAATAACTGTGTCGGGATCTATGCACTCCTCCAATCGCTTTGCCAGTATCCATGCAGTTATAAAATCACCCAGGCAGTACCTTTACACTCCTCCAATCACTGAGGCACTACCACAATACTACTCTTATCACCTAGGCAGTAGCAATGCACTTATAAAATCACAGAGGCACTTTCTATGTACTCCTGTAGTCCCCCAGATATTACCCCTGAACTCATGCAAATACCCATGCATTACCTATGTACTCCTCTAATTCCACAGACATTACCTCTGCACTCATGGAATCATCAATGCATTAGCTATACAATGGTTCAATCACCCAGGCACTACCCTTGCAGTCCTCCAATCAGCCTGTCAGGATCTATGCAGTCCTCCAATCACTTAGGCAGTACCCATGCACTTATAAAATCACTCAGGTACTACCTATGCACTTATGCAATCACCCAGGCACTACTCTAGTACTCCTTTAATCACCCAGGCAGTACCTTTGTTCTCATGCAATCACCCAGGCACTACAGACTGCACTTTCGATTTGATTTGGATAGCAGAAGAGAAATCCTTTAGTTCTGCTCTGTGATTCTGTTGTATAGGTTGTGATGTCTTCTAATTGTAGGAATTGTGCAGTGTCTGACATAGCTTTGCAATGCAATTACAAATATTCATTTATTTATACATGAGAATATTTGTATATAATTATTTTAATAATATTAAATTATTTAACGAAAGTATTTAAAAGTTTCTTTGTTTTCAGATATTCACCATTATTAGTAATAAAGATTGAGTATGGCAAGAAAAGATCAAAAGAAAAGAAAAAAAAACAGTACTATTTAAAAGAAAGAGAAAAGGAGAAATTAGATGAAGTACAACATGTGACATTGAAGAAAAAGACTTCTGGTAAGAGAACTAAAGAATTTGTTAAAAGACTTTTAAAGAATGTAATAAACTTTCAAAATGGGGAAAAGAAAAAGAAAAGTAGTACAACCATTCAGAAGGAAACGAAAAAGGACATATTAATGGAAAATCAGGTTATGGGAAAACAATCTGTGTTGAAAGAACAATGAAAGAATATAAAGACATTAGAAAGAGAATGTATAAAAGTAGAGTACTACAAAATGTATTGAAAGATTGCAAAAAATATAAAAGAAAATCAGCATTTTGCAAGAAAAAAGAACAGATTGAAAGTGTAGTCGAAAAGGCTTTTGAATTGAAAAGAAGATTGTTTATATTAGTATTGAAGAGAATGAAAACATTGAATAAACAATGCACTTTATGAAGGAGAAAAGTAAAAGAAATAGACTGGTTAATAGAACTAACTTTTGCAAAAAACCTTCGGGTGGATGGAAACACACTTCTAGTACTGAACCTTTTTTTAATGAAGAAAGCTATTTTCAACAAAATACATTAGTTCATGCAGTTGATACCAGTGGTCGTTGTTATGAAGTTAAAAACGGTTGTCCAATTGAAAAAGAAAAGATGGTTCCTAGAAATGTGGAAGAAGTTATAGCTGAAGAAGTTCAAGGGAGACGTACACAAGCTCCAGTGTATAAGTGGGATTGTAGTAGTATTTGTAGTATACAACAGGAATCTATTGATATTTTACGAAATTTCTTACGAGATCATGGTAATAAAAGTGTTAAACAGAAGACTAAGATATTGCAAGGACTAGATCCTTGTAAAGTGCGAAAATATACTAAGTTGCAGGGTCATTCTCTGGCTTGTCTTTCTGGAAAAGTGTGTCGAAGTACTTTTCATCATTTAAGAATTTTAGCAGTACATCATTCAGAAATGCGTAAGTAAGAAGATTGTACTATGTAAAAAGTCCTGCATTATCTTTAAGTGAAATAAACACAGCTCTTTTTCATGGTTCGGTATTGGATGTAAAAAAAGTTTCTGATGATATACAGTTTCGCTTCTTTGATCCTCAAGAGGAGTGTAGAGAAAGTGAGAGTTTCATAAGTGTAGGTGTTGAAGAAGAGATGGAAGATAGTACTACTGAGAAGTTTGCAGAAGAAATTACAAAGTTTAAGGTAGTTTCTTGTGAAAAACCAAACAATGTTTGTATTTGTTGTCGACGTACTCACTATAGAAGTCAAACTAGGAATGATGATATGTATTTAAAAAGTGAAAAGGAAAACAATGATAAGTGGGAGCAATTTGGTGCTTATTTGTTGGTGGAAGGTCGTTTTGAGTTGGGTAGTGATCAACGTATTTGTAAATATTGTTACAACAAATTAGAAGAGAACAAAATGGCAGCTAGAGCTGTACATAATACCCTAGAGTTGGTAGCTATTCCTCCGGAACTCGTAGATTTAAATACGTATGAGTCCATTCTCATTCAATCTGTGCACCCGTTTCAGGCTATAGTTCGTATGGAGCCTAAAACAGGTAAGCTGCCTCCAACAGATTTACAAAAAGGTTTAAAAGGAAGAGTTGTGTATTTACCTTTAGATTTTCAGAAAAATATTGAAATTGTTGGTGTAGAGAGAGAGGAAAGTGAACCTGTAGGTATTCTAGTTAATGGTGTACCAACAAAGAGTCGGAAAATATGTCAAGAATTAGTAGATGTCACCAAACTTCAAAAGGCTACATTATATCTTATACAAAACAATATTTATTATAAAAATGTATATGTGGAAGATCAAGAAATATCTTTAGAAGATGATAGAGAAATTTCAACTGGCCAAATAGAAAAAGTGGACAACTCCAGGAGTATAGAAATTTATGAACATTACAGTATACATCCTCTACATTCAAAAGAAGTGATAGGAAACACTATTGAATTATTCCAAATGAAGAAAGCGAAGGGAACTCCCATGAGTGTTTGGGAAAAAAGTTTAGAAGCTCGCTGTTTTCCACAGCTCTTCCCCACTGGAAAAGGTGGACGATATGATGAATGACCAGTACAGATTCCAGCTTCAGAATATCGTACGACAAGATTGTACTCAGAAGATCCAAGATTTCGAGAGTGTATTCCATATTTATTTCATCTTCTGTTTGAAAGTGACTTGTCTGGACTTTCATATGCAGTGAACCACATATTATAAACAGGAGTTCATCTTACACATGTTTCTGCAAAGGAATTTTTGGACAAAGTTCAACAAAGAGATGATCATTTAGAATCTCAGTTAATTCATTTGATGGTGTGTCAACGTGGTACTAATGAGTATTGGTATTGTCGTCACTGAGAACTTAAATGTATGTTAAGGAACTTAGGAACCCCTACATGGTTTGTTACGCTTAGCTGTGCTGAATACACAAGGGACGATTTACTTGAATTTCTACGAGAAGCAAATTCAAATGTAAAAAACATTGAATTGAAGACAGCTGGAGAACTGTGTTCTTTGGATCCTGTAAATGTGTGCAGATATTTTAATCATAGGTTTCAAGCTATGATGTCTTTTATCTGCAATAAAAATAATCCACCTCTTGGAGAAGTTATTGATTTTTTTGGGAGAAAGGAGTACCAAGCCAGAGGTGCTCCTCATATACACATGTTATTATGGATCAAGAATGCACCTACATTTGGAACCGATTCTGATGAAACTGTTTTGTCTTTCATTGAAGACTATGTTACCTGTGCCATTCCAAAAAAGGAGGAGAAAACAGCTTAAGACAACAAGTTTTATGGTTTCAAAGTCATCGATGTGGAAAATATTGTCGACGGAAATACACGTCAAAGAGAAAAGTTTATACAAAATGTCGTTTTGGATTCCCACCACCAGTAATTTCAAAAGGAAGAGTCAACAGTTTCAAGTCAGCAGTAAGACATACTATAACTCGAAAATCTCCGAAGAATACTTACAACATAAAAAGAAGTGAAGATTCAAAGTATATTAATGACTACAATCCAGTGATTTTGACAATGTGGAATGCAAACATGGATATCCAGTATGTTGCAGATAATTTGATTGTTGTTGCTCGTTATGTTACATCATATATAACCAAATCTGAAAAGACGAAGTTGAAAGAAATGTGGGAAGAAATTTCACAAGAGAAGATTCTTAGTAATAAATTGTAAAGCTTTAGCTTTAAGATGCTTTCCCATCGAGAGATTGGATCCTACGAATGTTCGGATTGGTTGACCTCTGCAAGTTTATATTCAAAGTCAAGAGAAATCATTTGGGTAAGTCTAGGTCTTGCTGCAACACGAAATCGAGTTTTGAAATCTCTACAAGAAATTGAATACTTAGCATTGAATGAACTGGAACGTACAGATATTGTTAAAACAAATATGTTGGATACGTACTATCCCAAAAGGAGTCCACATATGGAAAACATATGTCTCTATGAAGTACTGCAACATTATAGTTCTGAGAGAAATGTTACAGAAAATATAAATGAAGAAAAATATGCAGTTATTGGATGTGATGAATGTTTGGTAAAACATGCCAAAGGAAATCTTATTAATCACAGAAAACTCAGTTGTGATACTCCAGATAAAAGGGAATTTTTCTATTTAGCACTTCTGCAACTCTTCAAGCTTTGGCGTAGTGGAATGGAATTACTTAGAGATTTTGACTGCTATGAAGATTCTATTAATGCATGTAAAGATAGCATTGAATGCACAATTTTTCCAAATTCTCTACAAATGTTGAATGAAAAGATTGAACAAGAAACTACTATTGCAGCTGAAATAGCTAGAGACAGATCTCAAGATAGTCAAAGTTCTGCTCCACTAAGTCAAGATCCACTAGGACAACCAATTCTTGAAAATGAAGCAGCAATAGCCATGAATGAAGTAGAAACGGCAATGCAACAAGCAAAACAGGATATTATTGAGTTGGGAAACTTGGAAGAAGAACTAAGGGGGTCATTACGATGGCGGTCGGAAAAGCAACCCGACCGCCATGGTAGCGGAAACTCACCGCCCGCCGCTACAGCGGGAAAACCGACGGCCTGATTAGGATCCACGGCGGTAAAAATGCAACCGCGGCGGAAAGGAGACCCGAGAAACCACCCGGCGCGTGCGGAGAAGGCCTAAACCCGTCCGTGGCGTTCGGATTTGCGGCAGAAACAGCCCAAACCACCGCAACCACAGCGGAGACACCGCCATGGAAATTATGATATCCCCGACATGACCGCGGTGCAGAGCGCTGTTTCCAACCGCCGCGGTCGACAATAGTGAGGAATGAGAGAGTCTGCGGAAGCGCCGTAGCATAGCCACCGCTGCGTACGCTCCGTGAAAAAAATGGCGGTCGAAAAAAATACACACAACATGCCCACAAAGTGCACCAAGCAAACAAGTCATGCACCCAAAAACACCTAACAAAGCCCAAAGACACACCCCCATGGTAAACTCAAAAACTACAAATCCCAGGACGACACACACACCACACCTGCAACCAATACCCCATCCTGACACACCCACATAGCCCAGTATAAATCCAGCCCCCTACCAGACCACAATCCTTTACAAAACTCCAGAACTGAAGGGACATACACCACAGCTGACAGGAGAGGCAAATCTGCACAACACACACACACATCACCACCACTTCTACACCTGCACCTCTAACCCCTTTGCACATCACACACCATACACATCACCACCATCACCACCACTTCAACACTTGCACCTCAAACACCTTGGCACATCACACACCATGTCACCACAGAAAATGCCCAAATTCACTGAGAGTGAGTTGAGGGTACTGGTAGATGAGATAATCAGGGTAGAACCCCAATTGTTTGGTAACCTGGTCCAACAGACACCAGTAGCCACAAGAACGCTAATGTGGAGAAGGATAGTAGATAAGGTAAATGCAGTAGGGACCGTGCCGTGCAATAGAAATGAAATTGTGAAGCGCTGGCACGATCTGAAGGCAGTAGTCAAGAAGAAGAGAGCCAAGAACCATAAGCTGGCTCACAGGACAGGCAGTGGCCCTCCCGTTCCACCCAAAACATTCACCGAATGGGAGGAGAAGGTGCTTGGCATACTGCATCCAGAGAGTCTCACAGGAATACCCGGGTGAGTGGAGGCTGGTAAGTACAAACAAATGCCTAACATCACACTGATATGTACTGTCTTGCACCACTACTAAGCTATACCTCCTAGGTACAAATGCAGTCATGTGCACCACACTCTCACCAACACATCTCTCACACATTAATCCAACAGTCCCTCAGGTTCACCTCAAAGGTAGCTACAAACATCACCATGGGTACATGTGTACATGCTGCCAGCACTACAACTCCCACCAGGCCCCCTTGTCCTACAACTGCGCAAGATGGAGCCCTGCCCCCCCATGTGGCAGCCATTGCATTGCTCACCTTAACCTAACAGGTAGGTAGCCATCCTCACAGGGAGGTGTGTGGGTGGTTTGGAAGTCTGCACTACAACTCCCACCAGGCCCCCTTGTCCTACAGCTGCGCAAGATGGAGCCCTGCCCCCCCATGTGGCAGCCATTGCATTGCTCACCTCAACCTAACAGGTAGGTAGCCATCCTCACAGGGAGGTGTGTGGGTGGTTTGGAAGTCTGCACTACAACTCCCACCAGGCCCCCTTGTCATACAGCTGCGCAAGATGGAGCCCTGACCCCCCCCCATGTGGCAGCCATTGCATTGCTCACCTTAACCTAACAGGTAGGTAGCCATCCTCCCAGGGAGGTGTGTGGGTGGTTTGGAAGTCTGCACTACAACTCCCACCAGGCCCCCTTGTCCTACAGCTGCGCAAGATGGAGTCCTGACCCCCCATGTGGCAGCCATTGCATTGCTCACCTTAACCTAACAGGTAGGTAGCCATCCTCACAGGGAGGTGTGTGGGAGGTTTGGAAGTCTGCACTACAACTCCCACCAGGCCCCCTTGTCCTACAGCTGCGCAAGATGGAGCCCTGACCCCCCCATGTGGCAGCCATTGCATTGCTCACCTTAACCTAACAGGTAGGTAGCCATCCTCACAGGGAGGTGTGTGGGTGGTTTGGAAGTCTGCACTACAACTCCCACCAGGCCCCCTTGTCCTACAGCTGCACAAGATGGAGCCCTGACCCCCCCCATGTGGCAGCCATTGCATTGCTCACCTTAACCTAACAGGTAGGTAGCCATCCTCACAGGGAGGTGTGTGGGTGGTTTGGAAGTCTGCACTACAACTCCCACCAGGCCCCCTTGTCCTACAGCTGCGCAAGATGGAGCACTCCCCACAACCACAACCATGTGGCAGATATTGAATGTGACTCATCAAACTTACTGGTAGGTAACCATTTCAACTGGGAGTGGTGTGTGTAATTGGTGACAGTGCAGTACAACCCACAACAGGCCCACTTCTTCAACAGTTCTGCATGATGTGGCACTTGTCCCACTCATAGGCATGTGACGTTTGTTCCCCCGCACATCACACCATACCGCTTTGTCCACAGTCACTTACACAAATCATGCTAAACAGTCGTATTGTACTCAGCATGCACAAGTCTCAGTGCAAAACTTAACCACATTGTGTCTACTGTGCCAGGCATCACACACTGCAACACTAACACCGATAATGCTTCCCTGCAGCAGTGTCTGGCAGGTTGGTTGTCAATGTGCTAATCACCCATGTCATACCACAGTGTTGCAATGTAAACAGTGAAAGTGCAGATTACCAAAAAACTCCACTGGACCTGGGACTCACACTGCTAAACTATGCACATCCCAACTGTCTTGCAACAGACCCAGCAGCCACAGTGCTGCACTGAATTGCATAACAAGAGTACTTTGTCTGACTAAAATGCACAAATGTGTCTGCTTGGGACCAGCAATGTGAGTATGCATTGACAATTGTCACATCTCACACTGTCTGTCTGAACAGTGCTGGTATAGTCTGGCCCCAAAAGCACACATTGTCTGCACATGGCTGACTGTATCTTACACACACACCACTGTTGATGACAACATGTAAGTGTATGGATGCCCCGGAACAACTGCATCACCAGTACTTTGCTCATGTTCACAGGTCCACAAATACCATGAAGCTATGATAGTGTGGAAATGTTTGCTGGGTGAGATGTTCAACCTGCTGTATGTCACCACAGTGATAGGAGCCTATACCCCATGCCCTATTGTGCCTTCAAATGTTGGGGGAGTGGACCCCACACCCAGATACTTGGGACAACAGTGATGGGGGGACATACCCCATGCCCTATTTTGCCTGCAAATGTTGGGGGAGTGAACCCCACACCCAGATAGTTGGGACAACAGTGATGGGGGGCTATACCCCATGCCCTAATGTGGCTGCAAATCTTGGGGGAGTGAATCCCACACCCAGATACTTGGGACAACAGTGATGGGGGGCTATACCCCATGCCCTATTGTGCCTTCAAATGTTGGGGGAGTGAACCCCACACCCAGATAGTTGGGACAACAGTGATGGGGGGGCTATACCCCATGCCCTAATGTGGCTGCAAATCTTGGGGGAGTGAACCCCACACCCAGATACTTGGGACAACAGTGATGGGGGATATACCCCATGACCTATTTTGCCTGCAAATCTTGGGGGAGTGAACCCCACACCCAGATAGTTGGGACAACAGTGATGGTGGGGCTACACCCCATGCCCTAATGTGATGTGAAAAGTTTGGGTACTGAAACCCACAAACACCTTCTGCTCTCCACAGGCACGTTCCTCCCAAGAATGATTCTTAAGTCACATAGCCATGTCATTGCTCACCTTCACCTCAACAGGTAGGTAGCCATCTTCACACAGAGACGGTGTTGTGGGGTTGGCAAATTGTCCCACAAATCCCACCATGCATGCTGTCCCACCCCTGAGTAGGATGGGCCACTCCACCCCCAATCAGAATCATGTGGCAGGCAGTGTATGCTACCCACTCAACTAACAGGTAGCTAACCGCATCTCACAGGTCGGGGTGTGTGGGGGTTGGAAGCTTGCACAACAACTCACACAAGCCCACATGAGCTCCAGCCCCAAGACTGATTACACCCTCGCACTAAGATGCACGTGTCAGTCATTGCACTGTCCACTTCCAAATCACTGGTAGGTAGACATATCATGCTGACTTGTCCCACACTGGACCAAGATGGAAGCCTTCCTCACACACACACAGTGAGGTCTCACAAATACAAGCAAAAAAAAGCAAACAGAACATATCACCAGCCACTACATGCAGCCAGATATGCTTCACGACAAGCATGGTGGCATAGGACACCAGGCCTCACATTGCACAACTGCACACCCAGATAGCATTGGCCACTATTGTGTGCACACACCTAAGCAAATGAAACCATCACAGCAACCAAAGTGTGACATTCAGATCCACATGTAGATGTAACTCAGTGCACAACCCTGCACACCACTGCATGCCATCTGAAAATGGCAGGGGTCCAGACCAGCAAGGACCAAATGAAAGCAAAGAAAGCATGGCTGGAAGTGCAAATACCGATATGTACACCACATGCCAAAGGTATGGATGCAACTACAATGTTCACCCAATGTGCAGAGTAAACGGCTGCAAGGGCACAACAAGTGACATACATGCGTAACTTGATCACATATGATTTAACACTCACTAGATGCCAACATGAACCTGTCAATGTAAAATATGTAAATTGTGCATGTCATGTCTTGCCAACTCCCAATATGGACAAGTAATGCATGTACCTCAACAGCTTGTAATGCATCACTGGATGTCGGTAACTGCAAATTAGATCAGTGAACAACTGCTGGATGTACAAACAGTTGATGTAACAGTGCGAACAGAAACTTTGCTGGTTGCAACACAATGACCATTTCTCATCTGACCCACAGGTGACCAAGAACTCACTGCAGTGGACGACACCACCAACCTGCAGAGCCAGTCCCCCAACCTGGAACAGAGACTACTGGATGAAGACTGCCTGGATTCCTTGGATGAGGAGCACCAAGCCAGACCATCTGGTGTGGCAGGCCGCTACCAGTCCCAGGCACCCATTGTCCCCACAACCACATCTGCTGCAACCCATGACCTTCCCCAGACAGCTGTTGTCACGGCCTGTGTGTCAACCACTACCACCACCACCACCCCCACCCCCACCACAGCTGCCCGCAACACCCTCCCTGCCCCAGGTGATGAGCACCCCACGACATCTACTCAGGAGGCCAGGGAGAGGATGCAGCGGAGCAATGTGGGGAGCCAACAGGCCCGTGGCAGCAGTGTAGGTGGGAGGGGTAGGGTCATGCAGAGGGGAACTGAGCCTGGGACAGAAGCCCTGTCCCACATCAACAGAGTCCTTGGAGCATACGAACAGGCCCAGGGACGAATGGGCCGGTCTGAGGAAGATTCTCGGGAGCTCCTCCTGCTGATGAGGTCCATGGACACCCGCATGGGACAAATTGTGGACCTCTTGGGGCAGCTAGTGGTGGTTCGGAGGGACAGGCCAGCGCAACATTCAACACCTCCGCCTCCCCCTGATGGGCAGCAGGATGACAGTTCATCATCCTCCCCTGCGTCCACAGAGGGGGGTGAGTCCTCAGACACCACTGCCCCTGCAGCCCAGGCCCCTCCAGTCAAGCGCAAAAGGGGCCGTCCAAGGAAAGGCCAGGAGGCATCAAGTGCCAAAGCACCTGCCAAAGGCAAGTCCCGGAGCCAGCCATGATGGCAGACCACTGCACCACTGCATTTACCTTTTGGACTATCCTTCCCCACACTGCCATGTGAATGGCATCTGTCTGTTGGACTGGGCTTCCACATCACTGTGGTGACTACTCAATTATCTGATCTACCATGACCGTCAACTCATTTCTTCAAATTTCCCCCCTGTACATTTTCTCAACCCTCACATGTCACAATTGTAAATAAATACACCTTATACACATGTTGTTGTGTCTGCTCCGTCTTTAATACAGGATGTGCAACCTTCACCGTGATGTAAATGTCCCAGGGGAATGGAATGTAGGTAGGCAAGGAGAGGCTGAAGGGACCTAGGAAAAACATTAGAACAAGAGTCACTTGTTTTGGTGTGGCATCACACACATCACACAACACTTGTCAACAAGGTACTCCAATCTTCACACATTACACAGAGCAACAGTCGCCATAGAGACATCCTGTATATGTGTCAAACTACCCTATCCCACAAACATTGCCAACCAGCAATGAGTGAACACAAGGCTGCAGTCACCAAGCTCACATACACCCTCACAGCAACTGCAACACCATCAGACCATGTGTCCCTCCTACATCGTCACTCACCTTCAAGTGAAGTAGCGGTTGATGAGCTGTTGACGCATGTCAACACCTTCCTCCTCTCCACTGTCCTCGTCACTGGACCCGGGTTGGTTTGCAGGCGGGGGCCTTGGCTGCTCATCATCATCCAGGATCAGGGGTATTGCCTTGCGAATGGCCAGGTTGTGGAGCATGCAGCATGCCACGACTATCTGACACACCTTCCTTGGCGAGTACATCAGGGCACCTCTGGTACGGTCCAGGCAGCGAAATCGTGACTTTAGGAGACCAAATGTACGCTCTATTACACGCCGTGTCCTCCTATGGGCATCATTATATCGCACATCAGCTGCTGTCACAGGATTCCGCTTTGGGCTCAGCAACCACGGATGGTTAGGATATGCAGAGTCACCTGGGTGTGAGAAACACAGATTAACCTTGATGTTCCACAATGCCACAGGACAGCATGTCACACACACACCACGCTACTCCACTATGCATACTCCCCCACAAGCCATGCACGCTCAGGAAGCAGATTGGCCATCAGCTGCGGGACGATGCTGCTGCGCATGATGTGCGAATCATGGGCTGACCGGGGATACCTGGCACACACGTGGGAGATGATCATGTCCGCCTGGCACACCACTTGAACATTTACCGAGTGGTAATGCTTCCGATTTCTGTAAACTTGCTCACGTGCCTGTGGTGGCACAAGCCCAACATGTGTGCAATCAATGGCACCAACGACATGGGGGATGTGTCCAAGGGCATAAAAATCTCCCTTCACAGCCACCAACTCTGGCACCCTGGGGAAATGAATGTATCTGTCCTTGTAGTTCATCATAGCTGACAGTACATCCCTCAGCACCATGCTGAACATCGGTTGTGACATCCCACCTGCACTTGCTACCGTGTGCTTGAATGAGCCTGTCACAAAGAAATGCAGGCACGCCATCACCTTTGAAGTCACGGTGAAAGCTGTTGGATATGTGCGACGTGGCTGCAGGTGGGGCTTCAACATGGCACATAGGTTTTGTAGGGAAACTCTATCCAGCTTGAATTTGCGGATGATCTCTTCATTCTCCATGTCAGCCAGCACTGTGAATGGACGATGTATATTGGGCCTCCTCCTAGGTTAGATGAAAGTGCACATATGTCAATGAAACACACCATGAAATGTACAGGACAATTCACATTTCTACAGACACATTGCCAAATGTTACAGACTGCACCATCAACCGACAGAGCACTGCACAAGTCGGTACACATCAGGCACACTACTCGTACACTTGTCACCTTCCCCGCAGCAATGATCTGTGCACACCTCCTGCTCATTGGCATGCACAGTGGGATATGGAACCACATGTGTGCGCACACCTGTGAGTATTACCCCCAGCATATGTGTCAAACCACAATACTACCCTAGCACACCATGCTGCTGTCCATGATACACCTCCCAACACAGGTTGCACATGGCACACATCAAGTACACACTGACCACAGGCGGAGCGTGGTGAACACGTGTGTGCATGTGCAGTAGACAATGTGACAGTCAATGATGCCCCTAGTTCACACAATGAGACAGCATTGTGCGTGCAATTGTACCTACACACATTGATCATTATCTACATATGCTATGCAACACAAAAACTGTACAGTCTACATGCCCTTACACACCACATGTGACATGTGCGTGTGTATGTGTCAATGCAATTTATCACATACACATATATGGCATGTGTAAGTGACATGGAGTTAAATGTCCCATTCGTAATGTTGGCCTCATGAGGGTCCTTCAATGTTGGAGACACTGTTCATGTTGGGCTATGGATAGAGCTGGATGACTCCATATGTGCAGCAAACCTGCTCCGCGACTCCACTGACAGTCACTACAGGCACTGTATGGCACCCATCTGGCGGTGCCTACCGCCTGCGGACTGTCACCGCCAATACCCCAGACACGATCGCGGTAGTCTCAGCCATACCTACATGTGTAAATGGCAGTTGGCATGCACCGCTACCCAGCTCACGGTCACTACAGGCACTGTATGGCACCCATCTGGTGGTGCCTACCGCCTGGCCCCTGCGGACTGTCACCGCCAATATCCCAGACACGATCGCGGTAGTCTCAGCCATACCTACATGTGTAAATGACGGTTGGCATGCACCGCTACACAGCTCACGGTCACTACAGGCACTGTATGGCACCCATCTGGCGGTGCCTACCGCCTGGCCCCTGCGGACTGTCACCGCCAATATCCCAGACACGATCGCTGTAGTCTCAGCCATACCTACATGTGTAAATGGCGGTTGGCATGCACTGCTACCCAGCTCACGGTCACTACAGGCACTGTATGGCACCCATCTGGCGGTGCCTACCGCCTGGCCCCTGCGGACTGTCACCGCCATGGACCATGCCCTGGCAGGCAATGGGAAGCACCCTCGCGGTAGCCTGATGCAATTTTGAAAATAGCGGTAGGCGTGTTCCGCAACCGTGGAGCCGGTCATTGGAAGCATTCAAAAGATGCACCACCGCGGTAGCGCGCGCCTGGCCCCTGCGGTGTGTCACCGCCATGGTCATGCCCTTGCAGCCAATGGGACGCACAGTAGCGGTTGCTTCATATGGATTTGAAAATCGCGGTAGGGGTGCACCGCCACCGCGGAGGCGGACATTGGATGATTTTAAAAATAGCAGACCTGGTACACCAATTGCAGCGGCATGGGACCACTGACACAGCCCCAGGGGCCTATATATGTGTGGGAGGGTGCCCCACATTTCCACTGCTACCAGGGACTGCTGCCTGACACCCCTCACCTGCTGCTGCTGCCTCCAGGGACTGCTGCCTGCCACCCTCCACCTGCTGCTGCTGTCTCCAGGGACTGCTGCCTGCCAATCTCCACCTGCTGCTGCTGCCTCCAGGGACTGCTGCCTGCCACCCTCCACCTGCTGCTGCTATCTCCAGGGACTGCTGCCTGCCACCCCTGAACTCCACCTGCTGCCACCTGTCCACAGTGATGTCGAGGACACAGAAGATCCGGGCCAGTCCCTTCACCAGCGAGGAGCTGGAGGTCCTGGTGGACGGGGTGCTTGCACAGTACCCAAGGCTCTATGGTGCCCCTAATGTCGTGGTAAGTCTCCAACAGTGTGAGTGAGAGTGCAGGGGGGCACACGTGAGGTGGAGGTGCTGCAGTATGTGTCAGTGAGTCTGGGGCTCTGACATGCACTGCCTAGCATGTTTTCTCCAGGGGGAAGGGCTGTGTAGCCTCTTTCACACGTTTCCCTGCATGCCCATCCAGATTTGAGGGACATGTATTGTCCTGTCAGCATACAGTGTGGCAGAAAATTGGTAATGCAGGAGTCAGGCCAGTCATTGCTTGTGTGGATGGCTGTGTGGGTCCCAAATGTCCCTCTCAGTGTCAGCCCACCTGGCCTGCACAGTCGCCGCCTAATCCCACAAGTACACAGCACTGCATGTACAGTGTGTTCCATGTGTCTTTTGTTCACACATCTTCATCAAAGAGCCATCTCAGCCCTGTAGATTGCACACGACAAGCCTTGTGACAAGGGTGTGTGTATGAGAGTTGATGTCACTGTATGTGAGCTCCATGACACAGTGAGCCATTCACAGGGCTAGGACATTGGGGGCTGCGCAGTGTTGGACACAGTGAGTCCACCAACAACCATGTGTTGCTATCTAATCTATGTGTTGCTCTAGCTAACAGCGGACAGTAGATGTGGGCAGACTACACATTGCTTGATGTGCTGGCATCCTGCATGTGAATGGGATGTAGAGGTACTGTGTCCACCCTCCCACCTTCATGGATTCACGTGTGGTTCTCCAATGCCGTTGTACCATGTGCCATGCATTCTTGGCTCTGTTACACATATCTGTTGATTTGGGATGAGTGAGTATCGTGCCACTGTATTGAGAGATTTTGGTAGTATACACTGTGTCACTGATGTATTACCCCTCTTGTCTCCCATGCCTGCAACTGAAAGTCCACCAACGTAAAGCTGTGTGGAGGGCCATTGCCTCCAAGGTGCGTGAACTGGGTGTGTCAAACCAACGGCGCAGCCACTGTCATAAAAGGTGGGACAACATCTGCCGGCTGAGCAAGAACGTGGCCGAGATGACACTGGGGCTGCTCCCTGGGAGTGGCAGGTTGGCCAGACGCAGCATGACACCACTAATGGCCCGCATCTTGGCCGTAACACAGCCTGATTTGGATGCACAATTGAAGGCGCATCAGCAGCAAGCTAGGGGTGAGTATTTGTTGACGGGTGGCTTTGGCAGGGAGTGGCTGCATGTGTCCACAGATTGGACAAACTCTGAGCTATGTGAAGTTGGTAGTGTGATGCAGTGGATTGTAAGTGGCGTCTGTGCTGGGTGCATCTGACATGCATTTGTCCCACCTGTACTCACTGATGTGATCTGCGCAATGTGCATTGCCATTGCATTCAAAGCTGTGGCATTCAGGTACCTTGTGCAGTGGGGTACTGTGTGAATTCATATTGATGTTGACGGCAGTGTGCCTAATCTGAGTGTGTTTCAATCAATGCGTGCAATGCCTGACAGCAGATTTCAGCTGCTACAACTTCTGAGGACAATGTGCTACAGTACTTGTGTCCGTGCAAGCAACATGGTAGCTGGCATGCGCTAATGGCCATTGTGGGCTATTATGTTGTGGTCTGTGTGTGTGTGCTCCCCTACTGCTCCATCCATGTACGTAATTGACACCATGTTGTGGTGTTCATCCTTGCCATCCTCGGCACCCTGTGTGGTCAGAGAGATTTTTGTGCCTGTGTCTGAAGTGGGCCACAGGCAGGATGGTGTGCTGTGTGGGGCAGACAGCTCTCCTCAATGCCTTCCTAGACCACGATAAGAAGTTGGGCCAGGTGATAGCTTTCATGGAGGGCATACATTCGGATGTGGGTGGGCTACACCGGACTGTGCAGTCATTGTCCTCAACAGTGACGGCAGCCCTGCAACAGGCACATTCTCAGGGAGCAGTTCCTGTCCCTTTGTCCACCCCCCTGTCATTGTGCACCTCTGACGACAGTGACAATGCTCAACAGACCCCACAGTCCAGATACAGCACACGTAGCACACAGCAGCAGCAACAGCCCAAACGGTCCAGGCCGCAGACACCATCCCCACAGAAAACTAAGACCACCCCAGAGCACAGAGATAAACGCATGTCAGGCGACACCAAGGGCCAGAGGGGCAAGAAATAGGCCTCAGGGTCACAGGCCTCAGAGTCATCCCCCGCCAAGGACTCTCCTGTCCCAAGGACCGCTCGCAAAGCAAAGAAGACAGTTTCCCTGCCCACTGAGGAGGTGTTACCTGCAAGGCTTACACTGGATGAGGGCCCTATGGCTGATCCACCCACAACCTCCACTCCCATCCCGAGCCCTGTTAAGCAGGCACAAAGGGGCACTGTAGGGGCTAAACATAGTAGACAGGGTTTGGAAGGGCGGAGGCAAGCCCCAGGGAAGCGCACAGCTGGATCCAGCATGTCCCCAGAGGGGGGCCCAGAGTCAGCACTAGGAGCAGGTTTGGTGGTGGGGTTACCTGTTGTGTCCACACCATTTCCCATTAGTCCCCAGACAGGGAAGCCTTTCAGGATCCCCAAGAAGTGGAAAGGCACCCCTCCACAATCTCCTGCACACACTGTGTCTCACCACAGCATAAGTCCACCTCCCCGTGCCACCTCCCCACCTGGTCCAAACAGCCCTCCAGCTTCCCAAGCCAGAGATGTCTCTTCCACAGATGTTCCTCACACTCCCCGGGGCAGTCTTCCTACTGACCGCGACACACAGTCACCTCCAAGTCCGACAGACAGCCACATCTGAGTGGTAGTCACCCTCACGCACCTGTCTGTCCACAGCGGTGTCTGTGATGCCCATTGTTATCCCCATGACTCTGTTGCTGAGCATGGCATGGTATAGTTGCACACATTCCCTGTGCAGCTTCTGTTGTAACTACTCTGCACATTGTACTTGCCTTGTGGTTCACTGCTGTTTGCCCCCTGCCTGTGCAGCGTCTCATGGACTTCATCTGCACATTGGACTGGGCACTGGCCTTGTTGCTCACTGCTGTTTGCCCCTTGCCTGTGCAGGATCTCATGTACCTCACCTGCACTGTGTCCTGGCCACTGGCCTTGTTGTTCCCTGCTGTTTGCCCCTTGCCTGTGCAGCTTCTCATGTACCTCACCTGCACTGTGTCCTGGCCACTGGCCTTGTTGTTCACTGCTGTTTGCCCCTTGCCTGTGCAGGATCTCATGTACCTCACCTGCACTGTGTCCTGGCCACTGGCCTTGCTGTTCACTGCTGTTTGCCCCTTGCCTGTGCAGGATCTCATGTACCTCACCTGCACTGTGTCCTGGCCACTGGCCTTGATGTTCACTGCTGTTTGCCCCTTGCCTGTGCTGGACCTCATGTACCTCACCTGCACTGTGTCCTGGCCACTGGCCTTGTTGTTCACTGCTGTTTGCCCCTTAGCTGTGCAGGATCTCATGTACCTCACCTGCACTGTGTCCTGGCCACTGGCCTTGTGGTTCACTGCTGTTTGCCCCCTGCCTGTGCAGCTTCTGTTGTAACTACTCTGCACATTGTACTTGCCTTGTGGTTCACTGCTGTTTGCCCCCTGCCTGTGCAGCGTCTCATGGACTTCATCTGCACATTGGACTGGGCACTGGCTTGTTGCTCACTGCTGTTTGCCCTTGCCTGTGCAGGATCTCATGTACCTCACCTGCACTGTGTCCTGGCCACTGGCCTTGCTGTTCACTGCTGTTTGCCCCTTGCCTGTGCAGCTTCTCATGGACTTCATCTGCACATTGGACTGGCCACTGGCCTTGTTGTTCACTGCTGTTTGCCCCCTGCCTGTGCAGCTTCTGATGTAACTACTCTGCACATTGTTCTTGTGGTTCACTGCTGTTTGCCCCTTGCCCGTGCAGCTTCTCATGGACTTCATCTGCACATTGAACTGGCCACTGGCCTTGTTGCTCACTGCTGTTTTCCCCCTGCCTGTGCAGCTTCTGATGTAACTACTCTGCACATTGTACTTGCCTTGTGGTTCACTGCTGTTTGCCCCCTGCCTGTGCAGCTTCTCATGGACTTCATCTGCACATTGGACTGGCCACTGGCCTTGTTGCTCACTGCTGTTTGCCCCCTGCCTGTGCAGCTTCTGATGTAACTACTCTGCACATTGTACTTGCCTTGTGGTTCATTGCTGTTTGCCCCTTGCCTGTGCAGCTTCTGATGTAACTACTCTGCACATTGTACTTGCCTTGTGGTTCACTGCTGTTTGCCCCCTGCCTGTGCAGCTTCTGATGTAACTACTCTGCACATTGTACTTGCCTTGTTGATCACTGCTGTTTGCCCCCTGCCTGTGCCGCTTCTCATGTACATCACCTGCACTGTGTCCTGGCCACTGGCCTTGTTGTTCACTGCTGTTTGCCCCTTGCCTGTGCAGCTTCTCATGTACCTCACCTGCACTGTGTCCTGGCCACTGGCCTTGTTGATCACTGCTGTTTGCCCCCTGCCTGTGCAGTTTCTGATGTAACTACTCTGTACATTGTAGTGGCCACTGGCCCTGAAGTTGCCCACATTTGTTGTCTATCTATGCACAAGTGTGAATAAATACAGTTGTTCCTGTTGTCAGTTCTGTCAGTGTAATTTCTCAATAAAACTGTTTCTGCGTGTGCATGGTTTACTGTGTCACATGCTCAGTATGGCACTTCAACATTGGCAATGGGTTGTCTCACGTTTCCATGTTTTTGCAGGGGTGACAGGGACATAAATTTTTCCTGACTCTTATACTTGTGGGTGCAGTGAAGGTGGTTTGTGAAAATTTCTTGTTGTCAGCATCCTTCTTTGTCCATGTTGTCTATGGTGTAGCTATGTCATGTTTGGAGGCAATGTCAGCACAGGGTGGGAGTTTATGCACAGGCTTTCATGCAGGTTGGCATGGGTCATTGTGTCTGTGTGAGCTTACTTACTGTGTGCCCAGCAGTGTATGTGTACGGTCATCTTGTGGTGGTCAGTAATCCTGGTCCCATGCCTTACTTCCAAAGTGTACACTTTGGTGGTGGAGAAGTGTGTGGTGTGGAGGGGGTGACTTTGTGGTGACTGTTGATGTGTGTGCACCTGCATTGTCAACTACACCCATGTGTCACCCTGGAGTGGTGTGCGTGAATGTGTACTTGTTGTGCCCTGCAATTGTGATTTGATGCACATGGGAGTGTTGTGTGCTGCTGATGTGAGAGGGGGGATGTGTGACGTATCCTACTTGTGCTTCTCAATCATGGAGTGTGTGAATGGGGCCTTTGTGTTGTGGTGCAGAGATGCTCTTGTCAGGTAATTGCATACCTATGTGTGTCTGTTCAGTATTTGACTTCATGGCCTTCCTCTCATCCCTGTGCCTTAACATGGGTGGCCTTGCTGTCTCCCTGAGTTGTTGAATTGAGGTGCTTGTGGTTTGTGTTGACTCACTGTGGCAGCCATGTGTGATTTGATGGGCTGTGGGTGTTCTCAGATGTCTGTTGTCTTGCATGTGATGTACACATGCTTGATAGTTGTGTCCTTGTCCTTCCATTTGTGGGCAAATCACTTTAGCTTTCATGTATGTTTTCCTCCATTGCTGCTAGCATGTGGTCTGTGTATGTGGCTGTGAGGCAGGGTAGGGTGTGTCTGTGTGAGTTGGTAGTCTGTGTGTGCAGTGAATTGTTTGATCATCAATATGTGTGTGTGTGTGTACATTTTGTGCAGGGGCTCAGTGTTCTTGGCATGTGTGTGGTGTTGTTGTGGTGTGTGTGTTGGCTGGGGCCTGGCCTTCTGTGGAATGTGTTCCTGTGCAACAACTCCTGCTGTGGCTATTTCTGCAGTTGTTAGGGATGTGGGGCAGGGTGTGTATTCACCTGTGTTGTTGTTGTGCAGGAGTGGCACATGGAAGGCATATGATATGTCCCTTCAGGGAGAGGGCTAGTGTGTTGTGTGTTGAGTAGTGGTTTTGTGCTGTTTGTACAGTGGCCATGGCTGGCGCTGGCCTCTGCATTGTGTGCATGTTTTCCTGCACACTGACCGCGGCGGTGACGAGACCGGGACATATGTTCATGATCGCGGAACATGGGTGACCAGGATGTGGCGAGGTGTTTTTGTGACAGGTGGGACATGTGTGGAT
The DNA here is from genome assembly GCA_963921515.1 of Calotriton arnoldi. Taxonomy (NCBI): domain Eukaryota; kingdom Metazoa; phylum Chordata; class Amphibia; order Caudata; family Salamandridae; genus Calotriton; species Calotriton arnoldi. The sequence continues at coordinate 37,891 of CAWUFW010014198.1, forward strand.
GCAGTGATGGCTGTGTGCCTGTCCCCACAGGGGTGTCTGGTGTGGACATGCACCGTTTCAAACCCTTGACTTGTGTATTGTGTTGCATGCACAGTTGTGTGTGTACGTACCTGCGGTGGCGTCCGCACCGGTCAATGACTTGCCGGTGGTGTATCAAATACAGCACCGGAAAGGCGTGTAGGGCTGGATCCATCGCGCCGGGTGTCTATTTTCTTGCTCCACTGTGGTGTCTCCGCCGTCTCTGGCTATGCGGTTGCTCCGCCGCGGTGTGCTGCCCTGTTTCCGGCATCGTGATTTGTTCGGCGGACGGGACGTCATTCCGCACGGCGGTGAGTGCTCATTGGCTCACACCGCCGCGGTGGCGGGCGCACTTTGATGGCGGTCGGCGTCATACCGCAGCGGACGGGAAATTGGCTCTGACTAGACATGCTAATATGGCGGGCGTGAGGACCGCTGCCGGCACGCGGTAAATGGCATTTGCCGCCGGCACCGCGGTCGTTTCTCCGCCCGCCATCGTAATAGGCCCCTAAATATTGAACAAAAAGAAATATATCAGCAAGTGACACAACAGATACAGCATGGTTTACTGCATGAAAAAAAAGAATGACAATGCACATCATTTAAACCTATTCGAATGTATATCAGTTGGCAAGCTGGAACAGGAAAATGTTTCTTAATTAAAGTTTTGACCAGTTATCTACAGAAAACCACTGAATCATATTTATCTTGTGTTGTAACCGCTCCAACTGGGTTAGCAGCACATAACATTAAAGGGATTACATTACATCGATTACTCATGCTACCAGTTGAACATGAAAATAAGTTGGAATATCACAAGCTATCTGGAGAAGCTTGTTATGAAGTTTCAAGAGTACTCAAGAAAATGAAACTTCTAATTATTGATGAGGTGAGCATGGTGTCAAACCTAATGCTTGCCTTTGTACATTTAAGAATGCAACAGATTTTAAAAACAGATTATGATGTTCTATTTGGAGGAAAACATGTAATTGTATTCAGCGATCTACTACAACTTACTCCTGTAAAAGGAAACCTGTTTTTAAAACACTTGTCCATGAAGACACTAGGAAATCTTTGGGAAGCATTGGAAATGTCAACATTTGGTCTCATTTTGAATATAAAGAACTTATTAAGAATATGCAACAAGCAAGTGATGAACATTATGGAAACATTCTTCAAGATATAGGAATTGGTGTTTTAACAAAACATGGCAAAGAAGCTTTACAAAGTCGGCTTTTAACAAACTTCTTTGCTAATGAAAACATAGCACCTGAAATAATGTACAAAAAAATTGGAGAAAAGAAGTCTATAGTTTGCCTAATGCCTACACTGCAAGAGTGTTCTACATTCAATCAAGAACTTTTGAAATTGGAAATACAACCAATAGTGAAAATGGAAGCTATTGATAAAATGGAACACAAAGGAGTTACTATTCTTCTCTCAGAGAAATTACAGTCAAAATTGGATTCTTTGGAAAAGTCGGTGTCTAAGACTGCAGGTTTAGAAAAGACTTTATATGTATGTGTAAATTATCGGGCAATTTTACGGCGTAATTTGAATTTAGAAGAAGGTTTAGTAAATGGAGCAATGGGAAAAGTTTTTGATTTTGTAAATTTTCAGAACAGAGATGGAATTGAATTTTTGAAGATTAAATTTGATCAGATTGAAGAGGTAAAACAGATTGGACATTGTGCTGTTCGTTTTTTTCTTGTAAAAGACTTGTATGTTCGCAGAAAACAGTTTCCTTTTTCTTTAGCATATGCAGTGACCATTCATAAATCTCAAGGTTTAAGTGTAGACAGTGCTTTGGTAAATATTGGAAGTACAGTGTTTAAAGAGGGCATGGCCTACGTTGCATTGTCTCGAGTCAGAACATTATCTGGTTTGTATTTGATTGATATTGATGAGAAAAAGATTAGTGCTGATGCAAATTGTGTAAGAGAGTATAATCGGTTAAGAAGACTGTATGTTCCTAACTCAGGTGAATATCCTGTATATGAGAAACGTGTAGTGTGTCCAAAACTAAAATATGACAAACATTCTAGTGAGATTCAAAAAAAGAAAACAATTCAAGAGAATGACGAATCTGCAAAGAAAATGAAAATGGACACTGTTGATGATATTGTATGATACCAGTTAGAAAATAGTTCAGGTATCAACTGCTATGCTAATGTAATTGTGAATGTTGTGTTTTATCTAGAAGATCTTCTTCATGAAATTATGAAAAATCGAGAAAAAAGATGTATTAATTAGTAATTATTTAAATATTAATTATTAATAATTAATTTGTAAATATGTTATTTGTGTACTTTTTTTAGGAGTGGGGTGAGGGTTGATAGGGGAGTAGGGTAGGAAGTACTTTAGTTTTAATGTAATTTTTATTATTTTTTATATTATATTTATTAAAAGTTATTTTATAGTGTTAATTTTGTAAATTAATTTAGATTTGATTGTTATTAATTTTATTGTTAATTGTAATTAGTTAATTAATTAATTTTTAATTAATTATGTTAATTTATTAATATTTTACAATATTGTAGGTGACGTTTATAGGGGAAAATGGTGGGAGGTAAATTAATTTTGAAAAAATAATTACTTCTTAATTAATGTTAATTATATTGTAGGAGTGGGTATACTAAATTATTCCCCTACGCTATCCAACACTTTCCCTACTGTTACACTTGGTGCAGTGGGAATATTAAATTATTCCCACCCGCTATCCAACACTTTCCCTACTGTTGCATTCGCTGGAGTGGGAATAGTAATTTTTACCCTCCCGCTATCCAACACTTTCCCTACTGTTACACTCACTGGAGTGGGAATAGTAATTTTTACCCACCTTCTATCCAACACTTTCCCTACTGTTGCACTCACTGGAGTGGCAATAGTAATTTTTACCCTCCCGCTATCCAACACTTTCCCTACTGTTGCACTCGGTGGAGTGGGAATAGTAATTTTTACCCACCCGCTATCCAACACTTGCCCTACTTTTGCACTCACTGGAGTGGGAATAGTAATTTTTATCCACCCGCTATCCAACACTTTCCCTACTGTTACACTTGGTGGAGTGGGAATAGTACATTATTCCCACCCGCTATCCAACACTTTCCCTACTGTTGCACTCCCTGGAGTGGGAATAGTAATTTTTACCCTCCCGCTATCCAACACTTTCCCTACTGTACCACTTGTTGGAGTGGAAATAGTTATTTTATCCCCTACGCTATGCAACGTTTCCAGTAATGTTATAATTAATGTAGTATAAAATATATATTTTTTTTAAATATTTGTTTTAATGTTTTAATTTATTATATATAATTTATTTTTATATTTATAATATAGGTTTATTTATATATATGTAATTATATTTTAAATTATGTTTTTAACATTTTATAATTAAAAATAGTAATTATTTTTAATATTATTAAGTTATTATATATAATAAAAAATAAAAATGCATGTTTTTTTACATTATATTTATTATTTATTAATTTTAACGTTTTAAAAATTATTTTTAAGTATGTTTTACTTAATTATATTTATTATTTAATTAATTTTATATTACTTTTAAGACATTTAAAAAAGTCGATATTTTAGCAAACTATATTATTGACAACGATATTTAGGATTTGATATTTTTGTACTTACTGGTTGTAGATAGGAAGTCGATATTCTGTCATTCTATATTTTTTCATCGATATTCTGGCATCTCGATATTCTGCTCCTCGATATTCTGTCAGTGATCCATAAAAAAGGTAAGATGAAATAATGTAATATGCATGAAAATATTACCTAATGTTTACAGTCGCTTTTACTGCACTCATCCATTTTTTCAAACACTACCCATGCACTCATCTATACAGTTAGGCACTATTCCCACACTCCTCCAATCACCCATGCACTATCTATGCACTTCTGCAATTGCGTAGCCAGTACCCATATACTTATAATATCACCCAGACACTACCTATGTACTCTTCCAATCACCCAGGCACTATGTGTACACTCATGCAATCACCTATACTTTACCCGTACACTCTTCCAAACACCCAGGTATTACCTATATACTTCTCCAATCCCCTAGACATTACCCCTACACTCATACAATTACCCAAACATTTCCTATGCATTCCTCTAGTCCACAGACATTACGCTTGCACTCATGCAATCACTCAGACATTACCCCTGCAGTCATGCAATGACATAGACATTACTCATGTATTCCAACAAACACTTACATATTATCCCTGCACTCATGCAATCACCCAGGCATTATTCATGCACTCATGCAATCACTCAGGCAGTACCCATGAACTCTTCCAATCACCCATGCACTTATGGAATCACCCAAGCATTACCTATGCACTCCTTTAATCACTTAGGTAGTACCCATGCATTGCTCCAATCACCCAGACATTACCCCTGCACTCATGCAATCACCCAGGCATTACCCATGCACTCCTTCAATCACTCAGGCAGTACCCATGCACTCCTCCAATCACCCAGACACTACCTATGCACATATGAAATCACCCATGGTATTACCCATGCACTCATGCAATCACCCAGGCATTCCCCATGCACTCCTCCAATCACCCAGACATTACCTCTGCACTCTTGCAATCACCCAGGCATTACCCATGCACTTCTTCAATCACTCAAGCAGCACCCATGCACTCCTCCAATCACCCAAGCACTACTCATGCACTCATGCAATCACCCAGGCATTACCCATGCAGTCCTTGAATCACTCAGGCAGTACCCATGCACTGCTCCAATCACCCAGACATTACCCCTCCACTCATGCAATCACCCAGGCATTACCCATACACTCCTTCAATCACTCAGGCACTACCCATGCATTCCTCAAATCACCCAGGCACTACCCATGCACTTATGGAATCACCCAAGCATTACCTATGCACTCCTTTAATCACTCAGGTAGTACCCATGCACTTTTGCAATCACCCAGACATTACTCCTGCATTCATGGAATCACCCAGACATTACCCATGCACTCCTTCAATCACATAGGCAGTACCCATGCACTCCTCCAATCACCCAGAAATTATCCCTGCACTCATGCAATCACGCAGGCACTACCCATGCACTTCTTCAATCACTCAGGCAATACCCAAGCACTCCTCCAATCACCCAGGCAATACCCATGCACTCATGCAGTCACCCAGGCATTACCCATGCACTCATGCAATCACCCAGGCGTGCCCATGTACTGTTCCAATCACCCAGACATTACCCCTGCACTCACGCAATCACCCAGGCATTACCCATGCACTCCTCCAATCACCCAGACACTACCTATGCACTTACATAATCACCCAAGCATTACCCATGCACTCATGCAATCACCCAGGAATTACCCATGTAATCCTCCAATCACCCAGACATTACCTCTGCACTCATGCAATCACGCAGGCACTACCCATGCACTTTTTCAATCACTCAGGCAGTACCCATGCACTCCTCCAATCACCCAGGCACTACCCATGCACTCATGCTATCACCCAGGCATTACCCATGCACTCCTTCATTCACTTAGGCAGTACCGATGCACTCCTCCAATCACCCAGACATTACCCCTATACTCATGGAATCATGCAGGCACTACCCATGCACTTCTTCAATCACTCAGGCAGTACCCATGCACTCCTCCAATCACCCAGGCACTACCCATGCACTCATGCAATCACCCAGGCATTACCCATGCACTCATGCAATCACCCAGGCATTACTCATGCACTCCTCCAATCACCCAGACATTACCTCTGCACTCATGCAATCACCCAGGCATCACACATGCACTTACAAAATCACCCAGGCAATGTCAATGCACTCCTTTAATCACTCAGGCAGTGCCCATGCACTCCTCCAATCACCCAGACAGTATCCCTGCACTCATGCAATCACAAAGGCACTACCCATGAACTTCTTCAATCACTCAGGCAGTACCCATGCACTCCTCCTATCACTCAGGCACTGCCCATGAACTCATGCAGTCACCCAGGCATTACCCATGCGCTTCCTCAATCACTCAGGCAGTACCCATGCACTGCTCCAATCACGCAGACATTATCCCTGCACTCCTCCAATCACCCAGACACTACCCATGCACTTATGCAATCACCCAGGCATTACCCATGCATTCATGCAATCACCCAGGCATTACCCATGCACTCCTCCAATCACCCAGACATTATCTCTGCACTCATGCAATCACCCAGACATTACCCATGCACTCCTTCAATCACTTAGGCAGTACCCATGCACTCCTCCAATCACCCAGACATTACCCCTGCACTCATGCTATCACGCAGACACTACCCATGCACTTCTTCAATCACTCAGGCAGTACCCATGCACTCCTCCAATCACCCAGGCACTACCCATGCACTCATGCAATAACCCAGACATTACCCATGCACTTCTTGAATCATTCATCCAGTGCCTATGGACTTCTCCAATCACCCAGTGATTTCCCCTGCCCTCATGCAATCACCCAGGCACTACCCATGCACTTCTTCAATCACTCAGGCAGTACCCATGCACTCCTCAATCACCCAAGCACTACTGATGCACTCATGCAATTCCCCAGGCATTACTCATGCAGTCCTTCAATCACTCAGGCAGTGCTAATGCATGTGAGAAGTTGGCCTGGTATGTGCTGTCCACTAATTATAGTGGGCACCTTGCACCAGTCCAAACAACACCTTATTGGAGATAGGTTAAAGACAACCTTTATTGAAAGCTATCCTAGTGGTAGCTATGGAGAGCAGCCTTCAGGCTAAGTCTTGAAGGAATGTAAAGCAGCCTGTTTTACCAGTCTATAATCTCTTGAGTGACCAAATGAAAGAGGACCACACCAGGTATATATTTAAAATATATATATTTAGTCTTAAACACACCCCTCTAGTCTCTTTATGAGGCTAGAGTTCGAAATACATAAGTTACAAGTTGAATATCAACAGTAATAGCACAAATACACGTTTGAGCCCTAGGGGCGTACCAAACCATATACCAATAAAGTGGTATAAGAACCACGACTGAGCTAGACACAAGGCCTAGAGCCTGTAGAAGTGGTTGGCCCTCAAGGAACCACCCAAGGTAGTGACACAGGGGACCCACGGGGGACGCGTGCAGTGTGAGAACACAGCCGCGAGCCGCCGCTGACTTCTATGGGGAATGTCGCGGTTGGAGTTTTAAAGAAAAAGGACACTTAGAGGAGGACTTGGAGCAAACCCCTTTAGAACTAGGTTGTTCTAGAGTCTATACCCACGGGAGCACAGGAGTACTCGAGTTACCTCACCCAGGGAAGCCGGGTGTATAGGTGTCTTTCGGGGTCGGGTTTCGTCGTCGTTTTCAATGGCGATCTGCTGCAAAGTGCTGCTGGCGACCAAGTCGAAAGTGTTCGGGTGGATCCAAGGGTGGATCAAAGATCTGAAGAACCTGAAAGCAGAGGGGACAGAGTCTGGGTCACTAGCCAGTGACCAGGAAGGCGATGAGCAGATGCCCACCGATGTCGGGTGCTTCAGGTAGGTTGACGGTCGTCTTGACTCTTCAGCCAGGAGGTCCAGGAGGTGTCGACGACAACCAGGAGCTGGATTCGAGCTGTCCCACAACGTCTGTCAATTGCAGGGGTGTCGGCGACCGGATTGGACCCGACAAGCCTAAGCAACGGCAAGTCTTGTAGAAACAAAGAAAGGACGTTGATGCAGACCAGCAAGGTCTGGGGGACGCACCCAGCAAGGGTAAGTCAGGGCACATCTGGAGCAACCAGGAAAATCCAAGCAGAAGAAGAGTTGCCTTCGGGAGGACCCACTAGCCAATGGACTAGAGACCGTGAAGGAGCCTCGAGTGGACGCACTTGGAGCTGGCTCACAGGACACTCGTGGAGTGGAGGCCAGTGATCTTCGGTGCAGTCGGTGCTGGAGGCGGGGGCTACTCGGAGCCCAAAGCACAACTTCGTGGAAGACCAAGAAGAGGATGCACTTTCAAATGTGCTCGGTGTCCAGGGGTCACGGTTTCATGTTACCCACGACAGCTACGGGCCTCAGCTTTGCTGGGGACTCAGGGCAGCCTCGGGGAAGTCTGGAAATTCACCTCTGGTGATGCACAGACTTCGGCGTCCGGCGAGAGCTTCAGCGATGCAGACCGGACAATTGCTTCTTTGGTGCCTGCCAAGCAAGGGAGTCACTCCTTGACCCCAAGGGAGATTCTTCAGTCCTCTAGTCTTCAAGTAGAGCGTCGAAGGTCCAGGATTCAGTGTCAGAGTTTCGTCCAGGATAATCTAAAGTCCTAAGGACTGGGGTCCCATACTTATACAAAGTTAGGGGGTTGGACATACTCTGGGGACCCAGCTATGGGAGGGTCAGGGAAGAGGGGTGGTTACACCCATTTCCCTTTGTCCAGTTTCGCGCCAGAGCAGGGGCAGGTAGCCCCTGCAACCGGTTTGAACTGGCATATGCACAGGGACACCAAATGTGCCCCCAGTGCAGGACTTCAAAGCACCAGAGGGTGCTCCCGCCCAGCCCCAATACACACTATCCTGTCTGGGGAGGTGGTTACACCTCCCTTCGACAGGAAACCTATTGTCCAGGCCTCCCCTGCCGGAGTTTCAGTCAGCAGCAGGAGGCCAGACCCGTGTCTGTGGCAGCGGCATCCATTTTGTGATGCCAGGGCTCTGGAAAGAAGTTACCGGGTAGCCCGGTGTGTACATGTCTCTCCCTCTAGAAGGGTGGAATGCTACCCCTGCCGCCAGGATTGGCGGGAGGGTAGTATTCCAAGATGTTTGACACCAAACATGGCATGTTTTGGTGCAGCCAGTCCAAAGTTAGCATTGTACCGCGAGGATATAATGCACTTAAGAGTATATGGTCAGGCTGTACCACAAACAGCATCAGAGGAGGGACTCCGAACGCTGCAGAGGGGCTCTGCTCATGCAGGGGCACCCTCTCACATAAAAACCAAGCACTCTGCCTTCAGGATTGGTAAGGCCTGCCATAGGAGTGACTTATAGGTTTATATGTGTGTACAATGGTAGTGATATAGGTAGCCCATACCACTGTAAGGGGTGCAGGCACCACCTTACCCAGGCTGCAGTAGCAGACCTGTGGTGTCATTTTGGATGGCCTTCCAGGGGTGGCACAATACATGCTGCAGCCCCTGGTAGGCCTCTGAGGTACCTATGCCCTACATAGTATACCATATACTAGGGACTTATAAGGGCACTCCAGATTCCAATCAGAGATGTGCCTAAGGCACATGGAAACCATTTTAGAGAGGAAGCAGCTAGGCTGGGGTTCTGATTAGCAGGGCCCCAGCCAGACTAAAGTCGAAAAGCAGTGAAGCATCAGCAATAAGTGGGGGTACCCATGTGAAGCAGATCCTACTCTCCTACACAACCCCCCCCCCAAACGCAGGGACATTAAACTAACCTTGACCAGTTGAGTCTTCATGTTCTAAGTGGAAATACCTAGAGAGTCCATCTGCATTGGCATGGTTACTCCCAGGTCTATGTTCCACTGTAAAGTCCATCCCCTGTAGGGAAATGGACCACCTAAGCAGTTTGGGGTTTTCACCCTTCATTTGTTTTAGCCATAGGAGGGGCTTGTGGTCTGTTTGAACAAGGAAGTGAGTACCAAACAAGTATGGCCTCAACTTCTTCAGGGCCCAAACCACAGCAAAGGCCTCCCTCTCTATGGCTGACCAACGTTTCTCTCTAGGGGTCAGCCTTCTGCTAATAAAAGCTACTGGCTAATCCTGACCTTCATCATTCAATTGTGACAGTACAGCCCCTACCCCCAATTCAGATGCATCTGTTTTGATAATGAACTTCTTGGAGTAATCAGGACTCTGGAGAATGGGAGCAGTGCACATGGCCTGCTTCAGGTCATCAAATGCCTTTTGACAGCTAGCTGTCCACTGAGCCTTTTTGGGCATTTTCTTGGCAGTGAAGTCATTCAGGGGTGTCACTATTGATCCATACCCCTTGACAAATCTCCTATAGTACCCTGTCAGGCCTAAGAAGGCTCTCACCTGAGTCTGGGTGGTTGGAGCAACTCAGTCCATGATGGTCTGGATTTTGCTCTGCAGTGGTTGAACCTGGCCTCCACCCACAAGGTGGCCCAGGTACACAACCTGACTCTGCCCTATCTTAGTGGCCTTGATAGTGAGGCCTGCCTTTTGCAGGGCCTCCAAAACATTTCTGAGGTGGACCAGGTGATCCTCCCAGGTGGAGCTAAAGACAGCAATATCATCTAGATATGCTGCACTATAGGCCTCCATACCTGTAAGGACTGTATTCACCAACCTCTGAAAAGTGGCAGGTGCATTCTTCAGACCAAAGGGCATTACCACAAATTGGTAATGCCCACTAGGGGTTGAGAATGCTGTCTTTGGCTTTGCATCATCAGCTAGTCTGATCTGCCAGTAGCCAGCTGTCAGGTCAAATGTGCTTAGATACTTGGCTGAGGCCAAAGTGTCTATTAGCTCATCTGCCCTAGGTATTGGATGGGCATCAGTCCTAGTGACTGCATTGAGACCCCTCTAGTCCACACAAAACCTCATCTCTCTTTTCCCACCACTGGTGTGAGGTTTTGGCACAAGGACCACTGGACTAGCCCAAGGGCTATCTGAGGGTTCAATAACTCCCAAATCCAACATTTTCTGGACTTCTGTCCTGATACAGTCCCTGACATGGTCAGGTGGCCTATAAATCTTATTTTTAATAGGCAGACTGTCCCCAGTGTCCACTTCATGAGTGCACCAGGTGGTCTGATTTGGAGTCAGAGAGAACATATGTCTGTACTGATTGAGCACTTGTCTGCAATCAGTTTGCTGCTGAGCAGTGAGGCTGCCTGCCAAGGCTACACCATCCACTGACCCATCACCAGGGTTCTGTGAGAGCAGGTCTGGGAGTGGGTCACTCTCTTCCTCCTGTCCCTCATCAGTAGCCATGAGCAAGCCCATGTCTGCCCTGTCCACATATGGTTTCAATCTGTTGACATGGAGAACCCTGTGGGGACTCCTGGGTGTTCCTAGGTCTACTAAATAGGTAACCTCACCCTTCTGTTCAACAATGGTATGGGGTCCACTCCACTTGTCTTGGAGAGCTGCTGGGGCCACTGGCTCCAGCACCTACACGTTCTGTCCTGGCTGGTAAACAGTCAGTACAGCCTTTTGGTCATGCCAGGCTTTTTGCAGTTCCTGGCTAGCCTCAAGGTTTTTAGTTGCCTTTTTCATGTATTCAGCCATCCTGAAGCGGAGACCAAGTACATAGTCCACTATGTCTTGCTTTGGGGGCTTGAGAGGTAACTCCCATCCTTCCTTCACCAAGCACAATGGACCCCTGACAGGGTGACCAAACAAAAGTTCAAAAGGGCTGTAGCCAACCCCCTTTTGAGGCACCTCCCTGTATGCAAACAAAAGGCAGGGCAAGAGTATGTCCCATCTTCGCCTAAGCTTTTCTGGGAGCCCTTTAATCATGCCCTTTAAGGTTTTGTTGAATCTCTCAACTAAACCATTGCATTGTGGGTGATAGGGTGTGGTGAACTTGTAAGTCACTCCACACTCCTTCCACATTGCTTTTAAGTATCCAGACATAAAGTTTGCACCTCTGTCTGATACAACCTCCTTAGGGAAGCCCACTCTTGAGAAAATTCCCAGGAGGGCTCTTGCCATTACAGGCGCTGTAGTGGTCCTAAGGGGAATAGCCTCTGGGTACCTAGTGGCACGATTCACCACCACTAGGATAAACCTGTGCCCAGATGCTGTTTGGGGATCCATGGGACCAACAATATCAATCCCCACTCTTTCAAAGGGCACCCCCACCACAGGTAGTGGTATCAGGGGGGCCTTTGTGGTGCCACCTGCCTTCCCACTGGCTTGGCAGGTTACACAGGAGCGACAAAACTCCTTGGTGTCTTCAGACATGTGGGGCCAGTGAAAGTGAGGGACAAGTCTGTCCCAAGTCTTGTTCTGGCCCAGGTGACCTGCTAGAGGAATGTCATGGGCTAGGGTCAATAGGAAGCCCCTGAACTTCAGAGGTATAACCAACCTCCTGGTGGCACCAGGCTTGGGGTCTCTACACTCTGAGTACAAGAGTCCATCATCCCAATACACTTTATGGGGACCACTAGCATTCCCAGCAGCCTCAGCAGCAGCTTGCTGTCTGAGGGGTTCAAGAGAGGGGCAGCTCTGCTGCTCCTGGCTCAGATCTGCCCTGGAAGGGCCCCCTGTCCCCAAGAACTCAACCTGGTCAGGTTCAAGCTCCTCTGGGACAGTTCCTTCTTCAGGACTGAGATCATCCCCCTCAAGAGACTGATCTTCCTTCTGAGCCAAGGGGAAGGCACTGCCTTAACCCTACTACTCCTCCTCTTGGATGGCACTTGGTCCATTTTTCCAGGATCCAAGGCCTGTTCAGTGTTAGACATTTTGCTCTGTGACCTGGTCACAGCAAACACATCTGCAGGGATCCCCAGCATTTCTGCATGGGTCCTGAGCTCCACTTCTGCCCAAGCTGAAGTTTCAAGATCATTGCCAAGCAAGCATTCTACTGGTAGGTTTGCACTCACCACAACCTTCTTAAGGCCAGTTACCCCTCCCCAGGAGAAGTTAACAACTGCCAGAGTATGGTCTGTTCTGACATTGCTAGCATTGGTCACTTGGTACATCTCACCAAGTATAATCTGCCCAGGATCCACAAGGTCTTGTGTCACCATGGTGACACTCGCCCCTGTGTCCCTAAATGCCAAAGCCTCTTTTCCATTGATTAATGGCTGTTGCCTGTACTTGCCCAGATTACTGGGACTCATAGAGGAGGTCACATCCATGCCTCCATCACAGACTAGGACAGCCTGAGTGAGTTCTCTGACTAGGCCAGAGCTCATCTCATTACCCAGGGTCAACCCTACTAAACCCTTGGCCTGTGTACTCCCACCACCAATTGTAACTGCACTAGGGGGAACAGGTGCCTTAGGGGCATTGGTGGGGGCTGGAATAGAGTCTTTGGACTTGGTGCAATCACTGGTCCAGTGTGTCTTTTGCTTACAGACTTTGCACCATGGTTTCATTTGGCCTTTTCCCTTGTTAGACTGTGAATCCCCACCTGAAGAAGATGTTTGGGGGCCTTGTGAAGACTTCTGGTCTTTACCCTTCTCCCCACCCTTATCAGAGTTTTTAGAATCTTGCTTCTTAGGGTCACCACCTTGGTTCTGTACCTTCTGCCTCACCCTGGTTCTGACCCATTTGTCTGCCTTCTTTCCCAATTCTTGGGGAGAGGTCAGATCAGAGTCCACCAGGTACTGATGCAACAGCTGATTTTGACAGTTATTAAGAATCTGCTCCCTCATGATAAGATTGTACCATCCTGTGAAGTCACATACCTTAATGCCCTTCAACCAACCTTCCAGAGCCTTAGCAGAACAATCCACATAGTCCACCCAGTCTTGAGTCTGTGCTTTTTGGGTATCTCTGAACTTTAACCTGTATTGTTCAGTTGTTAGGCCAAACCCATCAATCAGAGCACTCTTCAAGACTTTGTAATTGTCAGCATCCTCCTCTCTAACAGTGAGGAGCTTATCTCTACCTTTGTCTGCAAAGGAGAGCCACAAGATTGCTGCCCACTGCTCCTGAGGGACCCTCTGTACTTTACAGGCCCTCTCCAGTGCAGTTATCCATTTGTGGATGTCATCCCCACTCTGGTAGGGAGGGACAATCTTGCTCAGGTTTCTATGGTCATAAGACCTTTCCCTATCTCTGTGGAAATTGCTGCCACCATGGGACTCTAGTCCCATCTTTTTCTCTGTCTATAGAGATCTAGGGACTCCCTGTCTATAGCCAACTGCTGTTTTCTGAGCTCAAGCTGGGCTTGCTCATACTGAATCAGTCTTTTTCTCCTCTCATGAGAGGATTCCCTCCCATGGGAGGAGACAGAGGTCCCTACTGAGGTGTCAGAGTGGTTAGACTCCTGAGAAGGAGATCTAGTCCTTCTGGGCACACTCTCAACTCTTCCTGGGGGGACAAAGGGGAGGTCCTTCTGGGCCTCCTCCTCTTCCTCAGGAGTAGCTGCACTTTCCAGGTCAGGATCATTGTCATCCCCTGGCCAGTTTCAGAGGTCAGGTCCTGGGCATTTTCATCCCTGGTCTCTCCCTCATCTTCTGCCCCACCCTCTCTGCCTACCCTTTCAGACCTTATGGGTCTTCTAAGATCATCCAGCAGAAGCATCTCCAGGAGACGTTGGGTGTTGGCACTTTTGCCTGTCTTCAACTTCCTAACTTTGCACAACTCTCTCAATTCCAAGAATGTGAGGTTGTCATATCTGGATGGCAGGAGCTCCCTGGTTCCTGGCAGTGAAGACATTACTAGTGTGGTGTGGTGTATGCACTACCTACTCTAGTGTGGCCTACTAAACTCTCTTGAGTTGTAGAAAGGGTGTGCTATCCCTTAACACACAACTCTAAGTTCAGTAGAACTTACTGTATCCTAAGCTTGATTTATATGTACCTAAGGTACCTTTAGTGGTTTTCAGTTGATCAATTCAATTGAGATTATCTGGTAAAACAATAGCAAGCTGGAATCCCACACGCTGCACACCAATGTGAGAAGTTGGCCTGGTATATGCTGTCCACTAATTATAGTGGGCACCTTGCACCAGTCCAAACAACCCCTTATTGGAGATAGGTTAAAGACAACCTTTATTGAAAGCTATCCTAGTGGTAGCTATGGAGAGCAGCCTTCAGGCTAAGTCTTGAAGGAATGTAAAGCAGCTTGTTTTACCAGTCTATAATCTCTTGAGTGACCAAATGAAAGAGGACCACACCAGGTATATATTTAAAATATATGTATTTAGTCTTAAACACACCCCTCTAGTCTCTTTATGAGGCTAGAGTTCGAAATACATAAGTTACAAGTCGAATATCAACAGTAATAGCACAAATACACGTTTGAGCCCTAGGGGCGTACCAAACCATATACCAATAAAGTGGTATAAGAACCACGACTGAGCTAGACACAAGGCCTAGAGCCTGTAGAAGTGCTTGGCCCTTAAGGAACCACACAAGGTAGTGACACAGGGGACCCACGGGGACGCGTGCAGTGTGAGAACACAGCCGCGAGCCGCCGTTGACTTCTATGGGGAATGTCGCGGTTGGAGTTTTAAAGAAAAAGGACACTTAGAGGAGGACTTGGAGCAAACCCCTTTAGAACTAGGTTGTTCTAGAGTCTATACCCACGGGAGCACCGGAGTACTCGAGTTACCTCACCCAGGGAAGCCGGGTGCATAGGTGTCTTTCGGGGTCGGGTTTCGTCGTCGTTTTCAATGGCGATCTGCTGCAAAGTGCTGCTGGCGACCAAGTCGAAAGTGTTCGGGTGGATCCAAGGGTGGATTGAAGATCTGAAGAACTTGAAAGCAGAGGGGACAGAGTCTGGGTCACTAGCCAGTGACCAGAAAGGCGATGAGCAGATGCCCACCGATGTCGGGTGCTTCAGGTAGGTTGACATTTGTCTAGACTCTTCAGCCACGAGGACCAGGAGGTGTCGACGACAACCAGGAGCTGGATTCGAGCTGTCCCGTGTTGTCTGTCGATTGCAGGGGTGTCGACGACCAGATTGGACCCAACAAGCCTTGGCAACGGCAAGTCTCGTAGAAACAAAGAAAGGACGTTGATGCAGACCAGCAAGGTCTGGGGGACTCACCCAGCGAGGGTAAGTCAGGGCACGTCTGGAGCAACCAGGAAAGCCCAAGCAGAAGAAGAGTTGCCTTCGGGAGGGCCCACTAGCCAACGGACTAGCGACCGCGAAGGAGCCTCGAGTGGACGCACTTGGAGCTGGCTCACAGGACACTCGTAGAGTGGAGGCCAGGGATCTTCGGTGCAGTCGGTGCTGGAGGCGGGGGCTACTCGGAGCCCAAAGCACAACTTCGTGGGAGACCAAGAAGAGGATGCACTTGCAAATGTGCGCGGTGTCCAGGGGTCACGGTTCCACGTCACCCACAATAGCTACGGGCCTCAGCTTTGCTGGGAACTCAGGGCAGCCTCGGGGAAGTCTGGAAATCTACCTCTGGTGATGCAAAGACTTCGGCGTCCGGCGGGAGCTTCAGCGATGCAGACCGGACAATTGCTTGTTAGGTGCCTGCCAAGCAGGGGAGTCACACCTTGACCCCAAGGGAGATTCTTCAGTCCTCTAGTCTTCAAGTAGAGCGTCGAAGGTCCAGGATTCAGTGTCAGAGTTTCGTCCAGGATAATCTAAAGTCCTAAGGACTGGGGTCCCATACTTATACAAAGTTAGGGGTTGGACATACTCTGGGGACCCACCTATGGGAGGGTCAGGGAAGAGGGGTGGTTACACCCATTTCCCTTTGTCCAGTTTCACGCCAGAGCAGGGGCAGGTAGCCCCTGCAACCGGTTTGAACTGGCATATGCACAGGGACACCAAATGTGCCCCCAGTGCATGACTTCAAAGCACCAGAGGCTGCTCCCGCCCAGCCCCAATACACACTATCCTGTCTGGGGAGGTGGTTACACCTCCCTTCGACAGGAAACCTATTGTCCAGGCCTCCCCTGCCGGAGTTTCAGTCAGCAGCAGGGGGCCAGACCCGTGTCTGTGGCAGCGGCATCCATTTTGTGATGCCAGGGCTCTGGAAAGAAGTTACCGGGTAGCCCGGTGTGTACATGTCTCTCCCTCTAGAAGGGTGGAATGCTATCCCCGCCGCCCGGATTGGCGGGGGGTAGTATTCCAAGATGTTTGACACCAAACACGACATGTTTTGGTGCAGCCAGTCCAAAGTTAGCATTGTACCGCGAGGATATAATGCACTTAAGAGTATATGGTCAGGCTGTACCACAAACAGCATCAGAGGAGGGACTCCGAACGCTGCAGAGGGGCTCTGCTCATGCAGGGGCACCCTCTCACATAAAAACCAAGCACTCTGCCTTCAGGATTGGTAAGGCCTGCCATAGGAGTGACTTATAGGTTTATATGTGTGTGCAATGGTAGTGATATAGGTAGCCCATACCACTGTAAGGGGTGCATGCACCACCTTACCCAGGCTGCAGTAGCAGACCTGTGGTGTCATTTTGGATGGCCTTCCAGGGGTGGCACAATACATGCTGCAGCCCCTGGTAGGCCTCTGAGGTACCTATGCCCTGGGTACATAGTATACCATATACTAGGGACTTATAAGGGCACTCCAGATTCCAATCAGAGATGTGCCTAAGGCACATGGAAACCATTTTAGAGAGGAAGCAGCTAGGCTGGGGTTCTGATTAGCAGGGCCCCAGCCAGACTAAAGTCGAAAAGCAGTGAAGCATCAGCAAAAAGTGGGGGTACCCATGTGAAGCAGATCCTACTCTCCTACAATACACTGCTCCAATCACCCAGACATTACCCCTCCACTCATGCAATCACCCAGGCATTACCCATACACTCCTTCAATCACTCAGGCACTACCCATGCATTCCTCCAATCACCCAGGCACTACCCATGCACTTATGCAATCACCCACGCATTACCTATACACTCCTTTAATCCCCCAGGTAGTACCCATGCACTTTTCCAATCACCCAGACATTACTCCTGCACTGATGGAATCACTCAGGCGTTACCCAGGCACTCCTTCAATCGCTTAGGCATTACCCATGCACTTCTCCAATCACGCAGACATTACCTCTGCACTCATGAAATCACCCAGGCATTACCCATGCACTCCTTCATTCACTTAGGCAGTACCGATGCACTCCTACAATCACCCAGACATTACCCCTACACTCATGGAATCATGCAGGCACTACCCATGCACTTCTTCAATCACTCAGGCAGTACCCATGCACTCCTCCAATCACCCAGGCACTACCCATGCACTCATGCAATCACCCAGGCATTACCCATGCATTCATGCAATCACCCAGGCATTACTCATGCACTCCTCCAATCACCCAGACATTACCTCTGCACTCATGCAATCACCCAGGCATCACACATGCACTTACAAAATCACCCAGGCAATGCCAATGCACTTCTTTAATCACTCAGGCAGTGCCCATGCACTCCTCCAATCACCCAGACATTATCCCTGCACTCATGCAATCACAAAGGCACTACCCATAAACTTCTTCAATCACTCAGGCAGTACCCATGCACTCCTCCTATCACTCAGGCACTGCCCATGAACTCATGCAGTCACCCAGGCATTACCCATGCGCTTCCTCAATCACTCAGGCAGTACCCATGCACTGCTCCAATCACGCAGACATTATCCCTGCACTCCTCCAATCACCCAGACACTACCCATGCACTTATGCAATCACCCAGGCATTACCCATGCACTCATGCAATCACCCAGGCATTACCCATGCACTCCTCCAATCACCCAGACATTATCTCTGCACTCATGCAATCACCCAGGCATTACCCATGCACTCCTTCAATCACTTAGGCAGTACCCATGCACTCCTCCAATCACCCAGACATTACCCCTGCACTCATGCAATCACGCAGACACTACCCATGCACTTCTTCAATCACTCAGGCAGTACCCATGCACTCCTCCAATCACCCAGGCACTACCCATGCACTCATGCAATAACCCAGACATTACCCATGCACTCCTTGAATCATTCATGCAGTGCCTATGGACTCCTCCAATCACCCAGTGATTTCCCCTGCCCTCATGCAATCACCCAGGCACTACCCATGCACTTCTTCAATCACTCAGGCAGTACCCAAGCACTACTGATGCACTCATGCAATTTCCAGGCATTACTCATGCAGTCCTTCAATCACTCAGGCAGTGCCAATGCACTGCTCCTATCACCCAGACATTACCCCTCCACTCATGCAATCACCCAGGCATTACCCATACACTCCTTCAATCACTCAGGCACTACCCATGCATTCCTTCAATCACCCAGGCACTACCCATGCACTTATGCAATCTCCCAAGCATTACCTATACACTCCTTTAATCCCCCAGGTAGTACCCATGCACTTTTCCAATCACCCAGACATTACACCTGCACTGATGGAATCACCCAGGCGTTACCCAGGCACTCCTTCAATCGCTTAGGCAGTACACATGCACTCCTACAATCACCCAGACAATACCTCTGCACTCATGCAATCACGCTGGCACTACCCATGCACTTCTTCAATCACTCAGGCAGTACCCCTGCACTCCTCCAATCACCCAGGCACTACCCATGCACTCATGCAATCACCCAGGCAATACCCATGCACTCATGCAATCACCCAGGCATTACTCCTGCACTCTTGCAATCACCGAGGCACTACCTGTGCACTCCTGAAATCACCCAGACACTACCCATGCATTTATGCAATCGCCCAGTCATTACCTATGCACTCCTTAAATCACTCAGGCAGTACTCATGCACTCGTC
Organism: Calotriton arnoldi; assembly: GCA_963921515.1. NCBI lineage: Eukaryota > Metazoa > Chordata > Amphibia > Caudata > Salamandridae > Calotriton > Calotriton arnoldi. The sequence goes on from CAWUFW010014198.1 coordinate 57,314, forward strand.
CAATCACCCAGGCACTACTCATGCACTCATGCAATAACCCAGGCATTACCCATTTACTACTTCAATCACTCAGGCAGTACCCATGCACCCCTCCAATCACTCAGACATTACTCCTGCACTCATGGACTCACCCAGGCATTACCCATGCACTCATGCAATCACCCAGGCAGTACCCATGCCCTCCTGCAATCACCCAGACATTACCCCTGCACTCATGCAATCACCCATGCATTACCTATGTACTCCTTCAATCACTGAGGCAGTACCCTTGCACTCCTCCAATCACCCAGACATTATCCCTGCACTCATGCAATCACCCAGGCACTACCCATGCACTTTTTCAATCACTCAGGCAGTACCCATGAACTCTTTCAATCACCCATGCACTACCCATGCAGTTATGCAATCACACAGGCACTACCCATGCACTCATGCAATCACATATGCACTACCCATACACTTCTTCATATATTCCACTTACCACAATTCATACAACACTTACAAATGTATCTATTTTTAACCAAATAGGCGGTTCTGAAAAGAACAATTTTTTTTCTTCTTTTGGTGGTTCTAATATCAACCAGGATGGCATCCAGTGATTGCTCACCAAAACATAGGATCTTTTTACATTTTACACAACGCTGCTCCACTCTAGCAAAGTCAGGGATGATGATTGGTGTGCCAGATGATGTAGAAGCAGATGACGTGCTAGGTCCAACAGCGTTGTCCTCAGTTGCCTGCTTTTCTTGTTCTCGTCGAAGCTGTACTCTTGCAAGACGTTGAGGGTGTATTGTCTGCAAATGTTTCAACATCGATGATGTCCCGCAGGAATACTTCTTTTCAGAACCTCATGAGAGGACATTCTGACAAATGGTGCAGGTTACTTTTCTGGCATTCACCTTTTTCTCAGCAAACACAAGGAGATGATGGACGGAGCACTGAAACTTTTCAGACACTCACCCCCAGTCACAGATCTGGGTTGAATCCATCATCGTTCTTTAGCTCACTTTGCCACCCCAGTTCAGACACAGCTATATGCAAATCAGTCTTGACCCTGAGCCTCATGGGAACAGTCCAGCCCGAACTGCCAAGCCATGTCTTCCCTGGAACGGAAACAAGCATCCTGGGACCGGTTTCGGGCTAACAGCCCTCATCAGCTAGGCTAGCTTGAATCCAGTGGCAAAGTGAGCAAGGGACCCACGACTGGGCAATCCCTGCCAACTTAGGGCAAACAAAGCAAACTCAAGGAGATGATGGACGGAGCACTGAAACCTTTCAGACACTCACCCCCAGTCACAGATCTGGGTTGAATCCATCATCGTTCTTTAGTTCACTTTGCCACCCCAGTCCAGACACAGCTATAATCAAATCAGTCTTGACCTTGTGCCTCATGGGAACAGTCCAGCCCGAACTGCCAAGCCATGTCTTCCCTGGACCGCAAACAAGCATCCTGGGACCGGTTTCGGGCTAACAGCCCTCATCAGCCAGGCTAGCTTGAATCCAGTGGCAAAGTGAGCAAGGGACCCACATCTGGGCATACCCTGCCAACTTAGGGCAAACAAAGCAAACACAAGGAGATGATGGACGGAGCACTGAAACTTTTCAGACACACCCCCAGTCACAGATCTGGGTTGAATCCATCATCATTCTTTAGCTCACTTTGCCACCCCAGTTCAGACACAGCTATATGCAAATCAGTCTTGACCCTGTGCCTCATGGGAACAGTCCAGCCCGAACTGCCAAGCCATGTCTTTCCTGGACCGGAAACAAGCATCAGGGACCGGTTTCGGGCTAACAGCCCTCATCAGTCAGGCTAGCTTGAATCCAGTGGCAAAGTGAGCAAGGGACCCACGTCTGGGCATACCCTGCCAACTTAGGGCAAACAAAGCAAACACAAGGAGATGATGGACGGAGCACTGAAACTTTTCAGACACTCACCCCCAGTCACAGATCTGGGTTGAATCACCTTTTTCTCCCCAGGTGGTATGGAGAAAGATGCCCACACGATACTTTCATACCTTTTCTTGACGGGTTCCTCCAGGTCTTCTTCCTCTTCAGGTGGAAGCCGCTGAGATGCATTGCCAGCTGCCATTTTTAGATCAGTGAAAAAAAACACCAAAAAAAGGCAAAGAAGAGGAGCAGAAGACAACAGGTGTATCTGCTGAGATGCTCTTGAAGGAATGAAAAAAATGGGTGGGGTCCTTCAAGTTCTAGAATCAAAAGATTGTTAACAAATGAAATTGTTTCTTTTGAAGTCACATGGGATTTGCGCGCCCAGCGCGCATCCAGCGCGCACCCGACGCGATTCCCGAAAAATATATTTAACAATAATATATCTTTTTTACAATTACAAATATATGATATTTATAATTAGATTAAATAATCTCTTGGTATAATATACATATTAAAGTTATATACATATACTTTTAAAACATAAAAATTTGCGGTGGATTCGCGCAGCTGACGCGACTCCTGGAAATACATACGTGATTTCCAGCGGGGCAGAGAATTGCGCACCCTTTGCATACCAAACGTGCGTCCTACACGACTTAACCAATATGGCGACAAAAGTCTTGGATTCGCGCACCCACCGAGACTGGCACATAATGGGTACGTGAATCCACTTTAAAAAAAAAAAAAAATGTATATTTATATTTTAGAAAAGAGAAAACATTACATTATTTTTATAAAAAATAAAAAACTAAGAAAAAGTATTTTTTGAACATTATACTTAGAAATTAGCATTTAAAAACCTTTGAAATTCACTGAAAAAACCCACAGGTTTCAGGGACGATATAGTTAGAAATTAGCATTTAAAAAACCTTTGAAATTCACTAAAAAAAAACATAGGTTTCAGGGACGTTATAGTTAGAAATTAGCATTTAAAAAACCTTTGAAATTCACTGAAAAAACCATAGGTTTCAGGGACGTTATAGTTAGAAATTAGCATTTAAAAATCCTGACTAGATCCTCAGGGAAAGAAGGCTCAATCTTCAACCCAGCACATGGACTCTGCCATCTATGACTCTACCCTGCCAAGTGGTGCCACCCCAGTCATGGACCCTTGGAAGAGGACCTAAGGTGATCTCCCAGCCTCTGTGGATCCAGCGGAACCGATGCATCTTTTCTGCTGCGCGGATCGGTACAGCTGAAAAGACCCACATCACATCACAGCCCGTCACAGCATTGGAACTGCAGCTTCACGAAGCATACTTGGCTCAGGTCCACACATTGATGGCAGCCTCAGTGATGATGCTGGCTTCACATCGCAGCTCCTTGGAACTAGTGCATCGCCCTGACTGCGTGGCGAATCCTTGAAGCCAGACCTTGCATCGCAAGCCCTTGTCGATGGGTCTCAATAACAATGCAGGACTGACTGGATTTTTGTTGTTTTGCATTTGTTTTATTTATTATAAGTAGGGCTCCCGGTTTTCCGTTTTTATGGATTTTTACATAAAAATACAGACGAAAACTATATTTACTTTGTTTGTATTTATATTTAGAAACGGCAAAATACTAGCAAATTTTTCTGTGCTCCAGTGCAGAATTCTTTTGCCACGCCCCTGTTCCCGGAAATTCCTTTCAATCCCTTCCAATTAGGGTCTTTTAGTGCCCTCATGTGGACCTATGGGCTCAGGGTCTTTCAGTGACGGCCGTGCCCCTCAGCCAATCCTGGTCGGATCCAAGCGTCACTTTGTGATGCCAGACACAGGGAATGCGCGCAATGCTGCGATGCGGGTCTTTAACAGAATCATCCCTTAGCGTGCTGTGGCCAAGGGGGTGTGAAGGAAAGTTTGAGGGCAGGGATGAGGTGCTCGCTGCCAGGTATATGGGGGGTCGCTAGCCTGATGCAGGGCAGGATGGAGACAGTACGGAAACCACATCTGAGGTGACAGCACCGTGGAAATGCGCTCAGTGCTTTGATTACCGCCGCTGCACCCAATGTCCGTGTATTTTGCTACCGACGTTCCTTAAGGAAAACAATGTGGTGGTTTGAGAACACGATGTGCCAGCAGAAAGCATAGGTGTGTGTAATAACATCCGCTGATGTTTCAGCTGAGGAACATGTTGTTTATTGCAACCCGAGTCACCCACATTCCAAATAAACAATTCTGCTGTCCCGTGTAAAAGGCAGCTCTGTACGTTTCGGTGTTAAAGCCACTGAGCACAGGGGGGTCCTGCAGACACTGCCCGCAGTCTGGTGGGAGACGGTCATCCCTTGCTTAAATGACACTCCCCGTTTCTGTAAACTTCTGGCGGGTGCGAGGAGGGCCGCCCGGCAGCCTCGGTGCATTACTGCTACCTGAAGAGCCTGTGGTACTCGTGTCTTATTACACCCCGGCATGTTACCGTCAGGCGTTACATCTGTTTTGCACTACGAAGGGGTAGCCGAGTCTGTCTCAGAAAATTGCAAGGTGGTGGGAGACAATGGCGCAACTATAGCCAAATTTCGGGGGGGCTGATAATTTCGGGGGGCTAATTCTTCCAGCCATAGGCAGAGTGGAGATGCAGGGGCTCTAAGAAGGGGGTGAAAAAAACAACAAAGCCTCGTTAACAAGTGAATGGTCTTTTAAAGACCTGTGAAGTACTCGGGTGCGGCTGGCAGCTCAAAAACTGTCTGTGTGTGTGTGCCCGGAAAGCTATCTTTGAGCCCAATGGGTGTTGCGTGCCTGGTGGGAGAGATGGCCCCACTGTGCAACCCGGGAACCTGTACAATCTGTACAATCCATGCTAATGAGGTCTGATCTCTTGGAAACTAGTCAGCGCAATGTGAGTGCTTGGCATGGATGTTTTGACTGGTTTGTGAAACAATGCAGGGGAGACAGCTACCTACAGATCTGAACATTCATCCTCACAGTTCGACCAAATAGAACTCTAATCCCCTCCAGCAGAGCCCTAGCCAAGCAATTGATTGAAATTCCTCAAAATGGATTCCCTCATCCTTGCAACCAGCTATTGCCCTCCGAGGTCTCCCCTCTCGTACAGTGCCCTCACAGGCTCTCTCTCGCAAATCTGATTTCATCATCAAATGATTTAAATATTAGGTGGACATGAAACCTGCATTCATACATCGTCCTTTCTGTCGGTGTATCTCCCTGTTCCTCTCTACGTGCCTGAGTGTGCACTGTCTGATTGTTTTTGCATAGGGTGAGACTGGGTTCATGCCTGTCTGTACTTTGTCTGTGTGTGTCAGCCTCTGCGTGTTGGGTTGTGGTTATAGGTACCTGACTCTCCCTTGCTTGACCTGGCATCCCTCCCACTCCTTGCACCCTCCCCCCAGACTTAAACCTCCTGCCCTCACTTGAGCCATTCTTCCTTTTCCTGCTGCCTATTTTCCTCTTTCGCTCTCTTCTTGCCAGACAAACTCCAAAGACCTCTGACTGATACTACAATATTTAGGGGAAGATGATTCTATTTATAATGCTTTTTCTACATTCTCTCTCTCTCTCTCTCTCTCTCTGCTTTCCACTCTGATGTCATATCAAGGAAAAAGAGGCAATTTTAGAGCAGTATAAAGTATTATGTGTAACCAACACAACATAACATGTTTCCCAGTGTATAATTGTGACTACAAGTCAGTGGTTTATGTGTATATGTGCCTGTAGATCTTTGCTTAACAGTACCTCTTTGTTGCTTGGTCTATGTCCAGAGATGCTTTAAGTGTGCTGTACTGACTGTACATTCTTTGAAATAAAAAGAGGGCCCCTGTATTTATATTGAGTCAACGCAACTGTGCGCGACCTCGTGGTCACAGTTTTGAATCCAGTGGGCCCACTCAGCCTTTCATCCTTATCAGGTCGATAAAACGCCTAGATTTAAGTCAGTATGGTGTACGCATATGGTGAGGGTAACCCTTCAGAGCAAAAGCATATTATTGGCATCTGCAATTGTACTGAGCTGGCTTCTCTCTCTAAGAACCGAGCGCTTGTGTGCATTGTCAATTTAAATAAATGTGGAAAAATACTAGCTGTAGCGTCGTCTTTTGCGTGTGGCAAAAATAAATGTGGATAAATACAGAAAAAATGCCCAAAAAATAAATATGGATAAATACAGACGGAAATGGCAAAATAATAAATACCATAAAACCGGGAGCCCTAATTATAAGTAACCCTATTTTTCTTCCTTGGCATGGAATCGTTTTTGTGTGGTGTTTTTCATTTTATTACTGTTTGACGTGTTGCAGAAATACTTTACACATTGCCTTTAAGTTAAACCTGACTGCTCAATGACTAGCTATCAGAGGGTTGAGCACAGGTTAATTTAAGGTTAGCTTGTGCCTCATCCTGACAAGGACTGTGGTTGCTGCTTGACTAAGGTTCACACCCCAGTTAACCAACAACCAAATTTCTTACAGACCACTTACCACCCAGACCATTTGGTCAGAGGCAACTGATTACTCAATGTGAAGTTCCTATCCCAAGTGTGTGGGAGATTCCACACTTTATGAAGAGAGTGAGCCTCCAAAAGATCTTTCAGTATTCCCCAAGCTTTAGAACAGCCTGTGTCGGGTCTGCCTGACCTGTCCAAACCTAGGCCCACAGTCATATTCCATTCACCTATACCATTGCCTTGAGTCTAACACATTACAAGTGGGCTGTGGTCAATTGGAGAAGAAAATATAGTTTGGGTCATCTGGGGCAAAGATGGAGCCCACCATGAACACTACTCCTTGAACAGAAATTTGGCAAAAATATAGTGTTCTTTCAAGTTTTTCCTAGAGCTTGAGGCCATTCAACAGCAGCGACTTCCTGAACAAAGTGGCTTCTAAATCCTTTATGTAATTTTTGGAGGATGATACTTTGAGACCAGATGTCTGCTCAATATAAGTGTGAAGTACTTTCCTATCCATTCCCTCATTAGGTTAGCAGCCTCAGTAGGAGAGATATTTATCTCCTGCAGAGACGCAATGTCTGGAGACTTGGTGGACAAATATGATAGTATCTTCTCTTGTTGGTTGTAAAGTGTAAGCTCAAATAACATTCAGAGGTAGAATGCTGTGGCCCTTGATGATGTTCAGGATGCATAGGTGCCCAGGTCTACAGGGTCATTTGTTGGAGCAAAGGTGGCATGATATATCTCACTGAAACCATTGCAGTGCCAAAGGGATTTGCAATCTAATAACAGCTGGTTTATATAACCACCACTCAGAGTGCAGCCAAGAACAGTTCAGAGGATGTGTAACTGCGAATTAATTGTATACTGTATAGAGGTGGTGTCTCAGCATGTGGGGGATATTTGTGAGAAACAGATCCTCCAGACTCAGACTTGTTGTGAAAAAGGGAAGGGCCAGAGTGTAGGTAATTGCATCATGGCAGAGGGAGGAAGCAATAAAACAAATGGGAAGTAGTGTGCCATGTCAGAATGAAAAAAGTATCATCAGAACAGCCCAGAGACTTGTTGTCATGTACTAAATTTACAGATTATTGGTCTCAAGGTTAGGCATCATTTCCCAACATCAGTCTCCCTAGCCATATTTATTAACATGAAGGATGGCCTCTGGGCATCAGCTCACCTGTGGAGGTCTGCTGTAATACCATGAATACTTCAACTCTGGAAATCCCCTACAATCCCTCCATTCAGACTAATTTAAAAAAATTGAGAATATGAATGACTATCAAATGATTATTTATAAACTGAATGATCTTCGATTCCATATGAGTACATATTGCGAAATCCACTAAATCCATACTGAATTCCCGGTCACCTAACTTGTCCCCCTAAATGTATTTGGTCTTAGTAGGATGCTGGTTCCCTATCTAATCTAAATGTTTGTGGGTACAACATTCTTCCTGTGAGGTGATTCTCATGCACTATTAATTCCTTCAGGACTAAGGGGCCTATTACGATGGCGGTCAGAAAACCTCCCCGACCGCCATGGTAGCGGGAAAAGACCGCCCGCATGGACGGCGACATCACCGCCGGTCGAATTACAATGACCCGCGGTCGAAATCTGACCGCGGCGGTCAGATCGCGGGCCTTAACATTGCGGCGGTTGCTGCTGCCCGCAGCACTGCTGCGATGCCCAAATGGGCATGTCCTGCATTTCCCTGCACTGCGTGGCAGGCACTGCACAGTGCCTGCCACCTGGTACAGGGAAATGACGGGGGGACCATGGGTACCCCCCCAGTGCACCCACCCCACCCCCAAAACATTGGGGGCCCGCAACGGGCCCCCGGAAGACAATCTCTGCATGCCTTTCCATGGCGGTCTGACCGCTGAGGAAAGGCTGGCTACTGCCGGCATCATAATCCTGCCGGCGGAGCCTGCTCTGCACCACCACCATTATCCCGGTCCTGCTCCGTCCACCAGGTAGGAGTGCGGATGGCAAACGGCGGAAAAGCGGCGGTCGGAATTTCTCACCGCCGCGGTCACCACCGCCATCCTAATTTGACCAGCGGATTTCTGGCATGCGATGGCGGTCGGATGTCCACCGCCGGCGCGGCAGGCACCACCGCCGGCCTGGTGGTGGACATCCGACCGCCATCGTAATAGACCCCTAAGACATGACCTTGAGAGTTAACACAAAACTGGCAGTGTTACTATGCAGCAGTTTGGGCAGAAACCAGACAATAGAGTAATCGTGGCAAGGTCAAAAGGTACATTAATAAAGTCTGAAAAACCACAAGCAATAAGACAGCATGCAAATCAAAGATGCAGAAAAAAGTATGTGTTTCAATATTTAGGTCTGGCTACAAACTGCTTTATTGTTTTGCTAGTTCCACCACAATCACATACAACACACATCACAACACACAATGCAACGCATGCAACACAACATACAGGGTGGGGCTATAATTCAAGCAATTAAAAATGCATTATTTCAGCTAAACTCCATACAATGAAAAATGGTTGGCTCCCGCTGAAGTGCTCCGATCTCCCGGCATCTTCATACAGATATCTGCCAACTCAAGGCTTCCTGACATTGATCAACTGGCAGAACAGCCCTCATAGCATGCAGGACATCGCCAATTGCCTATTGAGGTGTACATTGGGTGGAGACATGCCTGATTTCCTTCATGGCCACAGCCTACTCTGTGGCTGGGCCTCGATCACAGAGCAACACCGGAGCCTCTGCTGTTACTTCCTGCCTGTGACCTTCGTGGGCTGCCACGCATCCGTGCCTCCCCACACAGGATGCACCGCACTGTTCGTGCAAGAGGTGGTGCTTCCCTCTTGGGCCTTGGTTCTTGAACACACGGCACTTTGGGGCCCCTCTTACTGTCACCATCTGCACTGCAATTACGGGCTTGGAAACCCCTGCATAATTAGCACATCCCCCCTACAATGCTACCGGGTAGACGTGGACTGCCCTACCTAGGAGCCTGCTCATTCTGTGGACTGTTGCACATCCAAACATGGAGGTGATATCCTGTGTTTATTCTTGCCTTCCCCAGTGAGACACAGGGGGCTGCTGGGCTATTTCTACCTGCTCCTCTCTGATGGGTTATGGCCTCCTGATCGCACATAACTTTTGCCATTACACTGCGGCTTATCAAATTTTATCTGGCCTACTACAAATGGCAAGGCAATGCATCAGCATCTTTTACAGACATTGTGACAGGCAAAAAGAAACAACCTTCATCCACCATGGCCGACATCACTCTAGAAACATTAATGAGGGAGCTCACAACCACAAAATCTATTATGGATTCAATGCGTGAGGACACTAAATCTACGGCTGCAGATCTGAAATCCTTGCAGACCAAACTGGGCATTTTTCACACTTGGATGGAGTCCACAGATTGTAAACTGGAACTCCTAGCAGATTGCCTAATTGTCCGCAAAAACTGACCCTGATGTTGATAGCAAGGTGTTGCATATACCCAGGAAACTTGTGAAGGTTGAAGATCGCAGGCAGAGAAATAATGTTCACTTCCTTGGAGTACTAGAGGGAGTAGAGGGGACGGACATTTGCAGCTTCCTTAGAACCTTCCCCCCAGAGCTCACATGCCTGACATTTGTACTTCAGCTAGAATTCTAGAGGGCACACAGAATACAGACTAGGGGAAACACGTCAGAAGATTCATAGACCAATCATTGCCTGCTACCTACATCACTAACAGACACAACAACTCCTAACCACTACCAAGTACTACAATGGACGTTTTCTATGCAAGAATGCTAGGATCCACATGCCGGCTGAATTTTTCTCATGAGACTGTGGTTAAAAGGAAACAATTTCTTGAGCTGAGGCTGATGCTTCAAAAACTCAACATACAATATAGCCTTTTAGAACCTGCCTCCATGCTGCTTACAATTGATGACAATAATAGGGAATTTGATGACCCGGAGGATCTGGAAGAAATTTTGGCCTTGAGGGATGCGGTAGACACGGACACCTTGATACAGTCGTCTGGGGGATCCGATGTGGAAGGGAGAGACCTGGCCTTTTTTTCTGCTCAAAGATGAACACGTAGTGATACTTCCTCAGAATGACACAGATTGAACAATGTGCTGAAAAAATGGGTGGACAATGCACCACAAGACAATGCAGCCTCTGATGGTTGCAATAAATCTTGTTTCCCATTAATCCATGAAGGCTCGGGCCTCTCCAGAGATGCATGTGGGATGTTGGCATCTCTCTTACCACCCTTGTGATGAGATCCATCGGATGTTGTTTGTGGTTTGCTGTTAATGGTGCGCAGGTACTGTGTACCATTGCTCCTTTGCTTAGTTATAGGCTCAGGATTTCTCTTCAGGGGGTGGGTACTCGAAGGCCACCCCACACTTTGCTGTTCCTGGTGGGATTGCAGTGACTTACCGCTCAACATGGGGATTTCCTTTCCCGGGGTGCACCAGCACTGCTTGTTGAATATGCTGGGTCATGGAGGTGCTGGGAGGGATTAGGGTTCGAAGGTACACTCACTCGTACAAAGTAGTTTTCTTCTGTTTCTGTAATTTTCTATTGTTTATTGACCAAGAAGAAACTAGATACTTTTCTTACATACTGGTGTATTACCTTGTCTCTATATTATATTGTATTGTTCTTGGTTAGGTTGCTTCTGCCGGCCCTTTCTCTCCCAGGCTGTCCCACTGACATCAACCCCCTCTCTCTGTTAGCCATACCTAGGGGCCACCCTATTACACCTGTAGTAGCTGCCCTGCCAACTTCCTAGAGTTCTCTGTGACCCTTGATCCCCTATTTCCTTTGTAGTTGTTCCTTCAATCCCAGCCCAAGTTTCTATGTATTTTCTCCCTTATTGTCAATGGTCTCACTCACTAAATTAAGAAAAAAAGACTCTTGCAAACCTTGCCTCAAAAAGCACTACTTCAGGAATCCCATTTGTCAGCTCTGGAGTTGGGCAAACTCAAGAGAGATTGGGTGGGCAGAGTTGTTAGCAGCAGTATCTCTGGAGATGCTCCAAGTCTCCTGACTCATATGGATTTTCTACATCTGGTGCAGCATAGCCATTCTTATTCATAATTTGTCCCCCGTGCAATACAGAAAACTTGGAAAGACTTACTTGGTTGCTATGTCTTTATGATGCTTAAGACACTAGATCACTCACTATTAGCAGGATCTAGCTTTGTCCCAAATCAGGACAGGACCACTTTCCTTTCCTTCCTCTCCAGAATATTGGCAGAGTTTGGCACTGTCCAGACAATCATATGTGGGGACTGGAATTTAACACTAGATCTATATCTGGATAGGTCAGGACCCCAAGATAAGGTCATTGCCCGGGACCAGGTATTCATGTTGGATGTTCTGCAAGACAATGGCCTGCAGGACCCCTGAAACCTAACTCACCCTTCTGACACGGAATATAAATTCATATCCTGCGTACTTGGGACCTACTCAAGAATAGACTACTTTCTTGTGAACCACTCCTCCCTGGCCCTACTTAATACTGGCACCCTGATATACCTTGGAAAAAAAATTGTCCAGAGATTTTCATTTTTGATTTCAGTTTTTTTGTGCATTAGAGAAGTAATTTAGCTTAGGTAGACTTTGCTGATCCGGGCCAAATTTTTCTGGACTACATTTTTTATAATGGCAGATTTGTTGCAGTGATGATGGAACAGGCAAGAAAAGACACCTAATCCTGCTTCATATTGTGTAACAGAAACTTGACCCAGAGATGCCCAGTGTTCTTATCAAGGTACATATTCTTAAGGGTGATGACACTATGAGCAAAATTGGAACAAAGCTTGGCGCTTTACCTGCTGAACCTGTGAAGTTTCTAAAAGGATTTCCTGAGACAGAAGAAGAATGTGACCTTAAAGACATCAGAAAATACCTTGTGCCAGCCGCGGCACGTGCAGGTAAGAGCAGTGGGGCCGAGTGAGGGGGGTTTCGACAGACGACGACGAGGGAAAATTAAATTTCGTCATTTGTCGAAATCCCCCCCAACCGACCCCACCGCTCTTACCTGCACGGGCCGCGGCTGTCTTGTGCGTGTGTAGAAAATGAGTTCTGACTGTCACACATTTAATAATCTTGGGTAAAGTGTGTTCAAGAGATCAGTCCCGCTAAGTGATGACCTTCCACCGACATCATATTCTGTGCATGGACACATTAAAAGAGTGTTCTACTTGATCAGAAGATGTGTAAATGTTTTGGATCATGTATATGTAGAGAAAGAGCCATGTGAATTTGGTAGGGAAGATATTGATGGGGTGCTAAAACCTACAAAATTTCTAAAGCCTCTACCCACAGAACTTACATGTACATGTACTTGCAAAAGCTGTGCTACAAAAAGATGTCCCTGTCGATATGCTCTTCTCATATCATAAGCATTGTTTGGTGTATACATAAAAGGGTGTGAAACCATTATTATTTGTTTCATTTGTATATATATCTCTTCTTCCTCTATTATAGCCGCCATTTTGGAAAATGACGGAAGGGTTGCTCTGAGGAGTTTTTTTCTGTCTCTATAAGACTACTTGACCCCAAACCCTATGTTTTGACACCAAAATGAAGTATATAGGTCTGATGGTTTCTGAAATATTACATAATCACTGCAACACATCTGCCATTTTTGAAAACGTCATCCAGAAAAATTTGGCCCGGATTAGCAATGTCTACCCAAGCTAAATTACTTCTCTAATGACACAAAAACACAAATCAGAAATGAAAATCTCTGAGCAACAATTGTTTTCACGGAGGTAGCCAGGACTAACTGAGAGACCGTAGCATAAAGGACGGTCAAATAGCCGATCATGCTCCGATGCTGCTGGAGCTGGACCTGGGGCATGTTGCACCCACTGTCAAGTGCTGGAGATTAAACATATCCCATTACAGGTTATCTGAGAGCAATCAGAAACTCACAACACATCTCCTCCAGTACTTAGAGGACAATGAACATACCTCCCCCTCGTTCCATGTTCTTTGGCTTGTTTGGAAAGCCACCCTTTGGGGAAACCTTAAGAGGGACTCAGCAGTTCGAAAAAGGGAGGCCGGGAGAAGCAAGTACGCCTGGAAGATGAAGGACTCAGCCTCACCAGGCACTATACTGTTGCACCTCTTAACTCAGTTGGAATGTGCTAAATATGATCTCAACTCCTACTTTACGACACAGGTGGAATATGCCCCCCTGTGCCTTAAGTCATGTCATTATGAGCAAGGGGTAAGAGCGGGATGACTTCTAGTGGCCCCATTGCGACAACGCGAGGCCAGTCAAGCCATAGTAGCGATTAAGGATGAAAGTGGGAGGCTCCTGGCCTATCCAGTAGAGATAGTGGAAGTGTTTGCTCATTTTCTAGGCAGCCTCTGTTGTTCAGAGGTGCCAGATGATCTCCAGCGTGAACAGACCTTTTATGATGGTATGCAACTACCCACACTATCGGAGACAGGTAGGCAGCTTCTAGAGGGGGGTAACAAGAAGAAATCTCAGCGGTCATTGCCGACTTGTCTACAAGCAAACCGCCAGAGGACGATGGGTTTTTTAATGAATTTAAAAAAATCAACAAACACCTGCTGCTGCTCTTCCTCTATGAAAGTCTTCAAAGATCTGTAAGATTGGAGGATGTTGCATCCAGAGTTCAACAAAGCCCATATTAGTTTCATATTGAAACCTGACAAAGATCCCACTCACTGTGCAAGCTATCGCCTGTTATTGCTCATAAATATGGACATGAAAGTGCTTCCAAAAGTACTGGTGACGAGACTCTATAACATAATTCCACGCTTGACACTTGCCTTGCAAGTGGGTTTTGTGCATGTTCGCTCGTCAAGGAACAAAATGCATCTTCTAACAAATATCCTGTGGCAAGTGCCTAATCATACAGATGACAAAATGTTATCATCGTTGCCTACGGAGAAGACCTTTGACTGGGCTGAGTGGGAGTATCTTTTCTGCATGATGGGTAGGGATTAGGCCCTCCTTTCTGACCAAGGTCAGTTGATTCTGTATGACTCCTACTGTGCAGATTGACAGCAGGGATATATGTTGCTGGCCTTTCCTATGTACAGAAAACAGGGCTTATCTCCTCTATTGTTTCTTTTGGTTTTGGAACCACATGGCAGCTGCCATCCACCAGTCTGACCATGTGCAGGCATTGTGATGTCTACAGGCTGCAATAAACTAGTGCTATGTGCAGACGATATCCTCCTGACCCTCAGAGATGCGGATAACTCGATCCCGCATTTGATCCTGCTGATCAACACTTTCTCTTCCTTCTCCAGTTATAGAATTAACTGGGCCAAGGCCCTATCATTGACCGCTTGTTGGCCCCTTACTGTGCGAGAGGACTTTAGCTTCACCTAGAAGACCTCAGGACTGAACTACCTAGGTATATTGTTCAATAAGGGCCTGGGGCATATGGTGACCGATAACCTCCAACCCTTGATAATTAAGATGGAGCATAATTTCTTATGCTGGTCCGCTTTACAGATATAGCTCTCTGGGGAAGGTTAAAGATGATAAAAATGGTGACAGCACCCAAATTCAACCACATGCTCTGAATGCTGCCACTTTCGGTCCCCAAAGACACGTTGCTACTTAAATAAACACATTAAGGCATTTGTATGGGCAGGCAGGAAACCCCATCGTAAAGTAGCTTGGCTGCATGACAACACTAGGGCTGGTGGTTTTATACTCCCAGACATGTGCCTTTATTATCTCGCACATCATTTATCACAACTGACCTATTTTTGAATGTCCACTGCTGACCAACTGATTTGGTTGGCTATAGAGCGTATGACTGTACAGACCCCGATAAACCTAGGAATACTATATGACACCAGTGCCTCTGAATCCACTCTTTGGCCCCCTACTCTTAAACAATGTGGATGATATTGAGAGACTCACATTGGCTACCTGGATGTCCATAAAGATGCACCACTCTGGTCCAAGGGGATCATTATGCTGCGCAATGATCTGGTGACCATCATGGGTGGAGAAAGGAATTTGTACAGTTAATGATCTTGCTGGATATTCTTTCTGGGCTTTTGAGTTGCTTCCCTCAGACCTTGAATTACCTCAGTCGCAACTACTAAGGTATACTGGTGATTACGGCACTGCCTGAGGGGGATATTTGGCCGAGATCCCATTGTTTTTCCTGACTCCCCACTCCTGAAATATATAAGGGCATAGGGATTTGCCAGGAGTGCCATCTCAAATATGTATCAGATTCTCCTAGACAGCCTATAGTCTCATGATACACAAAGGGCAAATAAAACTTACTGGCAGGAGCGACTGAATATCATGCACTCAGACAAGACCTGGAGCAAGCTTAAGTCCATGGCAACTCCTTGCAAGAGGCCTGGATGACATTTTCCTACTTTAAGATTCTCTATAATTGGTACTGGTTCCCATATACACTGCGTAAGGCTAAATTGATACTTAGTGGTGCTTGCTGGAGGTGTGCTGTGGCAGGTTGGGACATCTAGCATATACTATGGATATCCACATCTCTCCCAATGCTGGTGCGAAGTATGGTGGATGTTTCCTGCCACTAGTCTAATCCATATTGTGGATTCTGTCAAACTCACCCTCTTGCATGATTTTATGGCTATTGATGATGCAAACTCTCATTGGCGGAGATGGGTGACATCGGCCTTTATGGCCAAAAAGATCTGCATGGTATGGCACTATTGCTCCCCACAGTGACCCCTCAGTGACCCTTGCATTATGAAACGGAACTGTACTGGCTGGCCACTTATGAGCCCCATAGCTATAAGATTCAAGACCAACTCTATTTCTTTGATTACATATGGGGTCCCTTCAGGGCAGGACTTGCCATATCGGGCATCAGGTGTTAACCTGGGAGACTGGAAGGGTGCGAACGGATTTTGCAGTGGTGGGGGACGGTTTTGCTACTGGGGGCCAGTTTTACAGTGGTGCTGCGATGTCGGCCCCCGGTAACAAAAGCACCAGTGCTTCACATATGCCTCCCTCCATCACCCCTGGGAGACATGTGTCTTCAGGAACCTTAGGGAACCCAAATTGCTGAGGAATCCACTCTCAGCACACTGTTCATGAGGGGAGGTTGCATCACTGTTTCTATATCTATGTGTCTCTTGTATCTAGAGGAAAAAGGATCATTTTCAAGGTATGGTGCCTGACTCATAAGTCCTTGCATGGAAACGGCACAAGTTTCCACAAAGCTTGTTCATTATCGCCCAAGCAGATCCTTACGATCCAGCTTTAAAGCCTTGCTCGCAGTACCATGGATCAGCAAGTCTTGTTCAGGAGTTAGAACCTTTTCCTACCTTGCCCCCCTGCTTTGGAATAAAGCTCCCATTCCATATACATCAATGTGCGGACCAATACAAATTTTAAAAACCTCAGTTTATGAGCTGCGCTGCACTGAGATATCTCACTTGGGGTGATTTGTGTGCATTACAAATTAAATTATCATAACATAACATAGCAAGCGTGGGGAAGCTGGTAGGTAATTTGTGCCATTATGGCCAGATGTTTTGAGGTTACTCATTATCACAATATTGAGAAAAGGACTGGGATATGGCTCACTACGCTACTGCTAATGGGGGCTGTTTCTTAGGGCTGAGACAATAGACATACAGTTGTTATACCCACCAACTTTTGTGTTTTCTTTTCTCTCCTTAATTTTGGTGCCCAGGGGCCATGACCTGTATCTCGTGCATCGTACTGTTTTTCCTTGAAAATATGTATTCACTTATTCACTTGTTTTCCCATGACTTATATTTATCAAAGTGACTGACATCCCGAAGGCTCTCCTAGGGCATCACCGCTTACCTGTGAGGCGGTGCTCAGGCAGTGCATGGGCATTGCATGAAGTTACACAAACCTTCATATATTTAGATTGGCAATCGTGTACCATAATGGATAAGGAATGGACGTAAACGGGCACACAGCAAGAGGTGGGCTCAGGCAGTACTGCAGTACCAGCTACTAATGAACTATATTTCAAATTAGAGAAATTAATTAGAAGCGAGACCTTCAAATGGTGGGAAGCAGTCACTCTAGAGAAGTATCTAGATTGCAGTTGCGTACCCAGAGGCTTAAGAATTCGAATTGCTCCGTCATATGAGCACCAGAACCCAGAGATGTTAAAAGAATGGCCACAAATTTATGTGAGTGCTCCAACAAAATGATGTGAAATTTGTGTGGCTAGAATGTGAAGAGAGTGCTGGAACAAACTAAACAGGAGTTATGAACCAAAAATAGCACAGATGTGACTGACAAGAGAATGGAAGACATCGGGCAGAGAATCTGCAATCATGAAGACGAAATACAACTTAAAAAACAGAGTAAGTTCCTTTGCGATCAGAAGGATTATCAAGATGGCAGGATGTTGATCTTCAGCTGTAAATCTGATGACGTCAAGAGAAACTAGAAAACGTTACAGAATCCAGACATGCTTGAAAGTGACAATTATACGGACACAGCGGGTTCAGCCAGTGACAATAGTTAAAGCAATGTTTCAAACACTGGCTCCAGTGTTCAACAGGACGCAATCTCAGTAAGACCTGCAAGTGTTTGGGAGGAACTCTGAATGCTCCAACAAGAAAGAAACCAGCAAAACTGGAAGATGGACCAAGGGAGAAGGCGGGGAAGAGGAAGAGGAGGCAGAGGCAGAGGAACAAAAAGACAAGGAGAGGAGGCTCCAGAGAAAACCCCCATGGGAATGACAATGAGGGGACAAAAGACAGGACAATGTAGATGGTACCCAACAAAGTGGTAAATCTCTCTAATAGTTAATTGTCTCTGACTGAAGTGAGGGTTTTAAAATTAGGGCTTTCTTTTGTCTGGTTAATGAGTTTTATTATGTCCAAAGCAGTGTGGATCTGTTCCACTTTACCAGAAAATTGAATTTACACAAATGGTTTGCTCTGAAGGGTAACACATCCCTTGACAATCTCAGTAGCATTCCTACTTTGAGTAATTTCGACATTGGGGACATTGATTTACTCTTTATCCTCACCGAACTGGATACTGGAAACACCAGCTGTGATGACAAATTTCTAAACCTGGATGGTTTGGGGATTGAGTTAGATCTTAATGAACCCAATAGTTTCAAGCCTAGGTTGCTTTTCAACCCGACCCTTCCACATGATGCCATCAACAGTTTTGAGGCTCTAGTGACTCAGGACTTCAAGACTATGGCTAAACATCAGAAATGGCAATTTGATCATTTGAGCAAGCAAGAAAGCGTGGCTATTAGGAATTAATGGGAGGACCACAGCATTGTCATCTGCCAATCAGATAAGGGTAGCAATGTTGAGGTCCTCTCCAAGCCATCATATCTAAGGGAGGGTATGAGTCAATTGAATAATGTTGACTGTTATGCTTTGGTTTCAAAGAATGATGTGAATATGTCTAATGCCAGATTTTATGGATTGCTTATTGACTGGAGGGATCGTGATCTTATAGAGTGGGAGGAATATCTGCTCCTTTTAAACATATTTCCTAAGATGCCAATCCTTTACCTATTACCTAAGCTTCATAAAAAACTAACAATCCCCCAAGCAGACTGATTATGTCGTCATGTGGATCCCTTCAAGAGAATACATCAAGATATACAGATTTTTACCTCCGTCCTTTCATCACTTCTCTGCCATCATATATAGAGGACTTCAAGGACTTCCTTAGGAGAATCTACAATATCCCATGGAAGGATGACTAGACACTTCCTTAAGGCTAGATTCCTTTCCCTCCTTTTCCACATGGAGATGATCCTGACAATGATACAGTTCTGCTTGGAGAGCAATTTCTTCTGGTTCTATAACAACTTATACAGACAGATACAAGGCACGGTGATGGGCACCTGCTTTTCTACTAGCTACACCAACCTTTTGATGAGGTGGTGGGAGCAGCGAGTGTCTGGAATCATTGAGAACTTCAATACGCATGACATTCTCTGGATCAGATACATTGACAACCTGCTCCTGATTTGGAAGGGCAGTAAGGAAAAGGCATCTGAATTTATCACCAAACTTAATGAAAGTGATGTCAATTTAAGATTTGAGGGTACCATGGTCGATACTAGTGTACACTTTCTGGATATCAAAGTTGTGGTGGAAAGCAACAAACTGGCATCTAAACTGTTCAGAACAAATACTGTGAGTAACACCCTTCTTCATGCACAGACCAGTCATCCCACCAACCTCCTAAACAGCATCCCCTATGGTGAACGTCTGCAGGCCCGCAGAAATTGTAGCACCGAATGCACTTTTCAGAGAGAATGTGAGGCCATGATGGCCCACTTCAAAGAAAAGGTCTACATAGACAGAGTACTGAAACCTGCTCTCACAAAACCCTAAAATGTTAACAAAGAGACAAGCTCAGTGGTGGACACCGGCCCCAAAACCCAAATTGAAAGACAGGCTAGGTTCATTCCTACTTTTAACCATAAAGCCAGGGCAGGAAGGAACATACTCAACAATCACTGGGACGCTCTTTACACTGTAGGCACTCTTCATTATCTTATCAAGGATCGACCTAACATTACATTCAGGAGGGTGGTTTTACTCAAGGATAGACTCAGTAGCAATGAGGTGGTCACCAGTAGCACCAAACCAGGGGCACGCCCTAAGGGCTTCTATACCGGTACCAAATGCAAAACCTGCAAATTTAGTCAGAATGTCAAGATATTTTTTGCTCCCTTGGTAGGCATTGAAAACCCCATCAACAAATTCCTCAATTGTCACTCTGACTTCTGTGTTTATGCCCTGATCTGCCCGTGTAACAAGCTCTATGTGGGCAGCACTATCCGCCCTGTCAAAAAGTGAGTGTTAGAACACATGTGGGCCATTACCAACCTGGATAAACAATACCTGTAGTCTGACACTCTACAATTTTCCAGAAGCACAATAAGGATGTATTAAGATTTTTTGCCTTGGACAGGGTGCCGTTGTCTCCTAGAGGGGGCGATTGTACTCAGAATTTCAGATGTCTGTAATCCAGATATATACTTCAACTTAACACAAGAATGCCTGATGGTCTTCAACACAGATAACTAAATATGTGTACATCTGGCAGTCCTCCACCAAGGATTTGGTGGTCAAACTTGAAATAAGGGTGTAGGCCACTTCTCATAGCATCACATTCTAATTAATATACGTCTATAAGCAACATATGCATTAAAAACAATTAAATATCGTCATTCATATATATGTATTAGTGTTGTTTTATAAATGTATTTTCGTCATCTCATGTTTTAAAGCGTGCTTTTCCAATGCCTCTACTACACTTGTCTCTAATTCATGTGTCCTGTGCCTAACGTGTGCAATATGTATTTCCAACTTTCGTGTATCCTGTGAATAAACATGTTGCATATTATGATTTTGAAAATCATGTTACATCAGTCTCTCCTCTGATGGTGAATCAAGCCATCATCTTATCAACCACATCAGATTTCATCACATATTATGTGTATGTTATTTTTAACCTCTTTCTTCTACTGCTTGCTTACAGGCATTTCACTGCTGCACATAGGCTTATCAATACTTCAGAGTGAGGCACCATGTTGTGGAGCACTCTATCATCATTCTCTTCATTGGACTTTCTAGTCCAGCCTTGGGAAAGTCTCTTTGACTAAACACATGTCGGCTGCCTCTCTACATTTGGGTATCAAGAATTGACACAAAGAATGTACAACATTGTGAAAGAAATAAACCACACGGAAGTCAATCACAACTTTGTCTCATCACTTCTTTGAACAGGCGTATATTACTGTGGACTTCTCTGAGCGCTTTGGTATTGTTTTTGAACAGCTGTTAGAGCTTGACCAAGGAAGTGAAGCTGGTTAGGGGCATCTGGACCTACCTCCAGACATCACCATGGCAGTATAGTTTGAGAACAACATGCCTGATTCATGCTATGGTTGTGCTGTTCGTTGTGCATTTCTCCAGCCACTTCACCACCTTGCTCTTCCAGCAACAGAAGCTGCCATTAATCACTTACAAACACAGTGCATAGCTCAGGAATCCAATGAGCAACTTGAATATGTCAACACACTGTTTTGTCGGTTTTACACTTATAAAGCAAACTCCGGGCTAAAGATATCACAGAGACAGTAGGGGGCACCCTTCGTTCTAGCCCATTCACCCTCCTGCTCTGCTACCAATGGAACGAACTTTGGAGACTTACAAAGTGCGCAGTGGAGGCATCCAGAGTAGCAGGCATGGCTCTAACAAAACGTCAATATGCTGCTCATTTGTCTGTACTCTTATGAAGGAAGCCCCAGCCAATGAGCACATAGGCCCACTGTGGAGTTCTTCTCACTTTAGCTGCTAACCATCATACTCAATCAGCAATGAAAGCAAACTTAGGAGGAATTGCCAAGTGTAAAATGCAGGAGCACAATGAACAGTATAGTGATATCAACTTATTGGCTTGTTAATCTGGCTTTGGGGCATCTGAATTTAGAGTCATCAGACTGTGGGAGGATGTTTCTGTATACTGTCAAGTGAAAAGGGCATGGGTAGATAAACAAATCAGAAGACAGTGAAGGGGGTGGCGCAATGGAAATGAAGTTGAAATTGGGGTTAGCAAGGAGCTGTCAGTGTAAAAAGATAAAATGTAGCTCAGGTATGAATGTTTAT
Source organism: Calotriton arnoldi (assembly GCA_963921515.1). Lineage (NCBI taxonomy): Eukaryota > Metazoa > Chordata > Amphibia > Caudata > Salamandridae > Calotriton > Calotriton arnoldi. The sequence goes on from CAWUFW010014198.1 coordinate 79,287, forward strand.
GTATTGGGTGAGATTTGTGGTAGGATTAATATCGGAGTTATGTGGTCTTAAATGGAAACAAGCATCCAAGATGGCTTCCTGAGAGGAAGATGCAGCAAAGGTAGGAATGAGTAGAAGTACAGACTGTTGAAGTGTTGGGAATAAATGAGTGGCTATTGGTGCAGTGTCCTAACTGCAACTGACTGTGTTCCACAAAAGACAGAATAATGTTTTAGGATCTGGAGCTGAAGCTGCAGAAAGGGGCCATGCTCCACAGCCCAGCCACTAAAAGGGTAGTGGAGGTCAGTGTCTGGCGTTGTGTTGAGAGCTCTGCTATGAAAAGCACGTTACAACTTCTCATCTGTAGGATTGTAGAGGCTCATGAAGGAAGGATGAAAACATTTACACTCTGGACGGGGGTCAATGACCATTCATTCTGAGCCGGAAATCTTTAAAGACTCGAGAACAGGAAAAAGGGTATCTAAGCTTCATGGTGCAGTCCTCCAACTGGGACTCTAGATTGTCTTATCAACAGGGATTGTACAATGAGAAGCCTGTGACATGATTTAGGGAGAAGTGACTGCCATGAAAAGCACTCCTAAATGTGCAGAGGTCCCTATTTATTTTGTTTTGTAGAAACAAATACCCAAATTGGGCGTTGGTTTCTGAAAAGCAAAAAAGTTGGGGGCATATTATCAAGAACGGCGTTAAAATTATCGCCGGTTTAGCAGCAGAAAACTGCCGCTAAAGCGGCGATAATGGGCTTGATAATATGCCCTGGAGAATTCCAATAGAAGCCCATGTTCACACCAGAACATGGACTTCTATTGGAATTCTCAAAGGCATATTATCAAGCCCATTATCGCCACTTTAGCGGCAGTTTTCTGCCGCTAAACCGGCGATAATTTTTAACGCCGTTCTTGATAATATGCCCCCAAGTTAGCCATCATAAAATGGCAGTGGCCGGCTTACACTTTCACTAAAAGTGCTAATGCTGTGCCAGAGAAAACACTTTTGGCGATAGGATCCTCAGCAAGCTGGCATGGCTCTCTCATGGCAGGAGGTTTACCCCTGGACCAGAGGAGGCCCTAGCGGGTAGGTGAATCAAAAATCTAAATAATGCTCTGATTTTTATAAACCTATCTTAGCTAGACCCTTTCTATTAGTATTAGAAAGGGATACTTGCAGAATAAATTGTTCCAAAAAGGTTTGATTTGAATTTCAAAATGACAAAGTGAAAAAATGTTCAACTCTCGCAGAACTGCCATTTTACCATAGACCTTCAGGATGGTTACTAAAAAAAACATTACAGTTTGCACTCCCCTAGAAGTTTAGTGCAACTTTTAATAAGCTTTAGCTACCGATCATAAAACAATGCAATTACCAGCACATTATAGTCACCTTTCCAAGGGGCATATTATCAAGAACGGCGTTAAAAATTATCGCCGGTTTAGGGGCAGAAAACTGCCGCTAAAGCAGCGATAAGGGGCTTGATAATATGCCCTTGAGAATTCCAATAGAAGTCCATGTTCTGGTGTGAACATGGGCTTCTATTGGAATTCTCCAGGGCATATTATCAAGCCCATTATTGCCGCTTTAGCGCCAATTTTCTGCCGCTAAACCGGCGATAATTTTAACGCCGTTCTTGATAATATGCCCCTAAAATGTTTACATTCTCCTAGATTTGGGTGAATAACACAATGAACACCAAGTGCAAAACAAATCCCTAATTTGCTTCAAATATAGCAAAACGTCTTGTTTGCTGTGTAAAACCGCTGACACCATATCGCCACAGGGGGGACTTCAGCCCCCAGACTGACCTGCTGCTGCTCTTCGCGCCCGGAGGCGCCATCACTCTCCTGCGCGCCCGGAGGCGCATAAAGGCACCCGCGCCTCTTGCTTCGCGGGAACCGCTGACACCATCGCCATAGGGGGGACTTCAGCCCCCAGACTGCCCTGCTGCTGCTCTTCGCGCCCGGAGGCGCCGTCACTCTCCTGCGTGCCCGGAGGCACATAAAGGCACCGGAGCCCTCGCTCGCGGGAACCGCTGACACCATCGCCACAGGGGGACTTCAGCCCCCAGACTGCCCTGCTGCTGCTCTTCGCGCCCGGAGGCGCTCGTCACTCTCTTGCGCGCCCGGAGGCGCATAAAGGCACCCGCGCCTCTCGCTTGCGGGAACCGCTGACACCATCGCCACAGGGGGACTTCAGCCCCCAGACTGCCCTGCTGCTGCTCTTCGCGCCCGGGAGGCGCCGTCATTCTCCTGCATGCCCGGAGGCGCATAAATGCACCCGCGCCTCCCACTTCGTGGGAACCACTGACACCATCGCCACAGGGGGGACTTCAGCCCCCAGATTGCCCTGCTGCTGTTCTTCGCGCCCGGAGGCCCCGTCACTCTCCTGCGCGCCCGGAAGTGCATAAAGGCACCCGCGCCTCCCGCTTCGCGGGACGCTCGCGGGCGCGCCCGGGCAAAGCCCGGGCCTAGGGCCGGCCCGTCCTTGCCCGTCATTGCCAGGAAGAGGCAGGGCAGGGCCACCCCCCTTACACCTATTTGCCGGACTGGGCCACATACCATCCATAACCCAAAAAAGGTACTGTGTTAAGAGACTTATTTTTTCCATCTTGGCCCACATTTATTGATGCAGGAACTTATTAGTCTGAGCCCTCTGAGACCGAGACCGGAGGAGGCCGGGCTGGGCCACAGTATTGACATTTCGTTTCGTACCTGGATAGTATTGATGGTTATCAAGTGAATAGTGTTGTATCTGTATATGTAAGCTAGCGTGGAGGGATTATAATTAAGTATGAGTAGGCGAAAATCCCTCACTGGGCGGGGAGTAGTGGGGACTTTAGATGCGTTTTTAACGAGGGCAGAGACATCGCTTATTCATGAAATACAGCTTACCGAGCGTAGGCTTTCGCTGGAACCTCAATACCCCCCAGCTTGCCCTGTAGTAATTTCCCACGTAGCAAATAGTACTCAGAGCAGTGGTTTATCTACAACTCCAATGCCCCAGTTGACAGCGGCTGATACAGAGGACATAGCCTCATCTCAGGTTTTAGAGACCAGTAATAAAAGGCCCAGGCTGAACGTGACCACTAGAGGCCAAAAGGCGAAAGCCACTGATTGCGGTAGTCTTACTCCCCCACCCAGAAAGAGGAAGGGGCAGGGTAGCAACAAACAAAGACAAATTGCAAAAGGTCAGGCTCGTAAGATTAAGCCCATGGAAAAGGTACTCCATCAGGAGCAGACCATGACTCCGAGTGCTCAAGTCCGTCTAGGCTTACAGGTAGACAACGGGCAGGAGGAATTTTGGGAAAAACTTGAATCTACTGTAGGGACCCTGCTTAACCCACTGAAACAAATGCTCACACAAATTGAAAGCAGGTTGCTTACATTAGAGAGGTTAGAAAACACTACCACCACGGTGTGCAACTGCAGTCATCAACTGGCACAATCTAGTACAACAAAAGCCATGTCAGGTAGCCACCTCGTAGATAATTGTGAGAGTGGGATTGCCCATCAGCAGCAGACACAATCAAATTTGATTAGCCCAGAAGCCCCTATAAGGACAGACCAGTTGGGTGAAAGTGTACCACATCCATCCCAAAATCAATCCCAGGTAACTCATATTAGACAGGGCATCTCACAAGGGAGAGGGGAGGCGGTAAACGATCCCGCGCAGACTGTCCTAAGGAAGGACATGCAAACACAAGGAGGTAAGGATAAGCCCGTAAATCTGACAGGACACGTAACTTCGAGGCGGGAAGGGTTTTTTGAAACTAGGAACTTTCATCTTCCCCCGGAAGCCACTTTATATACTGTTGTTCTAGCGAATGTCCCCCCATTATTAACGGGTGAAGTGGAGCACTGGACAACATTGAGAAACAAGTCCCTTCACTTTCTGGGGATAAGGACGGGACTTACTAATACATTATTTGCAGAGTTCAAGATGGCTAGAAGAATTGCATGGGTAGGTAGATCTAGCAAATCCATGCCTGGAGACTGCATAGTCTTAACATTTAGATCACCTAATACGATTCAAACTATACTGGAGAGAGCCGGATCTAGACTTATCACTCCCAGGGGGATAAACATTCTACCTCTGGGTTTCTTTTACCAACCACCCAGATGCTCACAACACCCCACGGAGATAGAGAACCCGTTTGGGGGCTTCAACAAAGATTTTCCATCCTGACTAGTAATCGATTTGATGTTTTTAGCTCCTTGGGTGATATTGACTGACTGACTCTTGGCCCTCACTGTTTGGCTGAGAATGCTGGGTCAGTAACGACAAATGGTGTGGATATTCTAGCATTGGAGAGTCAATCGGAGTCAAGCAACCAGGGATGTGATGCTAGGAAGCAGCAAAGAGTAGAGGGTGAACAAATGAGGGGTTTAGATTCCGGAAATGAGTTGTCTTCACCTCTAAACCGGAACCCCCCGGTGCAAATACTAAAACCTACCTGCTCTGGTGGCATTAATAATTGTAGGCCTGTCCCATCCCTACCTATACAGAATAGCGATGTGCCCTCCTGTGATATTATTTCATGGAACATTGCAGGGTTGCGGTCAAAAATAGATAAACCAGCATGGTATAAATTTATTCAAGATAGAGACATAATAGGCTTACAGGAAACCTGGTCTAGTGATTCATTCCATATTAATGGTTTTAAAACTTTTAACACACCGGCCGTGAAGGGCCTTGGGGGAAGGCTTAAGGGTGGCCTGTGTATGTATATTTCCAATAAACTAGTAATCAGTAAAATTCAGTCATTTCTGGGGAACTGTTTTTATCAGATAATCAAATTGTTTTTAAGTACTGATTTAAGTGTAGTTTTGGTAAATTTTTATAATAACATTATTTCAGATGAACTCTGCCAGGTGTTAAAAAACTTGAGTGGGGATTTAAATGCGATCTGTAATGTTAGCTCATCAGATGTAATGATAATAATGATGGGTGATTTTAACAGTGCATTGTGCCCCGTTGAGGATAATAGATTATGTGGCCATGTGTATGAAGAAGACACCCATACGACCCATTTCTGTTATTCGGCGGCGGGGGATTTGTTTAATGAATTTTTAGCTACTAATGAATTAGGTTTTGTAAATGAGCTTTTGGAGCCCCCAGTAATAATGCCGTATACCTACAACGGAAGGGTTTTTCTACAATTGACTATATTTTAGTTTCATATAACTATGCTTCTAGACTACTTAGTTTTGAGGTTGGCGAGAATCCCCTGAGCGATCATTTTCCGCTATGCCTGGCGGTTACTTTGCCCTCAAAAAGGCTAACAGGAATAATAAGGATAGAGAGGTCATGGGCGAAATTAAACTAGATAAAACTAATGGTTATACACTAAAATGGTCAAAAGTGGACCCCGTAGTAATAACTAGATCTCTTGTGATAAATTGTAATTCAGCTATTGAGGTCTGCCTGTCTGAGTTAGCCCCTAGTGCAAGTATTGTAGCATCCTATATTGAAATATCGAACGTGCTTAAGAAATTATTATCAGCACAACACGTTAAGAAAAATAAGGACTCGAGTTGGTTTAATTCATGATGCACCCAAGCATACTCTAATCTGAAATCTGAATTACATAAGCAACCTGGAGTAACGAGTAATATTAGATCGGTAAGAATGGAATATATATTTAGGCAATAAAGGAAAGAAAGAATACTTTGAGAGATGAAGCATGGGAAGCGCTACATACAGCAGCCGTAATGAATGATAGTGCAGCTTTCTGGAGGGCCGTGAAGACACCATTCCTAACCACTCAGGATGGCCCATCAATAACAATTGCTATCTCGGAGGAGGAATGGATTGGGTATTTCTCACAGGTATATAATGGCATTGATATTTCCTGTACTGTATCTGATGATAATTTAGAGAGTAATTATCATAATGTCGACTTAAATTTCACTTTAGATGAAGTGAATAGAGCTCTACATTTGAGTAATATCGGAAAAGCACCTGGTCCTGACGGAATCCCTGTAGACTTGTTTAAAGCGAATATTCCGGTATGGGGGCCTATTATAACGCAGGTAATTAATGCCAGTTGCCAAACTCAATTACCTGAGACATGGGGAGTGTCAATAATAGTTCCTATTTTTAAAAAAGGGGATCGACACAACCCGGGTTGCTATAGACCAATCTCCTTATTAGACTCCATGGTGAAAGTGGTGGGCCGCGTGATTTTAGAGCGCCTGCAGGATTGGGCAGAAGAAAACAATATTTTATCAGACTTACAATATGGCTTTCGCAAGGGGCTGGGAACAATGGAGCAGTGTCTAAACCAGGCCCTGCTCATGGGAAAGTATACCAAGGCAAAAAAGGGCAGATTGTATATGGTTTTCGTAGACTTAACCGCGGCCTTTGATTCTGTGAAACATGCAAGACTGTGGGAGGTCCTCGAAGATCTGAGAGTAGACCCCAAAATTATTGCTTTTCTAAGGAACCTTTATAGCAGGGCGTCAGCTAGTGTGCGCTTTGGACAAGGGGGGGAACGTACGGCTACCTTTCCTGTTAGAAGGGGGGTGAGACAGGGTTGTGTGCTGGCCCCCTTTCTTTTTAATTTGTATACTAATGGGTTAGGGGAAGCATTAGTAAGAACTACACATGACCTCCCCCAAGTTGCAGGCCGACCCATCCCGGCACTTCTTTATGCGGATGACGCAGTTTTGTTGGCAAGAACCCAAATTGCTCTCCAAAGGGTCCTTAATGGATTTTCTGTTTTTATGAAGGATTTAGGCCTCAGCATTAACATTTCTAAGACATATGTAATGAGATGTGGCCAAGGGGCCATGAGAGCGAAAGATATTTTCGTAGAGGGACAGAAGCTAATTACAACTAAGAGCTTTTCATATTTGGGTGTATTGTTCAATCAAAACGAATCATGGGTTCAAACAATAACTGCAAAAAAATTGATGTTTATCCGGTCATCCAATGCCCTGGTAACCTTTTCTAAGAAATTGGGTCGGAAACCTCCAGGGGAGTTGATACAAATTTACAAAGCAAAGTGCATTACACCAGCAATGTACGGAGCCGGGGTGTGGGGCCTAGCAAATACCACGCAGCTGCAACAAGTTGAGAATTCTTTTTTAAGATTTATCTTACCTGTCCCCCATAGTACCTCATCTTTTGTTTGCCATCAAGAACTGGATCTCTCTTTTATTTCTGACTTAATTAAAATAGAACCGATACTGTTGTGGCATAGTATCTGGTCTAAGGAGCAAACACAGTTAAACAGGGATATTTTAGATGACTGTCTTAAATTAGACGGAGCCTTAAAGATACCATGGATTAGATTAGTTCGTGATTTTATGAACGATTTAGGGCATCCAGAATATTTTATCGACCCGAGTTCCTTACAGATGATTTCAAGGGAAGCATTAAAAAGGAGGGGCTTCACATGCTGGAAGAGGTCAGACTGTCTGGTGAACCTTTGAAGCCCACTGTTAACCAACATCAATCTATATTAACTACATTTGGCATGGAGCCATACTTGTCATTTGTCCCTTTAACTTATGACAGAATGTTATTGGCCAGATTTAGGCTTAATATGTTTCATAGACTGGTGACTTGGCCTAAAATGAACGATTGGTCGAGGCAGCTTCCATTGTGTCCTTGTGACAACCAATCATGTCAGTCTACCATTCATTCTGTCCTTTTCTGCAAATTTTATTCCGAGTCAAGGAAAGTGTGGCTAATTCCACTCTTAAAAACCCAGGGGTTAAGGCAATGTCGCCCTGCTTTTTTAAAACTTCAGCTGATGGAAATGAACATGTAGTATGGAGGCATGCTATGTTTTTAAAGAGTGTACTCCGTCTAAGGAAAAGTCGAACTATTACAGATGCATTTTAATTGCTTGTTAATTTTTTTTAAAAGCCTTTCTGCATGTATTTTACTTATGTACCTGTTTGTTTTATAAAACTGCTGCTGTTCCTTAATTCTCCTTTGATTGTAAAGCGATGTATACTTTGTTTTTTCTGTGCTTTTATGATTGTAAATTTATAACAGTCGAATAAAGCTTTCTTGACTTGACTTGACATTACAGTTTGCACTCCCTAGAAGTTTAGTTCAACTTTTAATAAGCTTTAGCTACCGATCATAAAACAATGCAATTACCAGCACATTATAGTCACCTTTCCAAAATGTTTACATTTTCCTAGACTTGGGTGAATAACACAATGAACACCAAGTGCAAAACAAATCCCTAATTTGCTTCAAATATAGCAAAACGTCTTGTTTGCTGTGTAAAATAAGTTTAACACCAACTGTAATATCACAATAGTGACCTCTACGACACACCTTTAAAATCCCCTTTTATCACGTGCACGCCATAGGATTATGAAGAATGTTCTGAAATGCTTGATGATTAATGTTCATTCACCACCAATGTTCAAGCATTTTGTTACATCAACTTCTAAGGTTTCTTATTGGTTTTTTTGCATTCCCATATGAAGCAAAAAATATATAAATGCTTAATTTTAGATCATAAAAACACAATGAAAACAATTATCATTACTGGATAGCAAATGTTTATTTTACAGTGTCTTATTTCACGGACATTTTTATTTGGCAGGTCTTTCAAACTTTATTTATTTTTCCTGTTCGTATTTAAAGTAATTGTTAATCTCGGATTCATTTCGTACCACACTATCCATTAAATTATGCTGTTTAGAACTTCAAAAATTGGAAATTATGTTGTGCTATATTAAATGACCACATGCCACATATTCACTATTAGTCCTGTAATTGTACATTTGATTTATTATCAAATAGTATGAAAGAATCAGCTGTTGATTGTCCTTTATTAAGCATCTTGCTCTTCAGATTAGCAGACAATAAAGTATGTTATGTTTATTATCTAAGCGTTCTTAATTAAGCAAAATTGTTATTGCTACCATAGTGCTTCTTAATAGAAGTATGCAAGTCCACCTTCGCGTGGTATTTTAATGTACATTTTTCGTGTAAAGTACATGTCAAATAATCACATTATTACACCCAGTGGTTCTCTGTTTACGTTGCTTAACCACAGACAATCATAATCAGAATGCATGGCTCCTCTCCAAAGAAACGCAATGCAATTTTAAGTTTTCGTTTGCGAAGAACAAAGAAGAGCAGATTTTCCTGTAAATTATGCTATTAAATGCCACATTAATTTGAAAACCATTTCAATTGCATTTAAGAAACGTAATAGCCTTTTTGTATAGACTATTCCATCTGCCAAGCACAGACTGGTACATTATTACTCAACTCACGCTGCTCCTAAGATTAAACTCCAGATTTATATTGTGCCCAATTTCCTATGCTTGATAGAACACCCAGTTAAGCGAGAATAGACACAGGAGGCATATGATGACAGAACATGTAACGTGGACAATTAAGAATTAAAACAAACGCCAGATACAGGACTCCAAGTCTGTTCCCCAGAACTGTTGCTGTATCACACCATTTCCGTAAATGGCAGTATTTCCAACAAGAAACTTACAAGTATTGACATTGTACATTTCTGATGTTGTCATAGTGCACACGCAAGGTAGTCTACAGACAAAATGCATACATGCATGAACATGAAACAAAAACGAGACCATACCTAGGTAGTACTTCGACAGAAATCTCGCTCATATGTTCAGGCGCCGACATTAAATGTCAAGTTTTTGCATTACATGGCTGAGTACTCCCAATAGGCGCCATCTGCACCCAATAAATATTGCTCTAAACGCATAGGTGCAATCTGTTTGCAGATTATGTTGCACTGGGTGCCCCCTACACTCTATAAAGATAATAGGTGGATCCCAAACACTAATCTTATAAACTCTTCAACATCTTCGTGAGCTGGGCATCACTGGGTCATATCTGCACTACTCATAGGTTGACACCATAGACTAATCAACTTTGTGAAATTAGGTTTCTCCTACCAAGCTCATGGGTGGGCCTAATAGATTCACTGGCTAACCTAGCTTTTCTTTTGCAACACACCTGGATGGTCCGCTTAGATATTTTGGGTAACTCCTACAATTTTCACATCAGACCAGTCTCACACATGCCATTCCAGATAGCTTCCATCGTTTGACTGTTAATTCTGTAAACTTAGTTTGCACAAATGCCTTTCCTGGCAGACCCCATAGATCAACAGTTTAACTCTACTGTAACTGTTGAGAGCTCTCAGTACCTCGGTCTCACCTTTCATGCCTCTTGTTGGACCCCTTAGTGGTCCGTGCAGGTAAGCGCAGTGGAGCGGGTGGGGGGGGGGGTGTCGACAGACAATGGAATAGGAATTATTTATTTATTTAATTTTCCCTATTCCGTCATCTGGAGACTTCCCCCCCTCCCACCCGCTCCGCGCCGCTGCGCTTACCTGCACAGACCGCTGCAGCCTTAGAATACCTTAGCTGGAATGGATGCTTCAGAGCAGCCTGAGCATCCACCCGCATATTCTGTTGCAGTGGGACATTGAAGTTCCTCCAGAAAGATACACTTCTGTAATGGACCTACGTCAACACCAATATATCTTTCAGCACCTAAAAGTCTGAGTCAAAGGATTGATTCTCCTTTCTAGAACCTTCTCTATCTCCTATATATCTTCCCTCCTTAGGCTGTGCATCAGACACCCATCTCTGACTCCCTTTCTCTTTCATCTCTTCCCCTCACCTTGGCTGGTACTACTTCACTCATAAGAGCCAAACTCCATTCTTGGCTCACTCCATCCTTTGCCTGTCATTCCTCCTCCAATCTCTGCCTGTTCCTTCCCAGTTAATCCACTGCTTCTTCCACTTCTCCCACAGATCCTAGTATACTGCTGACTCACCCCACCCTCAAAACCCAGTCAAATTCCTCGTTGCACCCTTAAAAAGATTTCAGTTGAGATAACCCTCTCTTTCCCCATCCATCTCTAATTTTGTTTCTATATAAAATGAACATCAGATGGCGATGGAGCCTTCATTATATCCCTGTGTTTTTTCCAATGCATGGACACCAACACATGAATATATTAAAGTCTTCCTTTGTAGCCACTTAAAAATACAAGAAAATATACTTGAGGGTCTATTAGGATGTCGGGCGGTGGCACCACCGCGGTGCTGGCGGTGCGGAAAAATGCATTTTTCCGCCCACGAGCAGCGGGAATCACGTCCGCCATATTAGAATGGCCAAACATAGACCATTTCCCGTCCGCTGCCGTGCGACGCGAACCGCCATCAAAGTGCGCCCGCAAGCGCGGCGGTGGGAGCCAATGGAGACACACCACCGTGCGGAATGACGTCCGCTCCGGTCCACAAATTAGGATGCTCCAAAAAACCAGTCGCACCGCAGCGGAGAAACCGGCCAATCCTGCACGGTGGAAACTCAACAGCAGAGCGCGAAACCAGACACCCGGCCCACAGCGCCCGGACACGACCGCCATGGACCCAGCACTCCACGTTTTCCCGGTGCTGTACCTGATACATCACCAGCAAATAATGGACCGTCGCGGACGCCGCCGCAGGTACGCAATTACAAAACCATACACACAACCACAAAACACAAACCATGGACTGGCACAGGGTCCCTAATCACATCAGATACCCTGGTGGGGATAGGAACACATCCCCAAGTGCACACACACATGATCCACCTGCCACCAATACACCCCTCCGCATCCAGGTCACACATCGACTGCGATCATGCGGCAATGTCACGGTCACGTCACCGCAGCGGTGAAGACAAGGGAATACATGCGCACAATGCAGAAGGCTGGGCCAGCACCAGGCATGGGCAGGGCACAAAGACCACAGGGCCACTACTCCACCCTCACACACTAGCCCCCCACTGAAGGGACATGCCATGTGCCACACCTGTGCACCCCCATGCACAACAACAAGCCAGGTGACACCACACCCTGCACCACACACAAAACAAATAGGGACACAGCCACAGCAGGAGTTGCTGCACAGGAACACACAGCACAGAAGAACAGGGCCAGGGCTACACACACACCACAACAACACCACACCAATGGCAAGTAAACTCAGTACAAGCATCAAATGGACACATACAAGGAACACACATCTCACTGGACACACAGCCTGCCAAGTCACACACACATACCCCACACTGACACACAGACACATACACACACCACATGCCACCAGCAATGGAGCACACAAAACAGGAAAGCCAAAGTGAGGTGCACACAAATGGAAGGCCAAGGAGACAACCACCAAGCATGTGTACAGCACATGCAAGACAAGGAACATAGAACAAAACCCCCAGCCCACCTAATCACACATAGCTTGCATAGTGATTGAAGTCAAACCACAGACAGCACAGTGCAACAACCCAAGGAAACAGCAAGGCAACACATGTAGAGGCACAAGGATGAAATGAAGGCCCTGAAGTCAAAATGTGAACAGCCACACATATGTATACAAATACTTCACAGGAATACTCCAGCAGCACAACACACAGGGCCCATTGACACACTCCATGACTGTCAAACACTAGTAGGAATCCACACACATACCCCCTCACATCTGCAGTACACAACACCAGTGTCAAACAAACAGAAGGGTGGCAATAATGTCCAGGCAATACACAGACAAACAGTCACACTCCCTGGGGGTAGCCACAAACATCACATACACACAGGGATGCCAGAACCAATGTCTGCACAAAAACAACAGACAAACACATAACCCAACAGACCCACACACAGAACCACAACAAGAACAGACATGCCCTGTGCAGCAAAAATGTGGAAAGGCAATGGGAGCACAGACACAACAGGAGTGCACAACCCCATCAGTCAGGAACAATGCACACACAACATACCACAACACAGACAAGAAGTGTACCATCACAGATAAACACAGCCACTGCAAACAAACAACAGATGCACAGCCAAAAAAGAACACATAGCAAACACAGCAGGACATAAGTGGATGCATACCAGCCAATGACAAGGCAACATACCCCCACAGCACTGCATGCACAACAAGCAGTGTCTGAACAACAAGCATACCAGCCACACACAGAAATGAGTGACACAACATGAACCCACACAACACCAATCAGCACAGCACAAAGACAACATCACACACAGGAAGTGAAGCAGTACCACAGCAAACACACATACATGATGAGCCTGGCCAGCATGCCTGCAATCCTCTGGACAGAATCCCATTCTGAGCTGGCAGTGCACCACAACTTGACATCTGTACAACACAGCCAACATGAACAAACAATGACAACTGCATCACACCTCAAATCTAATACATTGCCCACACAAGTATCAGGGTCAGGAAAAACTGAAGTCCCTCACCCCTGCAAAAAATAGAGTAAGTGAGTAAAGAAATTGGCAAGGTTGAAGTGGCACACACAGCATGTGGCACAGTAAACCATATACACACAGCAAAAGAACTTTATTCAGTAAGGACACTGACAAAACAGACAACAGGATCAACTGTCTTTATTCACAAAATGCACAGATAGGCAACAAGAGTAGATAATAGCAAGGCACAAAATGCAGGGCATGTCCATGAGAAGCTGCACAGGCAGGGGCAAAACAGCAAGGCCAGTGGCCAGTCCAAGGTGCAGAGCATGTCCATGAGAAGCTGCACAGGCAGGGGCAAAACAGCAAGGCCAGTGGCCAGTCCAAGGTGCAGCGCATGTCCATGAGAGGCTGCACAGGCAGGGGGAACACAGCAGTGAACGGCAAGGCCAGTGGGCAGGACAAAGTGCAGAGTGAGTCCATGAGAAGCTGCACAGGCAGGGGGCACACAGCAGTGAACGGCAAGGCCAGTGGGCAGGACAAAGTGCAGAGTGAGTCCATGAGAAGCTGCACAGGCAGGGGCCACACAGCAGTGAACGGCAAGGCCAGTGGGCAGGACAAAGTGCAGAGTGAGTCCATGAGAAGCTGCACAGGCAGGGGGCAAACAGCAGTGAACGGCAAGGCCAGTGGGCAGGACAAAGTGCAGAGTGAGTCCATGAGAAGCTGCACAGGCAGGGGGCACACAGCAGTGAACGGCAAGGCCAGTGGACAGGACAAAGTGCAGAGTGAGTCCATGAGAAGCTGCACAGGCAGGGGGCACACAGCAGTGAACGGCAAGGCCAGTGGGCAGGACAAAGTGCAGAGTGAGTCCATGAGAAGCTGCACAGGCAGGGGGCACACAGCAGTGAACGGCAAGGCCAGTGGGCAGGACAAAGTGCAGAGTGAGTCCATGAGAAGCTGCACAGGCAGGGGGCACACAGCAGTGAATGGCAAGGCCAGTGGGCAGGACAAAGTGCAGAGTGAGTCCATGAGAAGCTGCACAGGCAGGGGGCACACAGCAGTGAACGGCAAGGCCAGTGGGCAGGACAAAGTGCAGAGTGAGTCCATGAGAAGCTGCACAGGGAATGTCTGCAACTGTACCCTAACCATGGTCAGCAGCACAGTCTGGGGTGTGACGATGTGCAGCACAGGCCACGCTGTGTGAGAGACAGGCGTGTGAGGTCGACCAACACTCAGACTTGGCTGTCAGTCGTACTGGGAGCTGGCTGTGTGTCAGGCCCAGTTGGAGCACTTGACTGGGGAGAGGGAGGCACAGCTGAGGTATACCTATCAGTGTTTATGCAAAACGGAGGGCTGCTTGGACCAGGTGGTGTAGTGGCACGTGGAGGTGGAGTCATGCAGACATGAGACACAGTGTGGATGGGAGATTGTGGAGTGGTGCCTTTCCACTTCTTGGGGAGTCGCAATGGCTTCACTGTCTTGGGAACAATGGGAAGTTGCGTGGACACATCAGGCTCACACAACACCAAGGCTGCAGCAGGTGCAGACGCTGGCCCTCCCTCTGGTGACGTGCTTGAACCTGCGCAACGCTTTGCATGGCCCTGGCTTTGCCCCTCCATCCCCTGCCTACCAGGTGGTCCCCCACAGTGCCCTCCATTCCCTGCTTCACTGGGCTTGCTATGGGAGTGGAGGTAGTGGGTGAATTGGACTTGCAGCCCTTCTTATGCCTACCCTTGGCACTCACCACCTTCTCAGTGGGCATGGAAATTGTATGTTTGGTTTTGGGAGACGCTTTCGGGACAGGAGAGTCCTTGGCTGGGGATGTCCCTGAGGCACGTGACCCTGACGTCTGCTTCTTGGCTCTTTGTCCCCTGGTGTTGCCTGATGGGCTCTTGTCTGTGTGCACTGGGGTGGCTTTGGTCATCTGTGGGGATGGTGTCTGCGGCCTGGACCGCTTGGGCTTATGCTGCTGCTGTGTGCTACGTGTGCCGTATCGTGACTTAGAGGTATGTGGAGCGTGGTCACTGTCGTCCGACGTGGCCACTGGCATGGGTGTGGACAAAGGGACTTTCACTGGACTCCCAGATTGTGCCAGTTGAAGGGCTGATGTCACTGCAGTGGACAATGACTGGACAGTCCGGTGCAGCCCACCCACGTCTGAATGTATGCCCTCAATGAATGCAACCACCTGAGCCAATTTACTGTCGTGGTCCATGAATGCATTGAGGAGAGCTGTCTGGCCTACACACAGCTGGCGCAAAAGGTCCACAGACTCAGCACTGATGGCAGCGGGGGGACCGGGGCAGGGGCTGCGGTGCCGGGGGTGAAGGACACCCTACCCCTCTTAGCGGTGCGAACACGGGCAGCACCAGAGGAAGTGGCTGGGAGGGTGGGCACTGCACGCTGTGTGGTGGAAGATGATGCAGAGTCCCCGTTCCCTGTGCCTGCCAACATGTCTGCGTCACCGCTGGCATCAGATGACGTAGTACTTTGCGTCTCGGGCTGTGATTCCTCCAGCAGACTCCTGTCCCCCTCCGAGGCGCTGGTCACATCTGTCTCACAGGGCTCCTCTGCAGCTGTTGTGCTAGTTTCCCCACCACTGGTGTCCGTCCCATGTTCCTCCGTGACCACGGGAGATGCTGCATGAGAGAGAGAGATGTAGGGTCAGTGCAGTGGCAGCAACAGAACAAACATATGCATTACAGACAACCATTAAGATGTCTAGATCTACATGTTGCACGCCACCCTGTGCAATTACATCGCTCAAACCCACCTCTGTCATCACAACAGTGCGTGTGCACTATCAAACCGGGACAAAGTGAGCAATGTGATGACCACACAGCACAACATCCTGCATGTGGCTCCGTTACAACTGCAACACAGATAGCTCATACCTGTCTCACAGCACCCACAATGCCATTTAAATGCCCCATACCCATTCCCAGTGTTAAGTACAGGTAGGACACATGCATGACATCTGCACCCAGCACCGGCACAAGCTGACACTCACAGGCCACTGCATCACACTACCAACATCACATTGCCCAGCGCTGGCACATGCTGTGCACACATGCAGCCACACACAGCCATAGTCACCCTTCCCAGTACACTCACCCCTAATTGCCTGCCGATGCTCCTTCAATCGTGCATCCAGCTCAGGGTGAGTCACGGCCAAGATGCGGCACATTAGTGGTGTCATGCTGTGCCGTGCCATCCGGCCAGTGCGAGGGATCCGCCCCAGTGTCATCTCCGCAATGTTCTTTACCAGCAGTGAGATGTCTTCCCACCTCTTGTGGCAGTGGGTGCGCCGTCGGTTTGATACTCCCAGAGCACGCACCTTGTTCGCTATGCCCCTCCACACGGCCTTACGCTGGTGCACCTTGAGCTGCAGGCATGGGAGACAAGAGGGGGCAAACATCAGTGACACAGTGTCATGTGACAAAATCACTCAGGACAGTAGCATGATACAGATTAATCACAAATCCACATATCTCACATGCAGAGACAGAAATGCTTTTCACATGGTACATCTGCATGTGAGAATCACACATAAATGCATGCATGTATAAGGGGGACACAATACTTGCACATCTCATGTACAAGCAGGATGCCAGCACAGAAGACCATGTGTACTCTGCCCACATCTACTAACCATTTTTAGGTAGAGCAAGACATACGTCACAAAACAACATGTGTATGTGGCGAGACCCACTGTGTCCGACAATGCGCATGCGTCAACGAACATGCACTGTGAGTAGCCCACTGTGTCATGTATATCACATTGAGGGACATGATCTCACAAACCCACCTCCTTTCTCACAGTGCCAGTCGTGTGCAATCTACAGGGTTGACCTGGCACATTGATGGGGAGTCAAATTTGAAAATGAACATGTTACACTCTGTACAGTCAGTGATGTGTTCTTGTTGGATTGGGCGGTGACTGTGCAGGCCAGGTGGGCTCACACTGAGATGGACAACAGGGAAACGCAAAGACATGCACACTAGCAATGACTGGCCTGAATCCTCCATTACCAACTTGCTGCTTCACTGTATGGCTGACAAGACAAGACATGTCCCTCAAATCTTGATGTGCAGGCAGGGAGACTTGAGGAGTAGGGTACACACCCCTTCACCCAATGGAATGCAAGTTAGTCAATGCATGACACAAACCCACACTCACATGCACATGCTGCATCAGACCGACTACATGTGTGCCCCCCTGCACTCTCACACCCACTGTGGAAGACTTACCACGACATTTGGGGCACCATATAGCCTTGGGTACTGTGTGAGCACCTCGTCCACCAGGACCTCAAGCTCCTCGCCGGTGAAGGGACTGGCACGGATCTTCTCTGTCCTTGACATTACTGTTGGTTAGAGACAGCAGCGGCAGCAGCAGGTGAGGGTCTCAGGCAGCAGTCCCTGGAGGCAGCAGCAGGTGAGGGTCTCAGGCAGCAGTCCCTGGAGGCAGCAGCAGGTGAGGGTCTCAGGCAGCAGTCCCTGGAGGCAGCAGCAGGTGAGGGTCTCAGGCAGCAGTCCCTGGAGGCAGCAGCAGGTGAGGGTCTCAGGCAGAAGTCCCTGGAGGCAGCAGCAGGTGAGGGTCTCAGGCAGCAGGCTCTGTGAGCAGTGGAAATTCTGGGCACTCTCGCACACATATATAGCCCCCTGGTGTCGTTCCAGTAGTCCTGGGCTGCTGCAATTGGTCTACCAGGTCAGCCTTTTACAAATGCATCCAATGACTGGCACCGCGGTGGTGTAGCAAGCCTACCGCTATTTTCAAAATTGCATCGAGCTTCCGCGATCGCGGAGCCCATTGGCTGTAATGGCATGGACCATGGCGGTGACACACCGCAGGGGCCAGGCGGGCGCTACCGCGGTATTGCATCTTTTGATTGCTTCCAATGACCGGCACCGCGGTGGTGTAGCACGCCTACCGCTATTTTCAAAATTGCATCGAGCTTCCGCGATCGCGGAGCTTATTGGCTGTAATGGCATGGACCATGGCGGTGACACACCGCAGGGGCCAGGCGGGCGCTACCGCGGTATTGCATCTTTTGATTGCATCCAATGACCGGCACCGCGGTGGTGTAGCACGCCTACCGCTATTTTCAAAATTGCATCGAGCTTCCGCGATCGCGGAGCCCATTGGCTGTAATGGCATGGACCATGGCGGTGACACACCGCAGGGGCCAGGCGGGCGCTA
Source organism: Calotriton arnoldi (assembly GCA_963921515.1). NCBI lineage: Eukaryota > Metazoa > Chordata > Amphibia > Caudata > Salamandridae > Calotriton > Calotriton arnoldi. Next base: position 97,724 of record CAWUFW010014198.1, read on the forward strand.
CCGCGGTATTGCATCTTTTGATTGCATCCAATGACCGGCACCGCGGTGGTGTAGCACGCCTACCGCTATTTTCAAAATTGCATCGAGCTTCCGCGATCGCGGAGCCCATTGGCTGTAATGGCATGGACCATGGCGGGGACACACCGCTGGTGCCAGGCGGTAGTTTCCGCAATTTGGGTGCCATTGACACACATGAGGCACTGCCATTTGGGTGGCGGAGCATGCCAACCGCCATTTGGCCATGTCTCTGGGGCTATCAGTACTGCACCTGTGCATTGGGGTGTGTTGCACACACACCGCTGGTGCCAGGCGGTAGTTTCCGCTATTTGGGTGCCATTGACACACATGAGGCACCGTCATTTGGGTGGCGGAGCATGCCAACCGCCATTTGGCCATGTCTCTGGGGCTATCAGTACCGCAACTGTGCATTGGGGTGTGTTGCACACACACCGCTGGTGCCAGGCGGCAGTTTCCGCTATTTGGGTGCCATTGACACACATGAGGCACCGCCATTTGGGTGGCGGAGCATGCCAACCGCCATTTGGCCATGTCTCTGGGGCTATCAGTACCGCACCTCTGCATTGGGGTGTGTTGCACACACACCGCTGGTGCCAGGCGGTAGTTTCCGCTATTTGGGTGCCATTGACACACATGAGGCACCGCCATTTGGCCGGCGGAGCATGCCAACCGCCATTTGGCCATGTCTCTGGGGCTATCAGTACCGCAACTGTGCATTGGGGTGTGTTGCACACACACCGCTGGTGCCAGGCGGTAGTTTCCGCTATTTGGGTGCCATTGACACACATGAGGCACCGCCATTTGGGTGGCGGAGAATGCCAACCACCATTTGGGCATCACTTGTCTCTCAGTACTGCACCTACAGTACACTACACTACACTACACTACAGGACAGTGTTGGTATGGACAATACAATGTGCACACATGTCAATGTGTTGATGTGCATTGTCAATCACAGCATTTGTTTCCACAATTGATGATGTTTGTTTTAGCATGTCCTCTTATGTTAGATCATGCACACACTCGTCATTGATGCTCAGACTGTGGTCATTGTGTTGTTGAGGTGTGCCAGGTTCAATTGACGCCTGAATGTGTGTCATGTACAGCAGCTAGGTAGGATACCGTGGGGTTGCCTTGTCACACATGTGCAGGATGACAGACTCCCAGGCGTGCCCATGGGGAATGTGGCCATATCCCAATGTCCATTCACTTTGACCGAGGTGTTGTTTGGGGGACTTGCTGTGTGTAATCTGACAAGTGTGTGATTTGTGTAGTTGAAGGGATCCCTACATGTCAGCTGGTCTGTGACTCAATTCATATGACATTCTTTGTTGCCGTTGTGTCAGCCATGATGTGAGATGCTGTGCACATCCCATGATGTATTGCATTACAATGTGTCCACTCTCATCTCAACTAGGAGGAGACCAAATCTGCATCGTCACTTGACAGTGCTGGCAGACATGGAGGATGAGGCGATCATCCGGAAATGCCGTCTGGATAGAGCCACCCTAAAGACCCTTTGTGATTTGTTGGAGCCCCACCTGCAGCCTCGCCGAACATATCCAACAGCTTTCACCCCAACGTATAAGGTGATGGCGGCACTGCATTTTTTGCGACTGGATCATTCCAGAACACGGTGGCCGAGGCAGGTGGGATGTCACAACCCATGTTCAGCATGGTGCTGCGGGATGTTCTGTCCGCCATGATGATCTACAAGGACAGATACATCCATTTCCCCAGGGGGCAGAATTGGCAGCTGTAAAGGGAGATTTCTATCCCCTTGGACACATCCCCCATGTAGTTGGTGCCATTGATTGCACCCATGTTGGGCTAGTGCCACCACAGGTCCGTGAGCACATCTACAGGAATCGTAAACATTACCACTCCATAAATGTCCAAGTGGTATGCCTGGCAGATATGATAATCTCCCACGTGTGTGCAAAATTTCCAGGCTCGGCCCATGACTCATACATCCTGCGTAGCAGCATTGTACCCCAGCTGATGGCCAATCTGCTTCCTGAGCGTGCATGGATTGTGGGTGAGTATGCCTAGTCATTTGGCGTGCTGTGTGTGTGACCTGCTGTCCTCTGCATCTGCAAAATTGCAATGTTTCTTTGTGTGTCACACATAGGTGACTCTGCATATCCCAACCGTCCTTGGTTGCTGAGCCCACTGCGGAACCCCAGGACACCAGCTGATGTCCGCTACAATGATGCCCATGGGAGGACACGTCGTGTGGTGGAGCGTACCTTTGGACTGCTGAAGTCACGTTTTTGCTGCCTGGACAAGACCGGAGGGGCACTGATGTACTCGCCCAGGAAGGTGTGTCAGATTGTAGTGGCATGCTGCATGCTCCACAACCTAGCCATTCGCAAGGAGATTCCCCTGCTCCTGGATGCTGATGAGCAGCCAAGGCCCCCGCCTGCAAACCAACCCGTGTCCAGTGATGATGACAGTGGAGAGGAGGAAGGTGTTGACCTGCGTCAACAGCTCATCACCCGCTATTCACTTGAAGGTGGGTGACAATGTACAACGTACCCATTGTCTGATGATGTTGCTGTTGTTGTGAGGGTGTAAGTGAGATTTGTGAAAGCAGCCAGTTGTAGACTCAGTGTTTGCAGTCAATGTTGATGGGACAGTTCATTTGTGAACATCTACAGGATGTGTATGTTGGCACTTGTTGCCCATTGTTATGTGTGCATGTGGGTTGTTCTTGTTGTGAAGTGTTGTGTGATGTCTGTGATGCCACACCCAGACTAGTGAATGTTGTTCTGTGGTGTTTTCCTAGGTGCCTTTGACCTCTCCTTGCCTACATACACTCTGTCCCCTGGTACATTGTATTCCTGTTGAAAAGTGTACATCCTGGAATAAAGACGGTGCAGGTACAACAAAGTGTGTGTAAGGATTTATTTATTTACAAAGGTGACATGTGAGGGGGGGTACATTGACAGTGAGGTGATTAGTGGAGCAGTGAGTTGACATTCATGGTAAATGAGATAATCGAGTGGTCACCACATAGGTGTGGTGACCCAGTCCAACAGACAGATGCCATTCACAAGGCAGTGTGGGGAAGGACAGTCCAAAAAGTCAATGCAGTGGTGCAGAGGGTTGCCATCATGGCTGGCTGCGTGACTGGCGTTTGGCAGGTGCTTTGCCAAAAGATACTCCCAGGGTTTTCTTCGGACGGCCCCTTTTCCATTTGGCAGGGGGGGCCTCTGCTATAGGGCCAGTGGGGTCTTAGGACTCACCACTCTCTGTGGCCGCAGGGGAGGATGGTGAACTGTCATCCTGCGGACCACCAGTGGGAGGGGGAGGTGTTGTTTGTGGCGCAGGCCTGTGCCTCAGTACCGCCACTAGTTGGCCCAAGAGGTCCACAATTTGTCCCATGCGGGTGTCCATGGACCTTATCAGCAGGAGGAGCTCACGTGAATCTTGTTCGGACCGGGCCGTTTGTCCCTGGGCCCGTTCATATGCCCCACGGTATCCTACATGTCACATGTCTGTGGATGTGGTCCAGGGATTCGGTCCCAGGCTGTGTTCGTGTGTGGGTGACCCTGCCCCTCCCACCTGCTCTGCTGCCACGGACCGGTTGCCTCTCCACTGTCGGACCACACATCCTCTCCCTGCCCTCCTCAGTTGCTGGGGTGGGGTGGTCATCCTGTGGGACAGGGAGGGTGTTGCAGGCAGCACTGGTGGTTGTGGTTGTGGTGGTGGTGGAGGACGCACCGGACGTAACAGCAAGGGCCTACAGATTGGCTGTTGTAGCTGCAGGTGTGGTGGGGGGGACGATGGGGTCCTGGGACCTGTTGCGCCCTGGAACACCAGATGGCCCGGCCTCAGTCTCCTCATCCGAAGATTCCTGGAAGTCAACATCCGAGAGTCGATGTTCCGGGGGGGGGGGGGGTAGACTGCTCCCTGCAGGTTGCTGGTGTCGTCCTCTGCAGTCAATTCTTGGTCACCTGTGGATCAGATGGGAAATGGTCATTGGGGTGCACCACGTAAGATTTGTGTTAGCTGTGTGTCATTCACTGTTAGTACACTACACAGTTGACTGATCATCACATTGTTTCCTATGTGCACTACTGTGCCTCCTGACATGCTGCGGTGGTACATGCATTTCTTGTCCATGGTGTGAGGTGTCAATATGTACCATGCGCCACGTGCATGATTTGTGATTACAGGGACATGTTGACATCTAGGGCCTTGCGCTAAATATGATTTTTGTGCGGACTGTATGTTTATTTTTATGACCTGTCAGCCATCACATCTGGGCATGTCCTGGCCATTGTCATCTCCTGCATACCTTTGTCTTGTTAGTTGCTTATCTGGATTGGTACCACATAACATACTTTCTTACTGTTCATATGGTCGTTGTTACTCTGGCCCCATGGCACTGAACCTGTCATTCATTGCTGTGCATGATTGTTCCCAGTCTTTCCTCTACATGTGCATTGGTGTGTCACACTTTCGTTGCTGTGACAGTTTCCTTTGCTTAGCTGTGTGCACACTGTGCGTGGCAATATGATCGGTGTGCATATTTGTACATTGAGGGGACTGGTGTTGTCATATGGCACCAGTCTTTTTGTGTCAAATGGCTAGGTGCACGTATTGCCTACTTGCCTGTTGTGTGTTAGCATTTGTGTTTGTTTTGTGACACATCTGTGTGTGCGTGGTGGAGGCTTGCATCCTGCTCAGTGGTGGCACAAGACAGAATAATATGTCTGGCTAGCTGTTTGTTTATTTGGAGTGATCCATTATATGCCACATGCATCTGGGTGGGGTGGGGGAGTGCCCCATCCTGCTGAGGTGTGGAACAGGGGGCAAGGTGGGAGTAGTAGTACAGGCCTCCACCCCAAACACCCCTCCATGACAAGATGGCTACCTACCTGTAAGTTTGTTTGTTGGGGATGTAATGGATGACACATCCTTCTGGGTGGGGGAGTGCCCCATCCTGCTGAGGTGTGGGACAGGGGACATGGTGGGAGTAGTATTACAGTCCTCCCTCCCACATACAGCCCTCCATGGCAAGATGGCTACCTACCTGTAAGTTTGTTTGTTGGGGATGTAATGGTGACAAATGCTTCTGGGTGGGGGAGTGCTCCATCCTGCTGAGGTGTGGGACAGGGGGCATGGTGGGAGTAGTAGTACAGGCCTCCACCCCAAACAGCCCTCCATGACAAGATGGCTACCTACCTGTTAGTTTGTTTGTTGGGGATGTAATGGCTGACACATGCTTCGGGGTGGGGGAGTGCCCCATCCTGCTGAGGTGTGGGACAGGGGGCATGGTGGGAGTAGTAGTACAGGCCTCCCTCCCACATACAGCCCTCCATGACAAGATGGCTACCTACCTGTAAGTTTGTTTGTTGGGGATGTAATGGCTGACACATGCTTCGGGGTGGGGAGTGCCCCATCCTGCTGAGGTGTGGGACAGGGGGCATGGTGGGAGTAGTAGTACAGGCCTCCCTCCCACATACAGCCCTCCATGGCAAGATGGCTACCTACCTGTAAGTTTGTTTGTTGGGGATGTAATGGTGACACATGCTTCTGGGTGGGGGAGTGCCCCATCCTGCTGAGGTGTGGGACAGGGGGCATGGTGGGAGTAGTAGTACAGGCCTCCACCCCAGACAGCCCTCCATGACAAGATGGCTACCTACCTGTTAGTTTGTTTGTTGGGGATGTAATGGTGACACATGCTTCTGGGTGGGGGAGTGCCCCATCCTGCGGAGGTGTGGGACAGGGGGCATGGTGGGAGTAGTAGTACAGGCCTCCCTCCCACATACAGCCCTCCATGGCAAGATGGCTACCTACCTGTAAGTTTGTTTGTTGGGGATGTAATGGTGACACATGCTTCTGGGTGGGGGAGTGCCCTATCCTGCTGAGGTGTGGGACAAGGGGGCATGGTGGGAGTTGCAGTGCAGGCTGCCTGTGCACATGCACCCATGGTAATGTTGCTAGGTACATTGGTGGTGTTTGGGAGGTGGTGGATGTTGGATCTGTGAGACATGTTTTAGTGAGTGTGTGGTGCAGATGAATGGAATTGTTCCTAGGAGGTGTATCTTTGTAGTTGTGCAAGGCAGTACATAGCAGTGTGGTGGTAGTCATTTGTTTGTACTTACCAGCCTCCACTCCCCCGGGTACTCCTGTGAGACTCTCTGGATGCAGTATGTCAAGCACCTTCTCCTCCCATGGGGTGAATGGTTTTGGTGGTATGGGAGTGCCACCACCAGTCTTGTCAGCCAGCTGACGGTTCTTGGTCCTCCTCTCTTTGACAACCCTCTTCAAGTCATGCCACCGCTTCATGATTTCCTTTCTGGATCTTGGGATGGTCCCTACTGCATTGACCTTCTGGACTATTCTTGCCCACATTTGAGTCCTTGTGGCTAATGGTGTCCATTGGACCAGGCTACCAAACAGTTGTGGTTCCACTCTGACTATCTCATCTACCATTACCTTCAACTCACTCTCTGTGAATTTGGGCATTTTATGTGTTGACATGGTGTGTGATGTGCAGAGGTGTTGTAGGTGCAGGGGTGTAAGTGGTGGTGGTGATGTGTATGGTGTGTGATGAGCAAAGGGGTTAGGGGTGCAGGTGTGGAAGTGGTGGTGGTGCTGTGTGTGGTGTGAGTGGTGATGGTGTGTAGCTTTGCCTATCCTTTGTTCTCAGGGGTTGGGCCCTTCAGTTTTTGTTATGTTATGTTAAAAGTACTTGTTAAGCGCACGTACACCGAAAACGGTTTCATGGCGCTCAGGGCGAGGGGGCGATGCAGAGAGTAAAGAGATAGTTTTACTGATAAGCTTGAGAGAACAGCCAGGTCTTGAGCTTTTGCCTAAACTGGGAGTAAAGGGTCACTGATCTTACTTCAATAGGCAGTGAATTCCAAAGTTGAGGGGCCAGAACCGCAAATCTGAGTCCTCCATGCTTTTTACGCTTAAAAGGTATGACAGTAAGTAAGTTGAGGGTGGAGGAACGCAGTTCTCGGGAAGGGGCGTACCACTGCAGTTTGGAAGAGATAAAGGCTGGGCCATTACCGGCAAGGGCCTTAAAGATGGTGCATCCCATCTTAAAGATACAGCGTTTACCTACAGGAAGCCAGTGTAGGCTCTTCATCAGAGGTTTAACATGGCATCGGCTGGACTGGCGAGCGATTAGTCTGGCGGAGTGATTCTGCACCAGCTGCAGGCGGTGGAGTTGGTAAGCTGGAATGCCTGCATATAAAGAGTTAGCGTAATCAATCCGCGAGATTACCAGAGCAAGGGTGACCAAAGTTAGAGCCTCAGTGGTTAAGAATCTGGCAATCTTACGGATTCTGCGTAGATGAAAGAAGCAGGCGGAGACCACCGAACTGATCTGTGCTTTCATCGACAGATCGCTGTTGATCACAATCCCCAAGCTCTTGACAGAGGCTGCAGGGAGAGGAGGACTGCCCAAAGAAGGAGGCCAGAAGTTGGAATTCCACGGGTTAGCCAGTCCAGCAGTTAGGATGAGTTCTGTTTTATCCGGATTCAACTTTAATTGATTGCAGTTCATCCAGTTACAAATAAAACTCAGGGTGGCCTGAAAGTTGGACACTGAAGAGGTAGAAGAGTTAATGTCAAATACCAGCTGTAGATCATCGGCGTAATTAAAGATGTTGACCATTCTTTCGCGAAGAGCTCGAATCAGAGGTGCGATATACAAATTGAAGAGAAGCGGCGACAACGAGGACCCCTGAGGAACCCCACAGATCAAAGTACTTTTTTTAGAAGAGAAATTGCAGAGGCGGACGGCTTGATGTCTATTGCTGAGGAAAGAAGAAATCCACTTCAACGCCGGCCCCTGAATCCCAGCATTGCTGACACGGTCGATCAGGAGACCATGATCGACCGTGTCAAACGCGGCGGATAAGTCAAGGAGTACCAGGGCTTGGGTATATCCCTTGTCTGCGCCTCTTCTAAGCTCGTCCATAACTGCAAAAATAACTGCCTCAGTTGAATGGGCAGGTCTAAAACCTGCCTGATGGGAGTCAAGGAAACGCGACTGTTCGATGAAGGAGCTGAGACAGCTGGTGACATGGGCCTCTAAGACTTTGCCCAGATAGGGCAGCAACGAAATGGGGCGATAATTACTGAGGACCGAAGGATCCGAGTTAGGCTTTTTCAGGATTGGGAGAATTTCGGCACTCTTGAAGGTGTTAGGAACAATGCCGGACTTAAGAGAGTTATTAAGGAATGCCAGGGGAGGGTCAGGACAGGCAAGGAAGACTTCACGTAAAATGTGGGAGGGGCAGCAGTCTGTTGGGGAGCCAGAGCCAACTTTTTTAAGAAGAGCAACAAAGGTGTCTTTTGAAATAGGGGGAATACGGTCAATCATGGGAAAATTCTGACAGGGAGTAGAAGGAGCTATAGCGAAGGTAGGAGGGGGGATACTGGCCTTGATCATGGCGATTTTATCAGTGAAATACGAGTTAAGAGAGTCACATAAAATTTGTGAGGGGACAGGTTTTGCCATGACTCTGTCAGGGTTGGCGAGTTCGCCGACGATGGAAAAGATATCCTTGGATTTGTTCGCCGAATTAATGATCTTAGAAGAAAAATAATCGGCCTTAGCCTGGAGAATTGCTTGTTTATAAGCTTTAAGTAAAGATACAAAGGCGGCCTTTTCGGGTAAGGAGTAATTGCATCTCCAACTGCGTTCGGCTTGCCTCAAGGCAAGTTTCTTTGACTTAAGTTCATTAGTGAACCAACGTTGAGCATCGTGAGGACGCAGACTTTTTAGTGTTTTTAGAGGGGCAAAGCTGTCGCTAGCCGACTCCAGCCATGTTGTAAGGTTATTTTCTTGCCTGTCAAGAGGTTCCTGTGCCTTGGGGGCCATAGTGGCTAATAAAGAACAAAAGTCCTTGATGTTAACACGGTTCCAGCTTCTAGCCAAAAAGTTTCTAGTCAGTGAATTTTTAACAGAGGCGACCCTGGATATCGCAAATGTTATAAAGAAATGGTCGGACCAAGTGCAAGGCGAAATTAAAGGTTTAGAAATGTCAAGGTTGGATGTCCAGACCTGATCTAAAGTGTGTCCCTTTATGTGCGTGGCTACATTCACGTGCTGGGTAAAATTCAACCCGAGGAGAAAGTCCGTAAAATCAGAGGAAGCGACACTTTCCCGAGCATCGTTAGGCCAAAAGTTAAAATCTCCAATAATGAGAGTGCGGGCGTGATTAATGACTAGATGGGAGATCATATCGCCCAATAAGAGAGGAAATGAGGGCATATGAGCGAGGGTCTATAAAACAAGGCACAGATAAATGCGGTGTGTGGGGATTCAAATTTCAGTATAAGGCTGTCAACTGAGGAAATGCCTGTAACCCCCAGAGAAGTGAACTGAAGTTTACGGTGGATAATGGCAGCGACCACTCCTCCAATTTTCCCCGGGGGCCTATTGGCCTGAAGGATATAATAGTTGGCGGGTACTGCTGCCAAGATATCGGGAATAGACTCTGAAGTGAGCCATGTTTCCGAAAGGAGGAGGATGTCTGGTCTGTCAGAATCGATGAGCTGGAAGATTTCAAGCTGGTGCTTGACCATGGAGTGGGTATTTAAATAGCAGATGGTGATGCCTGGCGACTCGAGGCGAGAGGGAGTGGCAGTGGTTGATGGGGCTATATCATCATTATTGGCAGGAGGCTCCTTACAGCTGGCCAAGTGGGAAAGTTCAGGGCAGGACACCCGGTTAGTAAGGTTTCCTGCCTCATGAAGTTTGGTCTGAGTAGCCGGGTCGATAGGCCAATTCCCCTGTCGTCATAACAAGTCCGGGGCTGAGTAAGTGATAAATTGGGCATAATGAGTAGGTCCTAGCCCCGGACGGGCGCGGACGGGCGCGGACGGGCGCAGACGGGCTTGCCTTTGGCGCGCCTTTGGCGCGCCCGCTGCGCGTGTCCGCTGCGCGATGAGGGAGGCATGCTGCTAAAGTAGGTTTGGCCGCTAGAGCGCTAACCGCTCAACTCCGCCCCCAATAGCTGCGACGCCGACACCCTCCACAGCAAACGGGAGATTCCCGTGCAGGGCCGGACTGGCTACCGGGCGTTTTGGCATGCTGCCGAGCTGGGGGCTGATTTCGTTGATGGGGACCTGCGTGTGCTTAAAGAAATTCGCTTTGCTTTGTTTATTTCGTAGCACACGCAGGTCTCCATCAACGAAATTAGCCCCCACCGCAGTGACATCAGCCCCCAGCTCGGCAGCATGCCAAAACGCCCGGTAGCCAGTCCGGCCCTGTTCCCGTGGTGGACCGGGGTGCGGGCGAGAACAAAGCAGCAAAAGTGCAAGGTAAGTGCAAAATGCCAGTGGCGGCTCAGCAGTGTAGATTATCTATGAGCACAACAGGAATTTAAAATATTCTAAAAAGGATAAAAATGGGGAGTCTGGAGGAAAGCAGCCTCCAGACTCGCACAAACTGAGGTGAGCAAGCGGTCAGTGACTGCCTTGGGTCTGCGCGCATCCGCTGCGCGACGAGGGAGGCATGCTGCTAAAGTAGGTTTGGCCGCTAGAGCGCTAACCGCTCAACTCCGCCCCCAACAGCTGCGACGCCGACACCCTCCACAGCAAACGGGAGATTCCCGTGGTGGACCGGGGTGCGGGCGAGAACTAAGCAGCAAAAGTGCAAGGTAAGTGCAAAATGCCGGTGGTGGCTCAGCAGTGTAGATTATCTATGAGCACAACAGGAATTAAAAATATTCTAAAAAGGATAAAAATGGGGAGTCTGGAGGAAAGCAGCCTCCAGACTCGCACAAACTGAGGTGAGCAAGCGGTCAGTGACTGCCTCGGGTCTGTGCGCGTCCGCTGCGCAACGAGGGAGGCATGCTGCTAAAGTAGGTTTGGCCGCTAGAGCGCTAACCGCTCAACTCCGCCCCCAACAGCTGCGACGCCGACACCCTCCACAGCAAACGGGAGATTCCCGTGGTGGACCGGGGTGCGGGCGAGAACAAAGCAGCAAAAGTGCAAGGTAAGTGCAAAATGCCGGTGGCGGCTCAGCAGTGTAGATTATCTATGAGCACAACAGGAATTAAAAATATTCTAAAAAGGATAAAAATGGGGAGTCTGGAGGAAAGCAGCCTCCAGACTCGCACAAACTGAGGTGAGCAAGTGGTCAGTGACTGCCTCGGGTCTGCGCGCGTCCGTTCAGTTGTGGGTTAGTGCAGAGGATTGTGGTCAAGGAAGGGGCTGGTTTTATGCTCTGCTATGTGGGTGTGTCCACATGTGGGAGTGCTCTCAGGTGTGTTGTGTGGGTTGTCCTTGTAATTTTTTTTTTGTGTGCAATGTTGTGTCATTGGGGTGTGTTTTCTGTTTTTGGGTGGCATGGCTACTTTGGTGTGGGCACTTTGTGGCCTTATTGTGTGATTTTTGATTTGTCCGCCAAATTTGTCACGGAGCGTCCGCGGCGGTGGCTTTGCTGCAGCTCTTCTGCATGCTCTCCCATTCATCACTGTTAGCGATCGCGGTGGTCGGAAAGAGCGGAACGTGCCGCGGGACCAGCGGTGATATGCTAATTTGCCGTGCGGTGTCTCTGCTATCCTTGCGGCGGGTTGGTGTTTTTCCGCAGCGGATCCGTCTGCCGCGGACGTGTTTTGGCCATCTCCGCACGCTACGGGCGGTTTTTGTTCCCCCCATACCACCGCAGTCTGTGTTTTTTGGCGGTTGATCCTAATTTGGCCGCCGGTTTCTCCACGGTGCCGGCGGGCGGTTGTTTTCCGCCTCCATGGCGGTCGGGGTGATTTTCCGACCGCCATCCTAATGACCCTCTTGATGTCAGTTGGGGAATCCAGAGGAAACTTAAGATTGTTTAAAAAACATACCAGGGACTGAACTTTATTTCTAAAGAAACATCCCTGTCGCAAGTCAGAAAATAATGCTGAGGCTCAAAGTTTTAAAAAACACAGAGGGATATGTACAATAGAAGTGGCGGAGCGTGTCGTTAGCCTCCTGGGCTTAACGACACACTCCGCCACTTCGGAAATGCAAGGCTGCACCATATTTACAAGAATGTGGTGCAGCCTTGCGTTTCCCCCTGCGATGGCGCTGAGCTTAACAGCTGCACATAAGCAATCCTAAAATGCCATTTTGTAACTTTCATGTGTGCTGCTTCATGCATTTTTTAAAAAGGTTTGTTTATGTACAGGAAGGGACACCTTCCGGTACATAAACAAACCATGGCATTTTGCTTTTTCCATGTGTGCTGCACAAGGCAGCACACATGGAAAAATCAAAAACGAGGAGCTCATTTCGCCACCTTAAGACCAGGGTTTTCCTGGTCTTAATTTTGGAGCTGCCTCCTATGTACGCCAGCCTTGTACATAGGGGGCAGCGTCAAATAAAATGGGTGTTGTGGTGGAACGCCCACCACAACTGCACGCCCCTTTCACGCTAAACATAGCGTGAAAGGGTGCCTTATGTACAAGGTAGCTTTAAGCCACTGTAAGTGGCTTAACGCTGCCAGGTACATAAGGCAAGGCCCCTATCGCCACGGGAACGTCACAAAAAGTGACGTTCCCGTGGCGATAGGGGCTTGTACATATGCCCCACAGTCTGCCCCCAAGGCAATGAGGATAAGCTCTGGAAACTAGAAAAAAAATACAAGCTGTCATTTTGTATATCCTCTGACCCCAAGAGGTATTCCAATCAGAAAAATAATAATAAAAAATAGGCTGCCATGTGAGACTCGTGTCCTGACACAGGGACATCTAAAATTGCTCAATTAGTTAAAAAAAAATCAATATAAGTTTGTTTTTTGTTTTTTTGAGTTTAAAGAGCTTTATTGAAACAAATAAAAATATGGGTATGACATTACAACTCTGATAGGAAAAGTTGCACAAGATATCGCTCAGTACATGCAAACCTGGTAAGATGAAAACCTAATAATGCAACAAACATCTAAAGTAAAAACCAAGGTCTAGGAGCAATAAGGATGAATTATGTACCAAAGCAAATTAGCATTTTTAAGATTTTGTAAATAAAGATTGAAAAGAGAGAAAGAGAGAAAAAGGAATAAAAAGGAAAAAGGAAAAAGAAAAAAGAAAAAAAAAGGTAGTTAACAAAAAAATCAACATCCTTACCAAATAGTATAGGTAGGTACATCCATTAATGAGCACTTTAAGCTTTCAACTAACAAGAAGATAATAATATGTTATCTCTATATGAACATTATAGTAAGAACACATCAACATAAAGCTCATGGCCGTTGAAAAACAAAAGAACTGTCCTTGTTATGAGCTACCTGGGAAGATAAATAGTAAGTGGAGACCAAAAGGCCTCTTTTCGAATGAGTTGCTGAGAGGTAGTTGCAGAAGCTCTGTCCAACCTATGATGGTAGCAAAGAAGGTTCCACCAGCCAGAAAAAGAAACCTTAGTGGCGTCCTTCCAATTAGAGGTAATAACCTGAAATACAATGGCAAGCAGCAAGCCCACAAACAAACCCAGCTTGTGGATACCAAACCATTTAGCAGAGTTACTGCCTAAAAATATGGAGTAAATATCAAAAGAAAAATTAATGGAGCAAATAGAGGAGATTGATTTGCATACCTTTAACCAAAAAGAGGAAATACTAGGACAGAGAAAGAAAGAGTGTAAATATGTACCAGGAGTGTTTGTACAGGACCAACAATTAGGGGAAATCTCAGAGCTATACTTGGAGATAGAAACCGGGGTTAAATACAACCTCTGATAAAAGTAATAGAGTTTTGGGTAGTGCTAGCATTGCATGAGGTGTGTTGTATTCGTGTCCATATGGAATTCCATGTGAGTACCGAAAGAATATGCTGCAAATCAGATTCCCATAGAAGTTCATTCCTAGACTTGGGACGAGTGGGAAGAGAAAAGTGAAGATATTTGTAAATATGAGAAGCCCGAACTGTAAGGGAAGCAGATAATGGTTCTAATAAAGGATCTAATGAAGAAGAAGGGGAACTAGAGAGAAGAGAGAACTGTTGGGTTAAGAGTATTCTTAAAGAATGATATCGAAGAAGAGAGGAGGCAGGCAGGCAAAATTTATATTGTACTTCCTGAGGGGAAAGGAAGTGTGAACCCTGAAATAGATGCTTAACTTGAATTATCCCTTTGGCTATCCAATCTCTCCAAAAAATAGTACGATTTGAAATTTTAATGGACCTATTATGCCATAAAGGAGAATCCAGGAACACCTGCAAAGGGGAAAGAGATTTGTTAAGGATCGGATTAAAAGTTGATATAAATTGTGAGATGGTTGGGGACTTGAATACGCGAGGAGAGTGAGAGAAAGTGGCAAGCGAGGAGAAGGGAAGGGGATGGATCAAATAGTCCTCCAATCTATGCCAGACCGATAAAATGGGTGTTTCGGAAGGAGATAAGTAGGGTAAGGCTTGACGAATTAGAAAAGAGGAGTGATACTGTCGGAAATTGGGAAAGTTGACACCACCCCGATCCTTAGGTGCTGACAAAGAAGACAGAGAGATGCGAGCCTTCTGATTGTTCCAAAGAAATTTACTTAAAGTACTATTGAGAGTTTTAAAGAACGTTAAAGGAAGCCTAACTGGTATCATGGACAAATAGAAATTAATAACAGGGAGCATCATCATTTTAATAGTATCCAATCTACCCCACCAAGATAAAAATAAGGGAGACCATTTCTCAGCCATACGTGTCACTTTTAATAAAAACTTCCTCCAAATTAAGTTTGACCGTTTTAACAACTGAGGAAGAATATTTGATCCCCAAGCAAGTAATACAATTAGTAGTCCATTTGAAACCTGTTCCTTCAAACATGTTTTTTAGGCAATATTTGTTAAGTGGAAGTACCTCGGATTTAGAAAAGTTTAACTTATAACCCGATAGGGCAGCGTAAGAAGATAAGATATTGGTAAAGGCGGGTAAAGAGGTAATGGGATTGGAGATATATAACAAAATATCATCAGCATAGGCTGTGAACTTGATTTCAATAGTTTTGTAAATAAAACCTCGAAATAGAGAAGTATGATGCAAAGAATGAAGAAAAGGTTCAAGAGATAGTATAAAAAGTAAAGGTGAAAGAGGACAGCCTTGTCGAGTGCCCCTTTGGAGGGTAAACTAAGAGGATTGAGAGCCATTAACAAAAACCGAAGTGGTAGGAGAAGAATATAGTAAACTAATGAGAGACAGAATAACAGGACCAAAACCATGCCATTTAAGTGCCCTCATCATAAAGAGCCAATGAACGCGATCAAAGGCTTTCACAGCGTCTAGAGTAATGGCTGCGACGGGCAAAGAACTCTTAGATGCAAGATGGATAATATTTAAAAACGTTCTTGAATTATCTGTCAATGATCTTCCTTTGACAAACCCCATCTGTTCAGAACCAATCAAATCCCGAATTACCTGATTAATACGAAGGGCCAATGTCTTAGCGAAAAATGTGCAATCTAAGTTTATTAAAGAGATAGGGCGATAGTTGGCACAGGATGAGGGGTCTTTATCCTTCTTTGGGATTAAACATATCATGGCTTCTAGAAAGGAGCCGCGAGCCTCATGATGGGAGGTGAAGTACTGAAAAAGAGATAAATGATGAGGGAGAAGAATCTGCAAGAAGCAGGAATAGAATTCAGCAGTAAAGCCATCAGACCTGGGGCCTTATTTTTGGGTAGCTGGGTTAAAGCTGACTTGATTTCGGAGAGAGACAGATCTTTATCTAAAAAAGAGCAATCATGAGAAGGAGGAGAGCGAGGAGGTAATGAATCAAAAAAGGAATCCAAGGCAGTGTCAGAAGGAGAAGATTCAGGAGTATATAAGTTCTTGTAGAAATCTGTAAAACATTTTAATATTTCCTCATCCTTAAAATGGTTGACACCAGTATCGTCAATGATATTTACTATTTTAGATTTTTGAGATTTGACCTTCAAATAGTTCTCTAGCAGTTTACCTGCCCTATTACGTCCGCCATAGGATTTGGGATTAATTTTAAGTAACAACCCGGAGGCTTCTTCTGTTGATTTCCTATTGAAATTTAATTTGGCTTGTATTAATTTTTTGAGAACAACATCATCATTGGAGGAAAAATAGGTGTGTTCAAGTTGTTTAATAGAAGATAGTAAGGAAGATGATTCTTTGAGAAGAAGTTTTTTCTTAGTAGCTACATATTCAATAATAAATTCTCTGGCTGTCGCATTAAAAGCATCCCATGTTGTGTGGAAAGGAATATCAGGATTGGTGTTAATGAGAAAAAATTCTGACAGAAAATCCTTGAAGCGCTCAATGAATATGGGATCTTTGAGTAAGTAATTATTAAAACGCCATCTATGGGATTTGGAGGATTCAGAGGGGAGATCTAAATTGATAAAAACAGGGGCATGATCAGAAATAAGTATGGATCCAATTTCGGCATGAGTTAAATTGGACAGAAGGTGAGGACTTAAAAAAAAATTTAATCAATTCTAGATTTAGAATTATGAGTAGGAGAGTAAAAGGAGAATTCCTAACTATCTGGATTGTATATCCTCCAAGCGTCTACCAAACCTCTGGAACCAATAGCACCCAAAATGTTTTTTGCATTTTATTGGGATATATCTAAAAGTGGATTTCCTGTCAGTTAAGGGATCCATGACCTGATTGCAATCCCCGCCCACCAGGAAGTTGGAACTAGAACAAGATTGGAAAACAGAGGACATGGACTGCCAAAACTGTGAGTCTATACCAGTAGGACCATATATGTTAAGGAGAGACAAAGGGGACCCCTTTATAACCAGGTGTAGAAGAAGCTATCTACCATCAGCATCTCTCTCCTCCTTCTCTATAATAGGGGAAAGAGATTTATGAAATAAAGTCACCACTCCATTTTTCCTGTCCTTAGCAAGGGAACAATACACATGACCCACCCATTGCTTCTTGAGAGATCTAATATCATTTTCGTTTAAATGCGTTTCTTGTAGCATGCCAATTTTACAATTCAATCTAGATAAATGTGTAAGGACCCTTTGTTTCTTGTTGGGGTTACGCAGACCCTTCACATTCCAAGACACAATACGAACGTTATCAATCATAATGAGAGAAGAGCAACAATAAATACAGCCATGAGCATTCTAAAATTTATAAAGCTAAGAATACAGTAAACAAACTTATGAACCCAACTAGCAATAATGTGCAATAAGAATAAATGGAGGAAAAGGATGTTAAAAGACGAAAAAACAAGGTAGAAGAAGTAGAAGAAAATAATCTGAGATAATAGTTTAGAGAAGGAAGAAAAGAAGGAAGAGCCAAAAATCAAGGAAAAAAGAGTAGAAGATAAAAAATGAGAAACGATTAGAAAGAGAAAGATAAGAGAGAAGAATGTAAAAAAGATATGGGAAGAGAAGATGACAGATGACAGAAAGCCGAAAGGCTTCAGTCAAGCAGAGCAGAGTAAAAAACCAGACTGAGAAGAACAGCATGAGGAAGCGGGGAACCGCGAAAGAAGACGGACGACAGAGTCAATGAAGTAAAAGAGAAACGACGAGGACCGTTAAATAGAAGAAATAAAAGACAAAGAAAATATAATAAGGAGCAGCAGCAAGGGAGATAAGGAGGACAGGATTAACTTAGCAAGATAAAAACTATAACGTACAAACATAGGATACGGACAAATTTAATGAAGGGGATATCACTTACCGCCATGCAGGGAAGAGCTATACACACTGGGGGCGGGAGGGGAGGAGCGGGAAGGAAGAGACATCTTGGAGGGGTGTCTGAACAAGACAAGAGACATCTGTGAAAGGAAACGACATAATTCATAGGAAGTGTTACCATGAAAAGATATACACATAACAACCACAAAATCAGCAGGCGGATAGATGCGAAAAAGGCACAAACCAACAGAGCCTGTAAATTAAGGGGAGTTGAGCAAGAAAGGGGCTACGACAAGAAGGAAAAGTCAATATTCATGTTTTCCCAAGTTCCATTTCCTCTCCTTTGTGGTGAAGAATAAAGCGTTGTAAGTCTTCGGGGCAATCAAATGGATGAGTCCTTTCTTTGTAGGTGACTGAAAAAACAAGGATGTACAAGACCATATCTTGCATTCATAGAACCAAGTGCAGAACGAAATGAGAGGAACTCCTTGCGACGAGCAGCAGTGGCACGAGCCACGTCTTGTGAAAGAATAATTCTTTGACCCAACCACAACATCTGCTTTCTTTGCTTTGCAGCAGACAAAACCATTAACAGTTCAGTATATTTCAAAAACAAAACAATTATGCCTCTCGGGCGACTGACTGACGATGTAGAAGGGGACCCACCAAACCTGGGTCCAATACGATGAGCGCGCTGCCGGTGGAGAGTGGTACCTTCCTTGAGGCCAACTATTTTGGGGATATGAATTTTAAGAAAGGCAAGCATGTCAGGCCCCTCCTCTCCTTCAGGAATGCCGTAAATTCTAAGGTTGTTGCGCCTATTGCGGTTTGTTTAAGAAGAGCTATTTCTTTAGACATAGCTTCCACTTTAGGGAGCACATCCTGTGCATCGCTGATCCTCTGTTCCACCACCGAAACCCTTGACTCTAGATTGGACCATTTCTCCTCGAGTCTCTGAAGAGTAGCATTGGTCTCAATAACAAAGGGCTTCATAAGCTTTATTTCCTCCATGAGGTCTTCTAACGTGATGGGTAATGGAGACTTAGTGGGGGAACAGGGTTCCTTCTTTTGGCGTTTTGAAGCTGCAGTAGTGGTTTCTTTGCGGAAGGAAGACATGACAACAGAGGCACCCTTCTGGCTGAGGAGGGAAGGAGGCTCCATAAATGCGCAAAGGGTATATACCACTGGTGCACCCCAACCTCCAAACACGCTTAGTTGGCAGGAGCAAAAACAAAAACCATAAGAAATTCAACAAGGAGTCAGAAGTATATTACAGCCACTTCCTATTACTTTCGTTTTCACCCTCCTCCCCTCTTTATAAAATCAAACAAATAAGAGGCAGAGGCGAATAGCAGCTCAGAGGAAATAGCAGTCTAATGTGGCCGAGAGGCATTAAAATTAGTTAAAATATGTCCAAAATATGCCCAATACGTAAAAAGGACCATATTACACTGAGGTTGAGGCATAACCAAAAAGCCAGAAGTTCTGAAAAAGCTGTGGTTCACTTCTGCATCCCGTTGTATACAAAATGGCGGCCGGAAACCTATACACCTAAGGCGGACGCTGCGCGGGGGAAAACAGGGCCAAAAACTCCTTGTAGACAAGAAAAAATAATATCTACCTGTGCCCCTGCGTCAGCGCTACAAAAGCCTTCACTCCATGTAGAAAATGAATGCAGGCTGCCGCTCCGTAAGGAAAACGGTTGAGGTCGCGGCGCGGAGCTTCACAGAGTCGCCGCAATCTTGCGGCGGCTCAAGCCATGCCCCCAATATAAGTTTGTTTTATAACACATATTTGACATAAATGATTAAGTGTTTAATGACAGTGCATTTTTAGATGTAAGGCACTCCCTTCTGCATTGCAGTGGAAGGCAGAAGAATATAGCAAAAAAGGTGAGTAGCATGACGTAAAATACAAATACTCCACTGGAGAGGGAGCAAAATACAACTCTAGGTATATGTTAAAGTATTGGCAACAATAGTTCTTGCAGACAGGTGCACTGCCAAGCCAGAGATGAACAAATCATGTAAAAAGAAGTGAACTTTAATTCATGAGTGGCTGTCAGATCAACAGACCTGGGCAAAGGTGATATTTTGTCAGTCATTAGAAGGACATCCTCAGTTTTTTGTGTGAGGTAATCTATTTTAACTTCTTTTGGCTGACTTTGCATGCCTGTCCCACAATTAAACTGCCACATTTTCTAGCCTTGCAACTAAACTCAATTTTACAATCATAATTTATTGGGGTCATACATGCAAGAGAACTGGGAAATTAACATATCATAAGACATAACAATAAAATGAAAAACAGAGGCACCCCGAAGGAGAGGCTGTCATGGATAAAGAAGCAACACTTAATTAAAAAGAGCAAAAATACATAAACACATTTTAATTTTAAAAAATGGACATCATGAAAACAAATGGAGTTTGAAACAGCCCGTGGCTCAGTGACGACAAAGGACAGTCAATTTATGGAACGAGTTAAAAGCAATATATGTTTGTACATGAAACAGCTGAAACAATAAAAATCCCTGAGGCTTCGGTAATGGAAAGCACCAAAAGAATGACATGACAGCTCGTGGCTTTTAGAAAAAAACATATTTTGCTCCCTTAGTTGTATTAAGTATTTGCAGAAAGATGATTTGCATCATTCACGAGATACATCCATTTTTAAGTAATTATAGCCCACGGTATTAGATGAAAGTTATTTAAGTAATTCCCAAAGAATACTGTGCAGTGCAAAAGACATTAATCATCTATTGTAGGTATTAAAAAATTCAGAAGCAATTAGGAAGTACAGTTGTAACAGTAAGATGCAAGGCAGACTCGGGAACATTAGTCTTCATGCTTCAGTTGCACCACAAAGAAGGCTTGAACTTGAGTTTTTGTTTGTTTTAATTTCTTTTGGAAACCACAAGAACCTGCATTGCACCGCAAATATTAGCACGGTTAAAATGAGAGTGCTAAAATGATCAATATCATGTAAAACTAACGTCACCGGCAAAATTCCTTTTAAAGAAGAGTAAACCAGACGATACAGGCCATGTAGTCTTCATTAAGATACATTTCACTACTGTATAAGTATTGCCTATAGAAACATCCGATATGTGTTCATTTTTTTGTACCAATGCAACTTCCCGTGGTCGCATATTTTTTACTGCATAAGCGACTATGTTTCTGGCAGAAATGCTACTTCGCGCTCAAATAATCAATAAGTGAATCATTATATTCAAACTAAAGACTGTAAGAATCTATTAACAAATTAGTGATGGTCTACGTCATTGAACCGTATTAGACGAAGGGCCTTAGTTGTGCTGTTTGGCCACACATTTATCATTGGTATGCTGTTGTGCTCTATTTAACTTTGTGTGGTATGCGGCCGCAAACAACGAATGAGTCTGATTAACTAAAGTTTTCTCTTATTTTAGTAGGAGAGCAACTTTAATAAAAAGTCCAGATATTTCATTTTATTTACATTGAGTAAATACATGCATTGCTTAATAAAGAAGAGAAATGTTAGGGTCAAAGCAATAGGAAAATAACCCAAATAGCACATCATTTGAAAAATTTGGACCTGAAGTTAACTAGGTACTTATAGGTCAGGTCCGGACAAGAAACCAAAATCAGCCATGGCAAAAACGCTCAAAAACGCACTGCAGGAAGCCTCGACCGGAAAAGGACCAATGGGGCATAGTTGAGTCATGGTAGCCGAACCTGCCCAGTAAGAAGCCCCTTGGCCTACCATAGTGGCAGAATAGATAGGTGTTGGCGTTTGAGACTTGAGTCAGATCTGTACAGTGGAAATGAAAGCTACTGATAGGCTTCAAAGAATGCTGGTAATCTGAACGCCGTTAAACAAGTATAACAAATGTGGTTCCACAAGGTACCTTCACTGTTCAGTACTCTAGAAGAAAATATATGTAAAGTTAAAGCATCTATATATTGCATAGAATACAATGATGTGTTATAAGCCGCAGGGCACTTAGTGTTACGCTTTTAAGAGGCCCACATATATATATATATATATATATATATATATATATATATATATATATATATATCAGCAAATCGTCTCATATCCGTGCCTTGTGAGCAAAAGACGAAGCGAACCCAAAATATCGGTGCAATGTGTTTATTAGATCCCCTGCACCGCCGCCATAACGCGTTTCAGCCCTCGTGGGACCTTGATCACATGACACGTTAGGGGAGCAGACACAACCATTTAAAGTGACAGTGCATAAAAATTGATTAGATTAAGCATAGACATAGAAAAGTTGAAATATACATTCTTCACATTTCTCGAGGCTACATAATTGTAGCAAAATTACTGATGTGCAAAATGAGCAATGACAATAAATATGTAAATAAATAGATACATATTAAAAAGTACAAAAGGCTCATAAAAAAGATGCCAGAATCTAAAAAGATGCCAGAATTTAAAAAACATCATGCAGCTCAACTTAATGAATAAAATGCAAATATAAAAGTATTAACAAATGTAAACTTTCACATATCCAAGATTGCATAATTCAATATTAAATGGGCTGACTTGCTTGCACCACTTACTTCATTCCGTATGGAATGTAAATGTGAAATTGTTTAGCCCAAGTGGGCATTAAGACCACATTCTATGCATGCAAAAAGAATCTGTGCAAAAAAAAGTGTCACCTATGCATACCATAAAATTCACATGTGCAAATTGTGCATAAAAATTTAAACCCAAAATGGTTAAAAACTATTACAGAGGCAGCGGCAAGTTATGAAACAATATTGAGTAACTACACAATAGATTGCTATAAATGCGTGAAAAAATCCTCACTGCTATTCAGACCATGTGGCATCTTACAATCCATTTCCAGAATGTACCTGGTCTCAAGTTTTCTTAGGAGACTTTCTCGGTCACCTCCTCTTCTCAGTGGGGGAACCGAATCCACCACAAAGTACTTAAGCTCCTGTGAGTTTTTGGCATGAGCTACTTCGAAGTGCTGTGCCACTGGATAGGACAAGTCACCATTGTTGATTGCCCTTATGTGCTGGAGTATCCTCTTATGGACCTGCAGTCTAGTACTACCCACATAGCGCAGGCCACAAGGACACTCCAGCACATAGATGGCAAAATCAGTCTTGCATGTCAGCTTCTTTTTGATCAGGACAGGGTTGCGACTAAAAGGTGTAGTGTATTCTGTCTTATTGATGCCATGTCTGCAGGCCTTACAAACAGCGCATTTAAGGAAACCTTTGCTAGAGTTCAGCCAGGTAGTGTTTGTTCTCAATTCCGGACTACATCTTACTAGCGAGTTGCTCATAGAGCGGGCCTTCCTGAATGTAATGTGCGGGGAACTAGTTAATTTAGCACCTAAGATAGGGTCATTTTTCACTAGAGCCCAGTTTCTATTCACAATCCTGCGAATAATCTTGTGTTGGCTACTGTAAGTTAAAATTAGTCTAGCCGGTTGTGTGGGCTCCTGTTGCAGATCTAAATCTGGAAGGTTTCTGCCTGATAACACCTGATCTCTGCCATATTTATTGGCATTTATCATGGGTCTATTGACTACCTCAAGTTTGTAGCCTCTCCTTAGGAATCTTTCCCGACATTCATATTGCGCTGTTTGGCAGTCAGGGTCAGATCTGCAGATTCTTCTTATCCGCAGAATCTCCCCATAGGGGATGCTGTGGATCAAATGAACCGGGTGGTGGCTGTCAGCATGTAAAAGGGTATTACCCGCAGTCGGTTTTCTATATAACCTAGTGTGTAACTGGTTGTTCTGTGTCAATATTTCAACATCAAGAAAGAAGATAGATGAGTTGCTAACATGTCCAGTGAATTTGAGATTAAGGTTATTGTCATTGATCTGCTCATTAAAGAGCAGGGCATCACTCTCATTACCCCTCCAAATTATTAGCAAATCATCTATGTATCTGTACAGTCTAATCACATTGTATGCCATTGTTTCACTAAAGGTAGGCAAGAGGACCTGTTCCTCCCACAGACCCATATGCAAACAGGCATAACTGGGGGAAAAACAGGCCCCCATTGCCACACCTCGGATTTGCTGAAATATTTGGTTGTTAAAAGAGAAAAAGTTATTCTCTAGACACATCGAAATCATGGCCAATAACATTTTGTTGTGTTTATAAAAACAAATCTGTCTGGTATTTAAAAAATGTTCCACTGCTTTAAGACCATCCCTATGATGGATACTTGTATATAGGGATGATACATCTAATGAAATAAGCAGATAATCTGAATTCCAAACAATGTAATTCAACTTTCTCAACAAATCACTAGTATCAAGGATAAAAGAAGGGAGACCTCTCACATGCTCCTGTAAGAAAAAATCTACATATTTGCTGGCATTCTCCATTAGGCTCCCACAGGCCTATATTATGGGCCTGCCAGGTGGTTTACAGTTGTTTTTATGAATTTTAGGGATAAAATACAAAGCTGGCATCACAGGGTAATCATTTTTTTAAAACTTAAATTCATCAGTTGTCAATAGTCCCGCGCTTTTCCATGCCAATAAATTAGAGTAAAAGGTGTTCCATGTGATTTTCACAGTCTCCATCGTGCTTCGTTTGTAACAGTCCCTGTCATTAAGTTGGCTCATCGCTTCCTCCATGTACATGTCTCTGGGCCACAATACCACGTTGCCTCCCTTGTCTGATTGACGTATTATTATGTTGTCATTAGCCTGAAGTTTCCTCATAAGTAAGTAATATGTGTTGTCTTGACTCATGAAAAATGTGTTCTTGTTAGCTCCTTGTTTTTTGTATAAAGTTTTCAATTCCTGAGATATTTTTTCATGGAACACATCTATGTTGTCCCTGAGCATCACTGGACAAAAGGTAGATTTGGGCTTGAAATTTGTAACTGTGGCTACTGGTGTTTCTTGAGTATAGATCAATTGTACATTCTCATTCTCATTTTGCAATTGTTGGAGATTGTGCAACAAATCAGCATCACCAGCAGTTAAGATAGAGGGGCTCAGATTGGCATTCATAGATGTTGAACTCTGTTGGATCTTGGGTGGCCCTTGTAGCATATGAAATTTGCACAATTTTAGTTTTCGCACATACTTAAACATATCAATGCGCGTTTGCGCATAATTAAAGTCGCTTCTAGGACAAAAGGACAGTCCAAGTGATAAAATATGTAGTTCATTGTCAGATAGGGGTTCATTCGTCAAGTTGATGACAGATTGCTTGTCATTACTACCTAATGTAATATCTATTTGTGCCTCCATTGTTTCTTTGTTTTTTTGTTGTTGTTGCCTTGCTTTCCGCTCCCATCGGATGCCACACAGATGTCTCTCCCTGCGTTTGTCATTGCGTTTTTGTTGGCGCCAGCACCTGCAGTACGGGGACGCAATGTCTCTCGCCTGTCCTGGCGCAGGCAGTCGACCTCCTGCGCTAGGGAGAACTTGTGAAACCCCAAGTTTTGGACACGTAATTGCTCAGTATCAGAACCACTATTTATGGCTGAACTAAGATCAGAGGCTGACGTAGCTGCCGGTAAGCTTGTATCCACTTCATGGGGTAACATTGTGGCTGGAATCGCCTTCTTCATTGCTTTGACATTGTCATATTTCTTTGAAAATGTGAACACTTGACCCAGCTCGTAGTCCTGTTTATCGCGTTGAAACTTAAAGGTTTTTCTTTTTTTGATTACCTCTTCTTCGTGCTGCAGGCGTACCAATATGTCTTCGCGATATTTAGATATCACAGCCGTGACTTCTACTTTATTAATGTCAGCATTCAAGGAGTCAATTTTAAGTTGTAAGGCTTCGCGGTAACTCTCGGCGTACTTTACAAGAATTTCCACAAGCCTTCGTGAAGATTGCAGATTACATTCCGCCCATTCGGCAAGCATTCGGGGATCAGGATGTTCATAACTGGGGGCCAGCATAATGCGTAGCCCCCTCGGTACCCTGCCGACTTCCAAATAGCGGGTGAGAGACCGATGCTCCCACCACTTGGACTGTTCAGCCCGCATGAGCTTCTCCAGCGTCTTAAACATGTCTCATGTCGCATTCTGAGTTATATTGAGTTGTAAGTTACTTGTTGTTGCACCACTAGGCGAGTCATCAAACATGTCACTTGCCGCTGCCTCGCGGCTCCGTAACGTGTCGGCGGACATGGTGGTAGATAAATGGGGTTTTTAAAGATTTAGAATTCACAAAGCACGAACGCTTGAACAAATGCCTACGTCCTGTGCCCGCACACTCCTTCACCGGGTATTTCCTTGTCAGCCCCCTACCTTCATGAACTGCCAGGCGCTGATTGTGTCCTCTGACACCGGCTCTGCCTGTGCATGGATTGATGTAGGGAAACTGCTGCCGCCCGGGGGCCACCGTGGCTTCTCCTTACAGGAGGGACTGGATACTCCGAACACGTCCGGAATGACTGCTTCCTGCCACACGGCCCAACGATGGAAGGAGGGGTTACGCTAAAACCGAGGAAGACAACTCCGTAAATAATGTCAGCAAATCGTCTCATATCCATGCCTTGTGAGCAAAAGACGAAGCGAACCCAAAATATCGGTGCAATGTGTTTATTAGATCCCCTGCACCGCCGCCATAACGCGTTTCAGCCCTCGTGGGGCCTTGATCACATGACACGTTAGGGGAGCAGACACAACCATTTAAAGTGACAGTGCATAAAAATTGATTAGATTAAGCATAGGCATAGAAAAGTTGAAATATACATTTTTCACATTTCTCGAGGCTACATAATTGTAGCAAAATTACTGATGTGCAAAATGAGCAATGACAATAAATATGTAAATAAATAGATACATATTAAAAAGTACAAAAGGCTCATAAAAAAGATGCCAGAATTTAAAAAGATGCCAGAATTTAAAAAACATCATGCAGCTCAACTTAATGAATAAAATGCAAATATAAATGTATTAACAAATGTAAACTTTCACATATCCAAGATTGCATAATTCAATATTAAATGGGCTGACTTGCTTGCACCACTTACTTCATTCCGTAAGGAATGTAAATGTGAAATTGTTTAGCCCAAGTGGGCATTAAGACCACATTCTATGCATGCAAAAAGAATCTATGCAAAAAAAGTGTCACCTATGCAAACCATAAAATTCACATGTGCAAATTGTGCATAAAAATTTAAACCCAAAATGGTTAAAAACTATTACAGAGGCAGCGGCAAGTTATGAAACAATATTGAGTAACTACACAATAGATTGCTATAAATGCGTGAAAAAATGCTCACTGCTATTCAGACCTTGTGGCGTCTTACAATCCATTTCCAGAATGTACCTGGTCTCAAGTTTTCTTAGGAGACATTCTCGGTCACCTCCTCTTCTCAGTGGGGGAACCGAATCCACCGCAAAGTACTTAAGCTCCTGTGAGTTTTTGGCATGAGCTACTTCGAAGTGCCGTGCCACTGGATAGGACAAGTCACCATTGTTGATTGCCCTTATGTGCTGGAGTATCCTCTTATGGACCTGCAGTCTAGTACTACCCACATAGCGCAGGCCACAAGGACACTCCAGAACATAGATGGCAAAATCAGTCTTGCATGTCAGCTTCTTTTTGATCAGGACAGGTTTGCGACTAAAAGGTGTAGTGTAATCTGTCTTATTGATGCCATGTCTGCAGGCCTTACAAACAGCGCATTTAAGGAAACCTTTGCTAGAGTTCAGCCAGGTAGTGTTAGTTCTCAATTCCGGACTACATCTTACTAGCGAGTTGCTCATAGAGCGGGCCTTCCTGAATGTAATGTGTGGGGAACTAGTTAATTTAGCACCTAAGATAGGGTCATTTTTCACTAGAGCCCAGTTTCTATTCACAATCCTGCGAATAATCTTGTGTTGGCTACTGTAAGTTAGAATTAGTCTAGCCGGTTGTGTGGGCTCCTGTTGTAGATCTAAATCTGGAAGGTTTCTGCCTGATAACACCTGATCTCTGCCATATTTATTGGCATTTATCATGGCTCTATTGACTACCTCAAGTTTGTAGCCTCTCCTTAGGAATCTTTCCTGACATTCATATTGCGCTGTTTGGCAGTCAGGGTCAGAGCTGCAGATTCTTCTTATCCGCAGCATCTCCCCATAGGGGATGCTGTGGATCAAATGAACCGGGTGGTGGCTGTCAGCATGTAAAAGGGTATTACCCGCAGTCGGTTTTCTATATAACCTAGTGTGTAACTGGTTGTTCTGTGTCAATATTTCAACATCAAGAAAGAAGATAGATGAGTTGCTAACATGTCCAGTGAATATGAGATTAAGGTTATTGTCATTGATCTGCTCAATAAAGAGCAGGGCATCACTCTCATTACCCCTCCAAATTATTAGCAAATCATCAATGTATCTGTACAGTCTAATCACATTGTATGCCATTGTTTCACTAAAGGTAGGCAAGAGGACCTGTTCCTCCCACAGACCCATATGCAAACAGGCATAACTGGGGGAAAAACAGGCCCCCATTGCCAATGATGTGTTATAAGCCACAGGGCACTTAGTGTTACGCTTTTAAGGCCCATATATATATATATATATATATATATATATATATATATATATATATATATATATATATATATATATATATATATATATATATATATATTATCTACTGGCGGTCGCCAGTAGATAGTTATAGTCAGGACCTATTTTCCATAGGAAATCCGCAACATTCTATTTGAAATATCTCTTGCGTCGGTTGACGAATCTTCGCGAAATTTTCAAACTTTATGGCCCGCTCCGGTCCGCTCCTACCCTAAAAGTTTCGAGGTGATTCGTCAAGCGGGGGCCGAGAAAAAGGGGGTCCCAAATTGTGTTTTCCCCATTCATTTTCCCATAGGAAACTTTAGCCACGGCTACAGCCCGAACTGCTGAACGGAATTACACCAAATTTGGCAAAGAGGTAGTTCTTGGTTCAGAAAGAACCCTTTTTGTTAAATGGTGTAAATCCGTTCAGTAGTTCCTGTGAAAATCAAAATGAAAATCACATATATATCTATGGCCGCGTCGGATTCGCGCACCCTCCCGATCACGAGCTGCATGCTAATTGGCTGTCAACACTCCAAATCAGGAAGTGTTGGCAGCCATTTTGTCCCTCAGTAGAACCGAGAGACAGAAACAAGTGCGCAAAGCGCAAAAAGGGGGCAGGGTAGAAACACCCTGACCCCTAGGTCTGCTCAGGGGTCCCACAAGGACCCCCTGGGCAGAAAAAGCATTTTTTTTTTAATCGGCAGGATGAGCTCAGGGTGTGCGGATCCCGCTGAAAAAAAAATCGAAGCGCAGTCTCCCGCGCTCGATGCAAATTTGCCCCCGGGTGGCCCAAGTCCTGGGGGCATGCGGGGGGTGGGTTTATTGTTTATATGGGGGCCTCTAAGGCCCCAAGCCCCGGGGACCGCCACCCCCGGGGCTTAATAAAAAATGGTGCAGGAGGGCTCTCCTGCCCTCCCGCAGCCTCGGGGACCGCCACTCCCCGGGGCTCCTTTTAAAATTTTAAATAACGTGTGGGGGGCTCCAGCCCCCACATGCCCCGGGGACCACCACCTCCCCGGGGCACATAGAAAATAAATGTGGGGGTCCGTTACGGACCCAGAGCCCGGGGACCACCACCTCCCCGGGGCTGTGCAATTCATGGGAGGGGGCCGCGCGGCCCCCTCCTGGAGCCTGTAATGGCCCTGGGGACCACCACCCCCAGGGCCGGCTCCTGCAGTGTCCCGGGGTACCTACCCCCGGGACACTGTAGTTTGCTATGACAGGACGGGAGCCTCGCGGCTCCCTTCCTGTCATAGCAAACTGCTTGGATATTGGAAGAGAGAGCAGGGAAACCTGCTCTCGCTTCCAAAATCCAAAGCAAATTGCTTTTCCACACGGGGAGCTGCATGTTAGCAGCTCCCCATGTGGAAAAGCAATGCCGGCTCCCAAGGGACGCGGGGAGCCGGCGGGACTGTGGGGGGATTGGGGACCCCCCCACAGTCCCCAACGGAGAGGGCCAGCCCCGGGGGATGGGGTCCCCGGGGCAAGTAGTGGCCCGGGAGGGGGGCCACGCAGCCCCCCTCCAAATATTTAAAAATAAAAAAAAAGAGGGCATGCCCTGGGGGATGGGGTCCCCGGGGCCAATATAGGCCCAGGGAAGGGGAGCCACGCCGCCCCCTTCCCGTTTTATTTTAATTTTTAAAAAAAATGAAAATCCTCATGCCCCGGGGGATGGGGTCCCAGGGGCCAAAAGAGGCCAAGGGAAGGGGGGCCATGCAGCCCCCCTCCCATACAAAAAAAAACGGCATCGTGCCGGAGGCCCCGCCCCCACCCTGCAGCAGTCTGCAAACGCGTCCCCTGGCGCGTTTGCAGATGGGAACGATTTCCCTTGAATACTGGGGGTCCCTGGGGGCCAACTAGCCCACCAGGAACCTCCAGTATGCGCCAGAGGCTGCGTTGCAGAGAGGTGTACAGAGGCCACGCCCTTTACACCTCTCTGCAACGCAGCTCTGTGGCACTTTTTGGAGGTACTTGGTGGGCTAGTTGGACTCCAGGGACCCTCAGGATTCAAGGGGACTTAATCCCCCAACTTAAAATGCGCCACGGGGCGCGTTTGCACAGTGGTGAAGGGAGGGGGCGGGGCTTCAGGTGACATGTGTGGAAACAGGCCCGTGGCGCATTTTAAGATGGGGAATTAAATCCTCTTCAATCCTGAGGGTCCCTGGGGCCAACTAGCCCACCAGGTACCTCCAGTAAGCGCCACGGAGCTGCGTTGCAGAGTGTTGTAAAAGGGGCGTGGCCTATGTACACCTCTCTGCAACGCAGCCCCTGGCGCATACTGGAGGTTCCTGGTGGGCTAGTTGGCCCCTAGGGACCCTCAGGATTGAGGAGGAATTAATTCTCCAACTTAAAACGCGCCACAGGGCGTGTTTGCAGACATGTCACCTCAGGCCCCACCCCTTCCTTCACCATTGTGCAAATATTCCTCTAAAATCAACCGAACTACGAATTCCGATTTACTCACCTGTTATCAGGAGAGACCTCAGTGCTGCATCTTTGAGCCCAGTACTGATCCTGAAAAGTAATTTTACCCGTACTTACCAGTAACTTGAATTTCCTTCCATAGGCTAACATTGACTGGTTTCACTTGGAAATTCTTCTAAGTGTGGAGTTTTGGAACTTCATAATATTCCTCTAAAATCAGCCGAACTACGTATTCCGATTTACTCACCTGTTATCAGGAGAGAACCCAGTGCTGCATCTTTTAGCCCAGCACTGACCCTGAAAAGTAATTCTAACCGTACTTACCAGTAACTTGAATTTCCTTCCATAGGCTAACATTGACTGGTTTCACTTGGAAATTCTTCTAAGTGTGGAGTTTTGGAACTTTATAATATTCCTCTAAAATCAGCCGATCTACGAATTCCGATTTACTCACCTGTTATCAGGAGAGAACCCAGTGCTGCATCTTACAATCCATTTCCAGAATGTACCTGGTCTCAAGTTTTCTTAGGAGACATTCTCGGTCACCTCCTCTTCTCAGTGGGGGAACCGAATCCACCGCAAAGTACTTAAGCTCCTGTGAGTTTTTGGCATGAGCTACTTCGAAGTGCCGTGCCACTGGATAGGACAAGTCACCATTGTTGATTGCCCTTATGTGCTGGAGTATCCTCTTATGGACCTGCAGTCTAGTACTACCCACATAGCGCAGGCCACAAGGACACTCCAGAACATAGATGGCAAAATCAGTCTTGCATGTCAGCTTCTTTTTGATCAGGACAGGTTTGCGACTAAAAGGTGTAGTGTAATCTGTCTTATTGATGCCATGTCTGCAGGCCTTACAAACAGCGCATTTAAGGAAACCTTTGCTAGAGTTCAGCCAGGTAGTGTTAGTTCTCAATTCCGGACTACATCTTACTAGCGAGTTGCTCATAGAGCGGGCCTTCCTGAATGTAATGTGTGGGGAACTAGTTAATTTAGCACCTAAGATAGGGTCATTTTTCACTAGAGCCCAGTTTCTATTCACAATCCTGCGAATAATCTTGTGTTGGCTACTGTAAGTTAGAATTAGTCTAGCCGGTTGTGTGGGCTCCTGTTGTAGATCTAAATCTGGAAGGTTTCTGCCTGATAACACCTGATCTCTGCCATATTTATTGGCATTTATCATGGCTCTATTGACTACCTCAAGTTTGTAGCCTCTCCTTAGGAATCTTTCCTGACATTCATATTGCGCTGTTTGGCAGTCAGGGTCAGAGCTGCAGATTCTTCTTATCCGCAGCATCTCCCCATAGGGGATGCTGTGGATCAAATGAACCGGGTGGTGGCTGTCAGCATGTAAAAGGGTATTACCCGCAGTCGGTTTTCTATATAACCTAGTGTGTAACTGGTTGTTCTGTGTCAATATTTCAACATCAAGAAAGAAGATAGATGAGTTGCTAACATGTCCAGTGAATATGAGATTAAGGTTATTGTCATTGATCTGCTCAATAAAGAGCAGGGCATCACTCTCATTACCCCTCCAAATTATTAGCAAATCATCAATGTATCTGTACAGTCTAATCACATTGTATGCCATTGTTTCACTAAAGGTAGGCAAGAGGACCTGTTCCTCCCACAGACCCATATGCAAACAGGCATAACTGGGGGAAAAACAGGCCCCCATTGCCAATGATGTGTTATAAGCCACAGGGCACTTAGTGTTACGCTTTTAAGGCCCATATATATATATATATATATATATATATATATATATATATATATATATATATATATATATATATGTATATATATATTATCTACTGGCGGTCGCCAGTAGATAGTTATAGTCAGGACCTATTTTCCATAGGAAATCCGCAACATTCTATTTGAAATATCTCTTGCGTCGGTTGACGAATCTTCGCGAAATTTTCAAACTTTATGGCCCGCTCCGGTCCGCTCCTACCCTAAAAGTTTCGAGGTGATTCGTCAAGCGGGGGCCGAGAAAAAAGGGGGGTCCCAAATTGTGTTTTCCCCATTCATTTTCCCATAGGAAACTTTAGCCACGGCTACAGCCCGAACTGCTGAACGGAATTACACCAAATTTGGCAAAGAGGTAGTTCTTGGTTCAGAAAGAACCCTTTTTGTTAAATGGTGTAAATCCGTTCAGTAGTTCCTGTGAAAATCAAAATGAAAATCACATATATATCTATGGCCGCGTCGGATTCGCGCACC
The DNA here is from genome assembly GCA_963921515.1 of Calotriton arnoldi. Classification (NCBI taxonomy): domain Eukaryota; kingdom Metazoa; phylum Chordata; class Amphibia; order Caudata; family Salamandridae; genus Calotriton; species Calotriton arnoldi. The sequence continues at coordinate 130,480 of CAWUFW010014198.1, forward strand.
CTCCCGATCACGAGCTGCATGCTAATTGGCTGTCAACACTCCAAATCAGGAAGTGTTGGCAGCCATTTTGTCCCTCAGTAGAACCGAGAGACAGAAACAAGTGCGCAAAGCGCAAAAGGGGGCAGGGTAGAAACACCCTGACCCCCTAGGTCTGCTCAGGGGGTCCCACAAGGACCCCCTGGGCAGAAAAAAGCATTTTTTTTTTAATCGGCAGGATGAGCTCAGGGTGTGCGGATCCCGCTGAAATAAAAAAAAATCGAAGCGCAGTCTCCCGCGCTTCGATGCAAATTTGCCCCCGGGTGGCCCAAGTCCTGGGGGCATGCGGGGGGTGGGTTTATTGTTTATATGGGGGGCCTCTAAGGCCCCCCAAGCCCCGGGGACCGCCACCCCCGGGGCTTAATAAAAAAAAATGGTGCAGGAGGGCTCTCCTGCCCTCCCGCAGCCTCGGGGACCGCCACTCCCCGGGGCTCCTTTTTAAAATTTTAAATAACGTGTGGGGGGGCTCCAGCCCCCCCACATGCCCCGGGGACCACCACCTCCCCGGGGCACATAGAAAATAAATGTGGGGGTCCGTTACGGACCCCCAGAGCCCCGGGGACCACCACCTCCCCGGGGCTGTGCAATTCATGGGAGGGGGGCCGCGCGGCCCCCCTCCTGGAGCCTGTAATGGCCCTGGGGACCACCACCCCCAGGGCCGGCTCCTGCAGTGTCCCGGGTACCTACCCGGGACACTGTAGTTTGCTATGACAGGACGGGAGCCTCGCGGCTCCCTTCCTGTCATAGCAAACTGCTTTGGATATTGGAAGAGAGAGCAGGGAAACCTGCTCTCGCTTCCAAAATCCAAAGCAAATTGCTTTTCCACACGGGGAGCTGCATGTTAGCAGCTCCCCATGTGGAAAGCAATGCCGGCTCCCAAGGGACGCGGGAGCCGGCGGGACTGTGGGGGATTGGGGACCCCCACAGTCCCCAACGGAGAGGGCCAGCCCCGGGGGATGGGGTCCCCGGGGCAAGTAGTGGCCCGGGAGGGGGGCCACGCAGCCCCCTCCAAATATTTAAAAATAAAAAAAGAGGGCATGCCCTGGGGATGGGGTCCCGGGGCCAATATAGGCCCAGGGAAGGGGAGCCACGCCGCCCCTTCCCGTTTTATTTTAATTTTTAAAAAAAATGAAAATCCTCATGCCCCGGGGGATGGGGTCCCAGGGGCCAAAAGAGGCCAAGGGAAGGGGGGCCATGCAGCCCCCCTCCCATACAAAAAAAAACGGCATCGTGCCGGAGGCCCCGCCCCCACCCTGCAGCAGTCTGCAAACGCGTCCCCTGGCGCGTTTGCAGATGGGGAACGATTTCCCCTTGAATACTGGGGGTCCCTGGGGGCCAACTAGCCCACCAGGAACCTCCAGTATGCGCCAGGGGGCTGCGTTGCAGAGAGGTGTACAGAGGCCACGCCCCTTTTTACACCTCTCTGCAACGCAGCTCTGTGGCACTTTTTGGAGGTACTTGGTGGGCTAGTTGGACTCCAGGGACCCTCAGGATTCAAGGGGACTTAATCCCCCAACTTAAAATGTGCCACGGGGCGCGTTTGCACAGTGGTGAAGGGAGGGGGCGGGGCTTCAGGTGACATGTGTGGAAACAGGCCCGTGGCGCATTTTAAGATGGGGAATTAAATCCTCTTCAATCCTGAGGGTCCTGGGGCCAACTAGCCCACCAGGTACCTCCAGTAAGCGCCACGGAGCTGCGTTGCAGAGTGTTGTAAAAAGGGGCGTGGCCTATGTACACCTCTCTGCAACGCAGCCCCCCTGGCGCATACTGGAGGTTCCTGGTGGGCTAGTTGGCCCCTAGGGACCCTCAGGATTGAGGAGGAATTAATTCTCCAACTTAAAACGCGCCACAGGGCGTGTTTGCAGACATGTCACCTCAGGCCCCACCCCTTCCTTCACCATTGTGCAAATATTCCTCTAAAATCAACCGAACTACGAATTCCGATTTACTCACCTGTTATCAGGAGAGACCTCAGTGCTGCATCTTTGAGCCCAGTACTGATCCTGAAAAGTAATTTTACCCGTACTTACCAGTAACTTGAATTTCCTTCCATAGGCTAACATTGACTGGTTTCACTTGGAAATTCTTCTAAGTGTGGAGTTTTGGAACTTCATAATATTCCTCTAAAATCAGCCGAACTACGTATTCCGATTTACTCACCTGTTATCAGGAGAGAACCCAGTGCTGCATCTTTTAGCCCAGCACTGACCCTGAAAAGTAATTCTAACCGTACTTACCAGTAACTTGAATTTCCTTCCATAGCCTAACATTGACTGGTTTCACTTGGAAATTCTTCTAAGTGTGGAGTTTTGGAACTTTATAATATTCCTCTAAAATCAGCCGATCTACGAATTCCGATTTACTCACCTGTTATCAGGAGAGAACCCAGTGCTGCATCTTTTAGCCCAGCACTGACCTTGAAAAGTAATTCTAACCGTACTTACCAGTAACTTGAATTTCCTTCCATAGGCTAACATTGACTGGTTTCACTTGGAAATTCTTCTAAGTGTGGAGTTTTGGAACTTTATAATATTTCTCTAAAATCAGCCGAACTATGAATTCCGATTTACTCACCTGTTATCAGGAGAGAACCCAGTGCTGCATCTTTTAGCCCAGCACTGACCCTGAAAAGTAATTCTAACCGTACTTACCCGTAACTTGTATTTCCTTCCATAGGAATCCATTGTCTGGTTTTCAGCAGAAAAGTTTCAAAGTGTCGATTTTCACAAACTACAAATATTCCTTAAAAATCGCCTGTATGACTTAAACGCATTCTTTCAACTGTTTACAGGAGATGCACCAGTGCTGGATCCAGGATCCACCACTGAGTAAGAAAAAGTAACGATAACACTACTTACCTGCTAAGTGAATTTCCTCCCATAGGATAACATTGGTGATTCTATGTGAAAAAGTTTCCAAGTGTCAACTTTTAAAATACAATAATATTCCTTAAAAATCACTACTGTAACCAAAACGCTTTTACTCAACTGTTTACAGGAGATGTCCCAGGACTGAATCTAGGATCCAGTCCTGTGGTGAGAAAAGTAATCCATAAAGTAACTAATTGCATTTAAGTAGAAATTCACATTGAGCTCAATGTTGCATTGTGTTTGAAATTGTGTTGCCCATTGCAACAACTGTAACTACTGTACTTAAAAGTCTATTGCCTATTTGCAAAGTATTTAAACTAAAGTAATTCATTCTGAGAAAGTATATTTTGTAATGTAATGTATAATGTAATTACAATGTAATTTAAAAAATAAAATATCTAAAAATAAATAGTTGAAAAAAATGTTGTAAATTAGTATCAAAAAAATAAATATAACAATTAATACAATTAAAAAATTGTCATTTACAAAACCTTTGAAATTCACTGAAAAAAAACATAGGTTTCAGGCATGTTATAGTTAGAAATTAGCATTTAAAAAACCTTACAAATTCACTAAAAAAAACATAGGTTTCAGGCACGTTATAGTTAGAAATTAGCATTTAAAAAACCTTTGAAATTCTCTGAAAAAACCATAGGTTTTAGGGACAGTTATAGTTAGTTGGACATTGCACTCGTACAAAACCCGTGAAATTCCCCCGTTATAGTTAGTTCAGCTAACTATAACTTGCGCCCCCGCAATTCACTGCTGATGACGTCACATATTACATCACTCATGACATGGTCAGTGACATCACTGATGACATCTCAAATGACATCACTGATGACATCATCCATGTGATAATTTCATGCATCTTCTCACACCCTAATATAACTTTTGATACACCCACTCTTATTTACAGACTGCCATTCGCAAAACCATACACACTCCAATACCAATAACTATATACCCACTCACTGATTCTTAGGTCTACACACACACATCTACTCACTCACCCGTCCAGTCACTCATACTTACAGTCACTCAGTACAGGACTATCATATGCACTCATACACCTATATAAACACTCACACACCGCCACTCATCCATAGAGGTACTCACACACCTAGTCAGTCATACAAAAAATTAATCACACACCCATTTACTCACCTATAGAGTTATACACACACCAGCTCACTTACTCATACAAATACTAGCACATTCTTACGCTCTTATACAATAACTGATACAAGCACACACACATCCATACAGCCACTCTCACAATCACACACTCTCACTTATAGCCTTTTAAATACTCTAACACACATATATACTGCCTTTTACATATGTAGTTACTCGCACATGTACCACTGAGATATACATTCACTCACTAACACACCCATACACACACTCACCCACCCAAGCAGTCCATCACAGACGCACTCTTCAAATCATGCACCCAGTGAATCACCCACTCACACATCTATGTACAGAGTCGCACACACCCCACCCACACAAACACTCAGGCACCCATACAGATACTCAGACAACGAATCAATAACTCATATAGACACTCATGTAGCTATTCACAAACCCATGCAGCCACTTACACAGCAACAGACAGACAGATACAGACATTCACCCAGTTTAGTCACTAACCCATGCATTCAGTAAGATACGTTTAATCACTCACTTATACAGTTAGTCATGCACCTACTAAATCATCCATACAGACACTTATACACCCACTCATTCTTCAATACGCCTTTCCCTATATACATTAAAAATATTTAAACTTTACAGAAACACAGTCACTAGATGATGTCATCAGTGATGTCATTTGAGATGTCATCAGTGATGTCATCAGTGATGTCACTGACCATGTCATGAGTGATGTAATATGTGACGTCATCAGCAGTGAATTGCGGGGGCGCGAGTTATAGTTAGCTGAACTAACTATAACGGGGGAATTTCACGGGTTTTGTACGAGTGCAATGTCCAACTAACTATAACTGTCCCTAAAACCTATGGTTTTTTCAGTGAATTTCAAAGGTTTTTTAAATGCTAATTTCTAACTATAACGTGCCTGAAACCTATGTTTTTTTGTTGTGAATTTGTAAGGTTTTTTAAATGCTAATTTCTAACTATAACGTGCCTGAAACCTATGTTTTTTTTCAGTGAATATATATATATATATATATATATATATATATATATATATATATATATTATCTACTGGCGGTCGCCAGTAGATAGTTATGGTTAGGACCTAGTTTCCATAGGAAACTCATTTTTTGTTTTCTCAATATCTTTGGCGCCGGTTCACGAATCTTCGTGAAGATTTCAAAAGTCGTAACCCGCTCCGGTCAGCTCCTTTTTTGAAAGTTTCAGGGTGATTTGGCAAGTGGCGGCCGAGAACTTGGCAAAAAGGTAGCCCTTGGTTCAGAAAGAGACCTTTTTGTTAAATGGTGTAAATCCGTTCAGTAAGTCCAGAGAAATTCAAAAAATAAGAGTCAAAAAATCAATTTCCCATAGGAAACTTTATGCAAGGCTACAGCCGAAACTACTGAACGGATTTACCCCAAATTTGGGAACAAGGTACTGCTTGGCTCAGAAAGCGACCTTTTTAAAAATGGTGTAATTCCGTTCAGTACTTGCTGAGAAAATCAAAAATAAACATTTTGATATTTAGAGGCATGGAGGATCCGCGGACCCTCCCGACCACGAGCTTTATTCTAATTGGCTGTCAACACTCCAAACCAGGAAGTGTTGGCAGCCATCACAAGATATCAGAATAAAAAACGTGAAAAACAGAAAAGGGGGCAGGGTAGAAACACCCTGACCCCCTAGGCCTGCTTAGGGGGTCCCACAAGGACCCCCAGGGCCCAAAAAAGCATTTATTTTTTATTTATTTTTAAATCGGCAAAATGGGCGCCGGATCCGCGGATCCGGCCGCAAAACTAAAAAAAACGAAGCGCGGGCTCCCGCGCTTCGTTATTATTTAGCCCCCGGGTGGGCCAAGTCCCGGGGGCATGCAATATTATAATTGCGGGGGCCCAGGGAGGCCCCTGCAGCCCCGGGGACCGCCACCCCCCGGGGCTTCTTATTTTTAATGTGTGGGGGGCCTCCAAGGCCCCCCCAAGCCCCGGGGACCGCCACCCCCGGGGCTTTTATTAATTTTAATCGCGGGTGGCACACACCCCCCCGCTGCCCCGGGGACCGCCACCCCCCGGGGCTTTAAAAAAAAAAAAAATAGACCTGTGTGGGGGGCTCGAGCCCCCCACATGCCCCTGGGACCGCCACCTCCCCGGGGCACTAATATTCAAATGCGGGGGTCCGTAACGGACCCCTGAGCCCCGGGGACCACCACCTCCCCTGGCTGTGCAATAGGTGGGAGGAGGGCCGCGTGGCCCCCCTCCTGGATCCCTTTATGGCCCTGGGGACCGCCACCCCCCAGGGCCAGCTCCTGCAGTGTCCCGGGGTGCTACCCCCGGGACGCGGCTCCCGTCCTGCCATAGCAAACTTGCTTTGGATTTTGGAAGAGAGAGCAGGAAACCTGCTCTCTCTTCCAAAATCTAAAGCAGATTGCTTTTCCACACGGGGAGCTGCATGTTAGCAGCTCCCCATGTGGAAAAGCAATGCCGGCTCCTGCAGGACGTGGGGAGCCGGCGGGACCGTGGGGGCATTGGGGCTCCCCCCACGGTCCCCAACGAAGAGGTCAGGCCCCAGGGGATGGGTCCCCGAGGTAAGGAGTTGCCCGGGAGGGGGGCCACGCGTCCCCCCTCCCCAATAATAATTTTTAAAAAAAAATAAAAAATCACGCAAAGGCCGGCCCGGGGGATGGGGTCCCCGGGCCATAAATGGCCTGAAGAGGGGGGCCACGCAGCCCCCCTCTATAAACAAAAAAAAATATTTGGCCATGCCCTGGGGGATGGGGTCCCAAGGGCCGGAATTGGCCACGGGAGGGGGGCCCACGCGGCCCCCTTCCCGTTCATTTTTTTATTTTATTTTTTAAAAGGGGTGAGGCCCTGGGGGATGGGGTCCCCAGGGCCCAAAAAAAGGGAAAAGAAGGGGGCCACACAGCCCCCCTTCTAAAAAAAAAAGAAAAATACAAAAGACACGATCGTGCCAGAGGCCCCGCCCCCTCCCAGCAACACTCTGCAAACGCGCCCTGTGGCGCGTTTTAAGTTGTGGAATTAATTCCCCTTCAATACTGGGGGTCCCTGGAGGCCAACTAGCCCACCAGGTACCTCCAGTAAGCGCCACAGGCTGCGTTGCAGAGAGGTGGTCCAGGCCACGCCCCTCTGTGGCGCTTACTGGAGGTACCTAGTGGGCTAGTTGGACCCCAGGGACCCTCAGGAGTCAAGGGGACTTAATCTCCCAACTTAAAACGGCCACAGGGCGTGTTTGCACACATGTCACCTCAGGCCCCCCCTCCCTTCACCACTTTGCAAACGCGCCCCGTGGCGCGTTTTAAGAGGTAGTTTTAATCCCCCTGCCCTATTATGTACTAGGGCCTTACAGAGGAGGTCATGCTAATCACAGGGGTACCCCAACGCATAGTGTTCCCTAGTGTATGTAGGTGTTTTCACTGTATTCTAAGTGTCTTTTAGCATAGCACTGGCTCTAGGCCTGGTTAGTCCGAGTCAGTTACCACCAGTACCCGTCTGAAAAAGTTGTGGGCACAAGATAATTTTGCAACAAGGCCTCTTTCTGCTCCTCTGTTGGTTCTTTCTGTACATGTTTTGCTTCTTCCTCCTCTTTTCTTCGTCTTTGTTGACTTCTGTTGCTTCTTTCTGCATTTCTTTTGCTTCTTCATGTGCGTTTTTTCTTCTTTCTTCACATGTCCTACCTCTGTAGGCATAGTTAGAAACTAGCATTTAAAAACCTTTGAAATTCACTTAAAAAACCATAGGTTTCAGGCACGTTTTAGTTAGAAATGAGCATTTAAAAAACCTTTGAAATTCACTGAAAAAACCATAGGTTTCAAGCACGTTATAGTTAGAAATTAGCATTTACAAAACCTTTGAAATTCACTGAAAAAACCAGAGGTTTCAGGGGCGTTATAGTTCGTTGGACATTTCACTCGTACAAAACCATAGAAATTCCCCCGTTATAGTTAGTTCAGCTAACTATAACTCGCGCCCGCAATGTCTATGGTTTTGAGAATGGCAGTCTGTAATTTAGAGTGGGTGTATCAAAAGTTATATTAGGGTGTGGGAAGATGCATCAAATTATCACATGGATGATGTCATCAGTGATGTCATCAGTGATGTCATTTGAGATGTCATCAGTGATGTCATCAGTGATGTCACTGACCATGTCATGAGTGATGTAATATGTGACGTCATCAGCAGTGTATTGCGGGGGCGCGAGTTATAGTTAGCTGAACTAACTATAACGGGGGAATTTCTATGGTTTTGTATGAGTGAAATGTCCAACGAACTATAACGCCCCTGAAACCTATGGTTTTTTCAGTGAATTTCTAAGGTTTTTTAAATGCTAATTTCTAACTATAACGCGCCTGAAACCTCTGGTTTTTTCAGTGAATATATATATATATATATATATATATATAATTTTATTTTTTACTTGATGACAACATGAACTAAAGAAAACACAGAACAGGTTCAATGTTATCCTCCAAGGTAGCAGTTCTGGAATTGGAGAATCCCGTAAATAGGATGCAAGCAGCAACCATACATTTGTGCGACAAGTTTGTTGGGCGTCGGGGACCACCTGAGGGGATCTTCTTAGGGCAGCAAGCATCTTATGTGCTGAGGGGTTCTATGGAGGAACGTGGACAAAAACAACATTGATCAAGTCCGTTCTGAGGCGAGTGGTGCCTTCCAATGTTCTTAACGCTTTTAACGTGCAACGCTTTTAACTGTTTTTAACTGTTTAAACTATTATAGTTGTTGGTTAATCCAGACACTGCCAACTTGTGTGGGATACTGTTTTTAGGGGGACACTACTGTATCGGTTATTAACTTCCTCACCCGTTTTCCCTGCTTCGCTCGGCCGGTGGGTGCTCCCCTGGTTCTCCGGTCCACCACCAGGCTTTTCCGTATTGTGTGGAGGGAGCTAGGGGGAGGTGGCTACATACTTTCTCATTTAGCCCTACTTCCGGCCCGACACGGCCGACCGCCATCTTGGGGGTTGGCGTTCTAGTCCCTCTCCACTTCCTGCCATAAATGCGGGGAGAAGGACCGGGCGCGCAGCGGACGCGCGCATTGGGCGCGCCGCTAGCGCGCCAAAGGCAAGCCCGTCTGCGCCCGTCCGTGCCTGGACGGCACCAGGGGCCAGGACCCCTGTCTTGCCGATCCGTTACACGGGAGAGGAACTCCTTGCCCAACGCTATACTGGATCTAACAGCCACTGTCTCCCTCATGACTGGTGTGGCGGGTCAAAGGAGTATAGTTGCCATGCGTGTAATTTCTCCCCCTATGTGGGGGTTGGGTCAGGGTGTTATATTCCATATAGGTACCATAATATAGGCCCAGGTAACTTCATAACCCTTCACCTATATTCTTCCCTACATTGCACTTATAACAGTTTACAGGGACTGACCTTTTACCTAGATACAACACTGCATTCAGAACGCGGGTTTTCCCTAGTCCGAAATCTCATACATTATGCATGAGGATTCTCTGAAGCACAGCAGGACTACCATCTACTGTATAATATCTATGTATAAAGTTCATGCCCGACGTCATTCTTAGTCCGACACAGTAATGCAGCGAGGTAGGACCCCTGGGGAGACCTATGGGTAAATATACATCACATCTTGCTAAGATAAGCAGAGGAGATCAGGACTTCCCGGCAGACACACTGACCAGAGACGCTGAGGTTCCTGCATGCAGACACTCCAGCTCGCGGGGTGTCCAACTCGAGACCAAGACGGGGTCCCACAGTCTCTCACTTCAGGTAATGGGGTTGACTTTATCCTAGAGGGTTCTTGGCTTAACATCTACACACATGCTAGGTAAACTTAGGTATATCTAGTTAGGGAGGCATCGTAGGAGTACAGATCTTTTTATTATCGTGTATTTTATGTACTTGTATGTATTCATGATTACTGCAAGATGGTAGAGCTTTACCATCTATTTACTTTCATTGTGCTTCTAATCCTATATATCTGCTACTGTCTAACGGTTGTTGCAGCTCATCTATTTTACACAAGAATAAAAACTGTTCAATAAATACTTATTGAAAACGCCCAGCCTGTTTATTCTGTGTACCTCTCTAAGACAGACTAAGTAAGCACGAGTGACTGAGCGAAAAGTAGTATATTGGTTCCACGGTCCTTAGGGATCAGGGTTGTTATGTTTGATGGTTGGCAAGAACTATTCTCTCCTTGGTAAGAGGAGATTCTAGTGGCACTGTGAGCTAGCTAGTGCAAAAGGCCAACATACCCGGTGGAGGTGTTCAGAATCAGTCCGACACCAATCCTACAGTGTATGATGTCCGAACGCGCAGATCCTTTATAGGTTTTATAGGAACTACACGACAAGGGCCTGGTGCCCCTAGAGCCCACATTAGGGAAACAGCAAATGGGCAGAGGGGTGTTAAGACACTACTGTTTGCTCCTTAATACCAGATCGCTCATCAAGAATAAATATGAATTTGCAGATTTTATGATCCAGCATAATCCTGACATTACCTTTCTTACAGAGACTTGGGCAAATAGCTTGTCTGATCCAGACATTAAGACTGCTATCCCGGAGGGCTTCAATATCGAAAGGTTAGACAGAACAGGGAAAAGAGGGGGGGGCGGCTGGCAATTGTGTATCGCAACTCGCTTGAGGTGAGTTTCACCCCACTGTTTCATCTAGACTGTGATGCGCTCAAGTTTAGCATTAAACTGAATAATTCACATACGTTTCATGAAATGCTAATCTATCGACCTCCAGGCCCAGGAATGGGCTTCATTGACAAAATCCAGTCCTTTATGGAATCATGTGTGATGCTTACCAGCTTTACGCTGGTAGGGGACTTCAACTTTCACCTAGAACTGTCCTACAATGCAGACACAGGGCATTTGGTTGACACTCTCAATAGCTTTAACCTACACTAACAAATAGATGCCCCACTCACACGGCGAATCATACGTTGGATGGAGGCTTCACTAACAATGCAGACTTAGTCGTAGACAAGATCCTGCCACTCCTATGGTCGGATCACAAGGCCATTCTTTTTTCAGTTACAACCCTGTGTAACAAAGTGGATGGAACTAGTGTAATTAGAACCATTTAATACAGGCCCTGGAAGCATACTAAGGTGGAAGCCTCATGTGAAACTCTCTCTCAATCAGCTCCAACTCCCGAGAGCAACTTAGATTGCGCAGCTATTAGCTTCACGCGCTGGCTGGTTGCGGCTTGTATCAAAGTGGTGCCTGAAAAAACGCTAAAGAGCCACAGGAGAAATCCATCGGCTCCATGGTTCTCACCAGCATTAAAAGCAGTACAGCTTAAATGCAGGCAGCAGGAGCGCACTTGGAGGAGAGACTACGGGTCGGAGGAAAAAATTAAATATGAAAAATGTCTTCTGGAGTATAAATAGCTAATTAAAGCAGAAAAGACTAAGTATTTCTCAGAAAAAATCAGCTTAGCTGCAAACTCCACTAGGGAACTTTTTAAAACGGTCAAAAACCTGACCAATTGGAACAACAGTAATGTCTTCATACCGGATTTACCTTTCTGCAACAAGTTGGCGGAGTTCTTTCAATCAGTGGCGGCTGGTGACATTTGAAAGTGGTGAGGCGTAACATTATTGTTGTACTGCACTGCGGCGAGCGAGCGTAGCGAGCGAGCTCGAACAACCTACGGGGGTTTTGGGGGGGTTCTCCCCCAAGAAAAGTTTGAAAAAAAGTGGACAAACGGTGCATTTACAAGCAAATTTGAGGAAGCAGGAAGGTTAATAAAGCAATTACTGCTGGGCCTAATAAACATAGATCAGTCACTGCACCTTCCCTCCCCTCACTTCACACAGCTTTGCTCTTATACCTTCACCCCACAGAGACCTGTCCCATGCTCTCACAGGTGTACACACGCCTCTCTACTGGGGATTGCCAAGTAGACAGGCAAATACACAACTAACAAGCAGACACATCTCAGTCTTGAAACTGTAAAGCAGAGACACCCAAACTGATCTTATAATAGGAATTATAATGCAGACAAATAGTCAGACTCTCAGCCTCCTCCCCCCCTTCCATCTCGCTCCTGACTCCTGCCTCTCCTCTTGGTTAGTGTACCCCCTTTCTCTGCCTCTTATTTCCCCTCTCACACCTGCCCTTGGAATGCTTGTGCCACCTGCCTTCCCTATGCCTGCTGCAACAGGGGCAGTGCTAGCTCTCTGCCATCCCTTGACCTCCCGCTTCCTTCGCAGGCATCACGGGTTTTCCCTGAATGTCTTTGCCACCCCTTCCCTGCAGGGGCCCTGCTGCTTTATGGCCACGGTGATTTGAATTTGCTTAAATATTTTACTGTCCTGCCTGCGCACATTTCGTAATTATGTTTTTGAACTGACTCAGGCATTTATAGAACTTTATGCAGTCTGCGTTTTAGCTGAACTTGTGTTAGTTTTTCTATGTGTTACATTTTGTATATATTTATTTTTTACCTATAGTTACGTTTCGACTTATTGTGTTTTTTGTAAGTTCTCGTTGTTAACTGTTTTGGAGGAAGGTGTGTTGCATTTTCATCAACTAGAACACATATCTAATGTTGTTCTAGAATCTCTTGTAGCATGCTCAGGATGCATAATTACAAAATGCATAATTCAGAAGGAGATTGACTGAGAGAAAGCTTGAAGCAGATGTGCTTTCCGTGGTGAGACATTTTTTAAGGAATAAACTGTTAACTTCGCAACCGTCTCCTGACGTGTTTCTTCCACATGCTGTCATATTGTAAACCTGCTTTTGGCCTATCTCATACTTAACCCTTTGTGTGCTTCGGACGGCCCCTGGCCGTCCGACATCACGGTGGGCGTGTGCGGAGGACGGACAGGGGCCATCCGAACTCCGCCCACTCAATAAAACGCCTGCACAGCGCAACAATTCACACAGCGCGGAACGGGTTAAGCAATCTGAGCCTATGGCATATATGACCTAGGTTTACGAACTGGAAATGCGATGTTTTCGATAGCTATCCCCACTGCCAGAAACTTTACCATTCTTCAAGCTGTTCTTTCACAGGGATAAGACAACCTTCGGATTTTACAGTCTTTTATACTGAAAGTACGAACTGAATTTCGTTTGATGCAAAAACATGGAACACTGCTGTTTCAACCCAGACACATCGCTCCTTCAGCTGTGTTGTATTCTCCTTAGGGTATCCATAACGGGCTTTCCAAATATCATGTCCTTATATAGGCACAATTCGCCCTGCCCTTATATAGGCATAGAATCCCAGGCCTTATTTAGGCATTAAACCGTGTACTCCAAATACAGGCATGGTCTCTGACATCCGTCCACCCTAACGTCACAACGAGTTCATGAAGAACAGACCCTTAGGCTGCAGGAGTTTCCCTAGCCCAGGACTATTGATTTCTTCAAGGTCTCATATATTATGCATGAACCATTATTCCTTAGGGGTTCATCCATGACGTCTTTCGCTACCCAATTCACGTCAATGCTAACATTCCTAAGGTACTCTCAGGTATAAATATACCTTCCCTAGCCCTTGTAAACTAGAGGAGACCTCGACTTCAGAGGAGCCCGTATCCCGGCCTGACGCACTGAGAAGACGCTGCCATTCCCTGCACGCAGAGAGCCCAGCTTCCAGCTTCCAGTGATCTGACTTCCCTTGCGGGGTGTTGGAGTTCGAGTCTGGCAAAGAGATTCCAACCTCTCTCATTCTTCAGGTATGGAGCTGATAAGAACCTAGAGGGACTCTTGGCATACTAGGCATATTGGGTTTAAACATATTCTTAGTATACCATAGTAAGGAATACTTCACCTACTTCATACCTCGTCCTACACCTAGGTTAGGTTAGGTACATTGGGGTAGAACTAGCTTAGCACCGCATCGTATGAGTACTCGCATTTTTAGTCTGTGTTATTTATGTAACAGCATATGTACTAAAAGATAATGCTATCGCAGTATTATTTATTTCTACTGCTCACCCTGTACATTATTTATCTCGCATACTGTCTTGTGATCGTAACAGCACATTATATTTACACCAGAAACAAGACTGTTCAATAAATCTTTTATTGAAAACACCCGTCTATTATTTCTGTGTAACTCTGAAGAAAACTAAGCATGCACGACTGAGCTGAGTGAAATAGTTATCTAGTGTTTCCACGACTCTGGGACACGTTCTGATTCTAAAAGGGAAACATATTGGTCATGTTTTGCGGCTGCCAGAAACTACTCCCTTCTTGTTGTCAAGGAGTTTCTAGTGGCCTCTGAGCTAGCTGGCATAAGTAATTAAGTTTAATATACTCGATAGGGACATACCAACCTTAGTCCTATGTCAAACCTATAGGATATATTATTCCAATGCGCAGAGCCTATTAGGGAAATAGGAGCTACACTACATGGCGCCCAACGGTTTGGTTAGGCAGTAATTCAACGTTAGATACTGAGTAACTCAGCCGTGCTATTTTCTCTCAGAGACCCCTACCCATATACTCCAAAAGACGTCTGGAGTGGGCAGGGTTAGGTATCCACCAAGGCTACATAGGGAAGCACCCTATATATTAGCTGTTTGGTTTGCTCAACGTTGAAGGATACAGTGTTCCAAAATATTGTGCACCTTATCTTTGTTTCCTTGAAACTTGTTCTACATTTTTCAAACAACAAAATGCCTGACGGAGACAATGACACCGGAAACGGTGGAGCTGCGGCTGATCCAGCCCAAGCAGCAGTTTTTAACCTTACAGGTTTAAATGACACCGAGGAGGGTGTGATTCACATCCCTCAAAACTTAAGAAGAGCCATAACTCTAAAACTTATAAAACATGGCCTATCGCCAAGAGGAGGTAGAGCAGTTTTCGTGATAGAGGCACATGAATCATTTCAGACAGAGGTATTCTATTCATGGGTACTACTTCCGGAATGCAATCCAACATCACAAACATTTCACTTCTACAAAGAAGATGATCTACCAGAGGAATACATTCCTTTCGAGGATATTGAAATTCCATTAACATACCAGGAGCATCAGCTCTGGTTTAAAGGCGCCCTAAAACATCACAAAAACATTACCAGGCTCGGTCCACTAGGTAGACCAGGAGCAACATGGCCGATTTTAGCCGGCTACACACCTCATCCTGAACTGGATATAATGACAGATGAGGAATTACATACTCAAATAAAAGAGTTAATAAAAATTTACAGACAATTGGTCCAATATGTCATGCGGACTTTTACAGTCCGACCACCATTGACATATCCAAATCCAACTCCCCAACAGGGGAATACACTAAAAATTACACCACAGACTCTCAATTCAGTCATGGGTAAAATGCCCACAAAACGTGAGCAAATTCCGTTTTGGATAGCTCAAAAAATTACTCAAATCGAAGCAGTATTTCCAAATACTAGCCCGCATGAGAAACACAGAATCCTAACAATCAGTTTACCGATGGGGATCACACCACAACTGGAAGACTGCACCACTTGGGGCTCAGTCTTTGCTGCCATCTATACTAAAACACATGGTATTCCATCAATTGCGGTAATACCTGATGTCCTAAAACAAATTCAAAACGAATATGGGGCAGAGCCTGCTCTAAATTTAGGTATGAAATTACTGAAAAATTTCGACCAGGTCTCAACAATAATATTATCTAATATTAAAGGAGAGGCAGCAGCAGTTGCGATCCGCCAAAAATTGAGGGAATTCGATGTTACAGAACATCAAACTGAGCTACCCAGAATAATAGAACAATCTTATGCAGAATTAGGCAGAGATAGTTTGGGTGGAAGACCACTGAAGCCGAAACTATCTGAAAGTCCTGAGAAGGACTCCATAAAACAAACTCCTACATCTTCTAAAAAGAAGTGGGAGTCTACTAAACAAAAATCAAACGAGAAACGTTCTCAATCCCGAGGTAGGTCTCCTCAAAAGGAGCCCTCTGAAAGGAGGTATAACCTCAGGAATAGGGATAATTTGAGAAAACCTGATAGGTATCAAGATACTGATACACGTTCCTCTCGTCCCTTTCAGATCTCACCACAGACTTCGGAAAGAAGAGGACGGACGGAACACAGAGAAGAACGCGTGACATCGAAAGACGACAAACACGCTCCAAAAAATAAAACAAAACCTCAATTCTCCAAAAGAAGGTAGCAGGTCTGAAGATCAGACATGCCGAGAATACTGAGATCACAACTCAAGAACGGAGAATGGGCTCAGACCATGCTGGACAGTGCAGCAGAAGTCACAATAGTTCGCCAGACCGTGAAGGAACTTCTGGAGATAGTGGACTTGAATGAGTACATCACAGTTGAGACTGTAGACACCAGGGTTAGTACTCCACAAAGGTTATTTGAAATAACACTCCGGATGGAGGGAGACAAACCTAGACAAGTGAAAGCACTTTTTTGGGAAAGACTATCAAAGGGCTATGACATACTTCTAGCAGAAAAGGACTGGCCACCACAATTTGTCAGGGAGTGCCCACATGGCGAGGACATTATTATGCCTGCCTTCTCCAACCATATACCAATGCATCTAAGATATACATATGCCAGGAAATGGGCAGTGGCCCAGGCCCCAGCATTGTATAAAAATCATGTAGGATGGGATGAAGATTCACCTCACCATAAAATACATCTGAAACATGAACCAACTGCACAACGGCAGTATCCTATTAAGCAAGAAGCTAGAAAACAGGTCAGGGAGATCTTAGATCAACTTGAATACCAAGGGGTGATTGAAACATGCACCTCCTCAATGAACAATCCTTTGTTTCCTGTCTCCAAACCAGACAAAACATATCGTCTAGTTTTGGATTACAGACACCTAAACACTTGTTCTAAAACTTTTGCAGTGCAAAATGCACATAGCACAGCATTAATGAATAACATTGTGCGCAAAAAATATAAAACCACATTAGACATCTCAAATGGTTTCTTTTGTCAAAACATAGCACCTGAAAGCAGGTACTTAACAGCATTCTCCATAATGGGGACCCAGCGTCACTTTTGTCGACTCCCACAAGGGTTCAAGAATAGCCCAGGTTTATTCTCAGCGAGGGTAATGGAGTTACTACAAATTTATGACAATGAGGCATTGTCCTATGTCGATGACATATATCTGACAGACGATGACCTGGAAAAACACTTGAACAGGGTGAGCACCATTATACTGGGATTCGCCTCTGAGGGTTACAAATTCAACTTTAAAAAGTCCAGAATTGCCCATCTCAATGTCCTATTTCTAGGATATGAGCTTTCAAGTGAAGGCAAGAGCTTGGCAGCTAACTTTTTAGAAAAGTGTGCGCTGCTCCAACCTCCAAAAACGCTAAAAAACTTACAATCCATCCTGGGTTTCCTAAATTTTGGAAGAACATACATTCTAAACTACGCAGAAAGGGTTAAACCTCTCTACGCATTAATCAAACCTGATTTTTCAATCAAAAACTGGACACAGGAACACACAGAAATTTTGCGTTCACTCCAGGCTAACATGTTAGCAACAAATCACTTACAAACACGCGTAAGTGAACGAAATTTGGTGATCCGAATAATTTCGGGTCAATGCGGATTCACCTACTTAACTTTCAATGAGGGTGAAAAAATACCAATAGCGTATAAATCACACTTGTACACACAAGCGGAAATGCGCTTCAGTTCTACTGAAAAAATTCTAACAGCAGTTCAAACCGCTGTAGCAAAAGAAAGAGCCTTAGCCCAAGGGAAACGCATTATTATCGTAACCCCAGTACCTGCTTTAGAAGCGGTTACAAAAGCAAGCATTCCAAATGCTAAGGCATTGCATCCAAGATGGATACAATGGGTTAATTCTCTTGCTGCAACAGATGTTGAATATGTTTTTGATCCAGATTTGAAAACACAAGCCTTCCTGCAGTATGAACATGAATGTCCCCTGCCTACTGAAATTCTGCCTCTCGATCAGTACAAATTCATAATTTACACTGACGGATCCGCACAACCCGCAATAGGGGGTAAGCAAGCTTACAGTGCAGCGTGTGCTATCGTTAAAGGTCGCATGCGAAATGGCATCTTCAGACCTATGGTCACAAAAACGCAGTCTCTAGGAGATTGTACAGCTCAGCGAGCTGAACTACAAGCATTCAAACTGGCACTTGAAAGTACAGATCGAGAATTCCCCACACTAATCGTGTGCGATTCCTTTTACTGTGTTCAGTCGTATAATGAATATATACAAAACTGGCTTGAAAATGGTTTCAAAGATGCGAAAGGTGGCACAATAAAGCACAAATTGCTTTGGGAACAAGTAGTTCAGTTGAAAAACGAACTACCAAAGGCTCACGTGATACACACACTGAGTCATCAACGTGATGGCGTTCACGTTGCAGGGAATTCATTGGCTGACGAAGCCGCAAAGGGGGCTGTGCAGACGGCTTCCGTAGCTGCAATCACTCGTTCAAAAACAAAAATAGACGGTGAGATAATGTTGGCTGTAAATGCATCAAGCAAAGGCAGCAGTGCAGCGTTACCAAAAAAGTTTCCACTCAAGTACTCTTATGTAATTGATGCGAACAACGTTCCTTTTGCTCGAATCCCTGGAGTGGGGGATAGGGTAATACCAAACATGGAACGTAGAGCAGCCTTGATTTATGAAACACATTTGGGGGAAGGTCTGTCACATCAAGGGATCTCTAAAACTATCTTGACTTTAAAAGAGATGTACTGGTGGCCTGGGATGAATACAGAAATTCACATATTCATCAACAACTGCTTAGACTGTGAATTACAGCAAGAGAGCCACCAGACACCATGCTGCGAATGCAGCAGCCCAGTACAGACACCACTGTTAGACAGCATTCGACTATCTACGTGCCTGCGTCCTACTGGGCAACGGCATTCCCGCAAATACTGAATCTAGGTTCCTATGGTTATGGCCTCAGCGCTCAGCTGACGCTCGAACTGTTATAAAAGATTTGCGAGTCTTTATCGGCATATACGCAATAGGCACACTACATTCTGACCAGGGTCCTGCGTTTAGCTCTAGGGCTTACAAAGAGGCCATGGCCAGTCTGGGCGTTACATTGCGGTACTCCTCTCCATTCCACCCTGAGGGAAATAAGGTTGTGGAAAGGAAAAACCGGGACATAAAGCAGTCTATAACAGCTAGAGTATTAGGTTCGGGTGACGGGTGGGTCAAACACCTTAGTGGAGTTCAACGTGCACTTAACAACCTGCCAAGAAGTTCTCTAGGGGGTCACTCCATATGAGGTCCTATTTGGGACAAGAATGTGGGTACCAGACTTAGAAAACGTAGGCACAGTGGTGGATAATAAACCCTTTGATATCAAAGATCGTTTGGCTGTTTTACAGGACTTAAACAAATTAAGAACCAAACAAAGCAACGTATTCCTACAGTCAACCACCACTGGGGATCAACCGGCTGTCCCAGCAAGGCCTGTCTGGATTCCAAAAGTTGGGGATCTAGTCAGGGAAAAAATTGCGGACAAGAAGGAATTTGGACCTTCTTACAGACAACCAATACCTGTCCTAGCAGTTCAAGGAACAAGAACAGTACTACTGCCGCCCCTTGCTGGAAGAAAGGAGAAAAGATTTGTGTCCATCGACCTCATCAAACCACAGTATGTGGCCAATACTAAATAGTAGGCCTCGTGGACTCCGACCTAGTAGCAAACGCACTCCTCTCGCTACTATCCAAGAGGTTCATACTGAAAGACTGATAACAATCGAGAATTCAGCTGAAACAGATGAAGGACTATGCAACAACGCTATGGAACTCATCCCTCTTGAACACCAAGTAACAGTTCGTCCAAATACACCTGTCTACACCAATGTAACAAGTGATGAACTGGTTCCAGTGATTTCATCGAATCCTGATGCAATTCCAACAATGGACAGAACTGCTTCTGGCTATTTCATTAACTTTGATACGTTCTCAGAAGATCCGAGTGAACCTGAAACGACGCCAGTGTCATTGAAATTCAAGCAGCAAATACAAGACTTTCTTCACTTTCTGAAAAAGACTTATTTGGTTTCTCCATGGATTGAACTCTGGATTACATCTGGACTTTTTGTTTTCCTGCTCTGGCTAGCTTTGGTAACAACTGTAAGCGTGCTTATAAGTGGCAGATACATCCATGTGAACACTGAAGGAAAAGACGTAAACGTACTTTTGAAACCTCATAAATCCTCCCATCGTGAAGCAAGAGACTTGTCATCAGTGAACATCACAGCTGTTCCTATACACGATGGTATAGTGTGGGACAAAACAGATTTTGATATATTCGGTCCAACGGAAGAATTGAACATTCCACATTTGTTTAAAATTTCATTAAGTGATCTAATCACGTCCAGTACCTATTCTGATGATTGGGACTTTGAGACTGTGACTGACATTATGTTTGACCTAGAAAAATCTGCTGCATTTTCTAAACATGAATATTTAGAGGGTTCATCAGACTATGAACAAATGTATTGTTTTAATCACTATGGTCATCATTTTTTGCATAAATCTGCATATCCAAGAAATGTGTTTATGTTTAACCAATGGGAACATTGTCCTACACCACCTAAAAGTAGTTCAAAAACATTTGCCAGTAAATTTCCATATTTTTCAGGTTACAATACATCTGATCCAGAAATGTTTTACTATAAAAATGTAAACAAAACAGGACTGAAAATTATGTTAACAAATACAAAACAGATTTATTCTGCAATATTTAATGCCCAACTGTCTAGACAAGGTTTCGACTTTTGGAAAGACACAATAGACACAAAAACGTTGTGGGGTACTAAAGAATGGCAAGTACAGGGGATAGAAGCTTTATTTAGAGCCTGCATCATCCCTGAACAAATAATGTTTTTGAATGAAACTATCCAACAAACATCTTGTCTTGGATTAGCCAAGATAAAAGAGATGAACACACCTTCTGTACCAACTCCTGCAAAAAATAATGAAACACAGGCAGTGGTGACAGTTGAGAATATACTACAACTCAACAGATCTAATCTTGATTGGAAAAAATGGTTGATCTGGCCCACAGACACGAATAACTGTCAGGAAAGATTCCTGAACAAAACTCAGGGCTTTACTATTCATAGGCCAGACCCAAGATACGTCCAAAGACAACATCCGGGGGTAGTAACAACATACAGTGTAGGTAAATTATGCCTCGATTGGCTGCATACATCTACACTACAGGATGTGAAACAACACTTATCCTTACTTGCAAAAGATGCAGATCTTAGGGATTTCTTGCTTGGACCAAGAAAACCGCGTCAAAAACGTTTCATATATGCCGGCATTTATGCTGCTTATAATGAAGCTTGGAAGGTGTCACAGATAGAGGCCGCAGAACGAATACGTGAACTTGATCGTATTAATTTAGAGAAAACACTCTCTGTGGTCGACAATGGGTTAACAACTTTGTCCTCCAGAATATATTCATTGGATGGCATTGTATCCTCTGCTATCGACATACTAGAACAAGATTTGGCGATGTTACAACAAGGCCAATCTCAAATACGTTCTATTATGTTATTAAGCTGGACGCTGCAATCTTTGCGAGCGGGCTATGTGCCTTGGCGTTTCATCAACACAACGGCTCTGTTTGCAGAATACAATCTCACTGATAAACAGATCGAACTGGCACAAAGAGGAGCAAAGTATACAGTGCTGAGCATTGAAAAACTGGAAAAGTTACCATTCACAGTGGCAGAAAAACCAGCTACAGAATGGCTTATTCATGGCAAAATTACACTACCTGTGACTACTTTTCAGTTTCAGTACTGCCTCAGACAAATGCAAGCAGGCAAATATGAAAGGTTGGGTAAGGAATACATTAAGACATCTTGGGCTTTACCGTATACATATAGATGTTGGAGCGGGGATCGTGAAGTGTTTTTAAGCGGTAGAAACTGTAAACGTGCACTAAGCGGTTCACTTATATGTCAGGACATTTCCTTGCACGGAACTTGTAATGGTTCTGTGGCAAATTTGTCTTGCCATCAGCAGGGTACACCAGCTGCTGTGATTAATCCAACGTTCGGACAACTTTCTAATGGGAGTTACCTCATGTTGAATGATCAGAGTTGCTGTGGCATGCTGCCAGGCATCCCATATCTAGTAACGGTCAACTCCAGGGTCACTTGCTGTATGCAAGTATTGTTTCCCCAATAGACACAGTCAGGGAGTCGCCTCTATGGCCTTCGCTGAACGTCTCTTTTATAAGATTTGATACTTTAAGCAGAATGAAAGCCATGCTTTTACAACAAACAGTGCCTCTAACCTCGGCCAAAGAAACCTATGACCTGCAAATTGCAAGGACTTCGGCTGAGATACAGACTTTAATACGTACAAACTGCCCTATACATTTCGTGGAAATGATAGGATGAATTTTCAACATGTCTGATACAACAGGAATTGTACATGTATTTAAGGGCATCTGCTCGGGTCTGTTAGCACCTTTCCAGGTAATACTCGGAATCATCCCGAACCTTGCACATTCAGTGTTTGGTGGCATACCATTAATTCTAGCACTCGTTGCCGGAATTCTATTTCTCTTCCTGCTATTTCGCTATGGCCAGCCAATTCGCAGACATCACTCCGAGCGACATGGAGAAAGCTCTCCTTGAACGAAAGTGCCGTGAGCAAATAGTACAGCTTTTGGGCATAAATCGTCTACGGGACCTTAATACCACATGGTTCCTGTCCTTTAGACCAATCTGGCAAGATTGCATCTTACCTGTTCTACGATGCCTGCTATGCGGTGTAGAATGCGTGTTGGACACCTGTCTAACATTTCCATCGGATGCGCCAACGGACGTCGATACTCTGCTGGACCAGATAACGGCCCATGCTATGTGTTGTCCCCAGCGGCTTCCTATCCTGATGACAGCATTCATTGAGATCTCACAGACGCTTCCGGCTGCTGCTGAGGTACGAGAAAGAACTACAGGCACACAGGTAACAACGGACGCGAACATTGCGACAATTGAAAGCAATGATTCACATCTCTGTGCAATTAACCTGCTTCACGATCTGTTCCAACTCACACCAACTACAGTGGATGATGTTTTGTCTATAGAAATAGATGATCTAATGTTTACACCAGACCCGTAAACTGACTCTGATTCAGCATACAGTGTTCCAGAAAAACAGCAACAATTTGGCCTTCATTTTTCAAAAACTTGGAACTCTACCAAAAATTGAACTTTTTCCCATTTTTTCAAATGAAAATGGTATATCAATCTGCTTAAAGTAGAACTAGCCTTATAGTACAGACTTGGCGGTCCTTCTAAAGACATTTAGTCATCTTATGTGTCTAAAAACAGTTCATTTAATTTTCCTGACATGAAATGACTTTGATTTATGAACAACTTATCGATCATTTTCTGTCACATGTAAATATTACTGCTTAGTTCATTCCAATTGCATTTATTTCCGATCTTTATGCCTGAAATGATAAGCAATGCTTCGAATGTACAGTACCTTTTTTGCATTCTAATATGTTTTTTTTTTAAATGCCTTTTTAAATGGTTTTATGAAATATTTTAGAAATATGCGGTACTCCATTTTTATGTTTAGCATTTTTTATGTTTAGCATTTATGTATTATCGTATACACGAAAGTGGAGTGGGTGTTGTATTCTCCTTAGGGTATCCATAACAGGCTTTCCAAATATCATGTCCTTATATAGGCACAATTCGCCCTGCCCTTATATAGGCATAGAATCCCAGGCCTTATTTAGGCATTAAACCGTGCACTCCAAATACACGCATGGTCTCTGACATCCGTCCACCCTAACGTCACAACGAGTTCATGAAGAACAGACCCTTAGGCTGCGGGAGTTTCCCTAGCCCAGGACTATTGATTTCTTCAAGGCCTCATATATTATGCATGAACCATTATTCCTTAGGGGTTCATCCATGACGTCTTTCGCTACCCAATTCACGTCAATGCTAACATTCCTAAGGTACTCTCAGGTATAAATATACCTTCCCTAGCCCTTGTAAACTAGAGGAGACCTCGACTTCAGAGGAGCCCGTATCCCGGCCTGACGCACTGAGAAGACGCTGCCATTCCCTGCACGCAGAGAGCCCAGCTTCCAGCTTCCAGTGATCTGACTTCCCTTGCGGGGTGTTGGAGTTCGAGTCTGGCAAAGAGATTCCAACCTCTCTCATTCTTCAGGTATGGAGCTGATAAGAACTTAGAGGGACTCTTGGCATACTAGGTATATTGGGTTTAAACATACTCTTAGTATACCATAGTAAGGAATACTTCACCTACTTCATACCTCGTCCTACACCTAGGTTAGGTTAGGTACATTGGGGTAGATCTAGCTTAGCACCGCATTGTATGAGTACTCGCATTTTTAGTCTGTGTTATTTATGTAACAGCATATGTACTAAAAGATAATGCTATCGCAGTATTATTTATTTCTACTGCTCACCCTGTACATTATTTATCTCGCATACTGTCTTGTGATCGTAACAGCACATTATATTTACACCAGAAACAAGACTGTTCAATAAATCTTTTATTGAAAACACCCGTCTATTATTTCTGTGTAACTCTGAAGAAAACTAAGCATGCACAACTGAGCTGAGTGAAATAGTTATCTAGTGTTTCCACGACTCTGGGACACGTTCTGATTCTAAAAGGGAAACATATTGGTCATGTTTTGCGGCTGCCAGAAACTACTCCCTTCTTGTTGTCAAGGAGTTTCTAGTGGCCTCTGAGCTAGCTGGCACAAGTAATTAAGTTTAATATACTCGATAGGGACATACCGACCTTAGTCCTATGTCAAACCTATAGGATATATTATTCCAATGCGCAGAGCCTATTAGGGAAATAGGAGCTACACTACAGCTGAGGAAACACTTCACAGTTTAAATGGCACAATAATTCTGAAGTTTTACCTAGTAAATACAAGATGATTTAGACCTTGTTAGCAAATGCTTGTAACACGTCTCACCAGACACCAAACAGCCGTTACGTGACCCCGCGTTTTCAAATCGATACACTTGTGTACATGTTTAGACAAGATGTGTAGATGTTTGCAATGTATTGGAGAGTGCATGCATTTGTTTTCTGCAGGCAATGTTTGTGGAAATATCAGGGAAATCAACAGTAAAAACATGTCCATCAGACCATAAAACAGGTCCACAAACACCCAACCAACAGGCCCTCACACTGACCTGTCTGACCAGACCTACAGCACGCACGAGGCGAGCACACATCAATCCGCCTTCTTCACTATCTATTACTATCAATACTGCTCCACCTGAATCCCCTGGGCCTTCACTCGGGAAATGCTGGTAACCTCCCTCCAGAAATGGCCCATGCTTCTCATCCATAATCTGTGGATAAAAGCTGGTGTCCGCACCACTTTTGAAGAAGCAGCGCCTGGCACCAGGGAGCCAGCTTCTTGGGTGACCAGTGTATATACCGTATCCCGCAATGGTACTCCCCCACACCCGGTGCAGAGGAGGCGAAGATCTGGACTAATATCCATTTATACAGCGCAGCGTTAAATGTGCGCATGTCTCTCTACGTGTCCGTGACGTGTTTGCTGAACTGAACTTTTCGAAGACTCAGTGCGTGCCCACAGCAACTCTTTAGAAAACACACACGCCTATGGCATGGACACATCAGTAACATGGGCACTGCTGCAGTCGCGTGCATCTATCAGCAAAGTGGGCACCTTTGTTGCATGAGCACAACTATGGCATGGGCACATCTGTGCTATGGACCGATCTTTATGAATACACACATGGCTTAGACACACATTCAGCTCGCGCACATCTGTGGATATTTCCATCTGTACGTGGCATATCTCCATCGCGCTATGGCATTGAGCTCTGTGCGAGCGGCACTTCTGTACCATGAAATACCTTTACCAGGACACCTATTGCATTGACGCCTCTGTGCCGTGGTCACATCTGCACCCTGGGTAAATCCTGACCACGAGCATGCCCACCTTTATACCATGAACATAACGTTGCCTATTAAAATGGACACTGCTGCACTTTAAGCATACCTTCCCACTGCAAACCTCTGTTGTGCCACATGTCAACACCAGGGACACATCCCGCCCCAGGCATACTTTTACCAGGACTCATCTCCACGACGGGCACCCTGGGGCACACTCGGGCACATGAGACGCGCTCAAACAGTCGAAGTGGAAACCTGTTGACACCTCCCTGTTGCTGCAATGAAGTTTCTGCCAATTGATGTGATTAGCGGAAGCGTAGTTCAGTGCCTGGTTATGCCTGCGCTCTGCATGAGGGGGCAGCGGCAGCGCTCTACCTTCTGCATGAGGGGACACCGCAGGCGCTCTATGCTCTGAACGAGAGGCCACCGGTGCGCTCTACAGCCGCGGCCGGCATGCTCGCGGGAGGGAGGGGGGGCGCGGGTGGGGAATAAAAATTAAAAGTTACGTACCTTACCGCCAGTACCGCGCCGCCTCCGTGTCCGCTTCTGGCCGGTGTAATGGCGCAGCCGGGTCCCGGGTGTACTTCTGAATCCTGGAGGAACAGGAAGCAGCCAGCAGGAAGCCTCCCTCCCCTACCCTAAGCCATTCACAACACTTACAATGGCAGCGTTGTGATTGGTGAGGCGCAACGGAGAGCGCCCCAGCCAGGCCATTTTCTCTATGTAGGCTGCATCATGCAGCCTACATAGAGAAAAATGGAAAGTGCGCATGACTGGGTTGGTCGGCCCTGGGGCTGACCAAACAGTCAGTACCCACAACAGTGGGAAAGCCACTCCCCCCCTGCCCTCAAGCAGGACCGCCCACCCGCCCGCCCCCAACCAGACACTTCAGGCACTTCTGCTTTCTCGCAGTGCGAGAAGCAGAAACATAAAATGGTAGTTTTACCATTTTATGTTTCTGCCTTCTCGCACTGTGAGAAAGCAGTGGGGCGACGCCCCCACGCCCCTATAGAGGAGACGCCACTGCTTTCAATCTAAGGTCAACTCTATTTTTCAAGCATTTTCTTTGAATACTCGCAGTTCTGACCTCTCTCTTCATCAGGTTGAGGCCGTGGCCCCGGGGGCATCCTCAAGGGACTGAGCACTTCCACTATTTGTGTTCTCTCCTCTCTCGTGGGATAAAACTATCAGTCTCATGAGCTCCATCAAATCTGGTGCCCCTTCGGATCCTTGTCCCCCTTTGATTTTTAACAAGGTGGCTAGCATGGTGGAGGGACCACCTAGAGATCTATTAAATGAGGTGCTCAGCTCCAGGCATTACCCAATATCTGGAAAAAAGCTTCCATTCTTCCCCTGGTGAAGAAACCCTCCCTGGACCCTAAGCTTGTGGAAAGCTACAGACCAATCTCCCGACTTCCATTCCCTGCCAAGCTGCTAGAAAAGGCCATGAACGAAGAAATTCTAACTTTTTTGGCACGCATCAACTACTAGATTCTGCCCAATACGGTTTCAGAGCAAACCATTGTACGGAATCAGCTCTGGGGTCTGCAGCGGAGGAAGTAAGAATTAAGGTGGATAAAGGCAGCAGAGCGGCACTAATCCTACTGGATCTCTCCGCCGCCTTTGATACGGTCCACCATGCGCTACTTATTAAGCATCTGTATGCTTTCGGTTTTAGGAATTCTGCACTAAAAATGCTGAGGTACTTTCTGGCAGACAGAACACAGTGGGTGGAGATGGGAGACGCAAAGTAAAGCCCTTTCTCGCTCCCCTGTGGGGTGCCGCAGGGCTCGGCACTCAGTCCCACTCTTTTTAACGTGTATGTTACCCCCCTGGTAAGGCTCATCCACAGTTTTGGACTGACCATACTGTCCTATGCGGACGATACACAGATAGTGGTATCTATCTCATCACAGGTTGAGAAAGATGCAGACAATTTTTGCAGATGTATGACGGCAGTGGCGAGCTGGATGCGGAGCAATTGCCTCAAGTTAAACTCGGATAAAACTGAGGTATTGCTCTTTGGGAAAGAGACCTCCTTTTGGAATGCGTCCTGGTGGCCGACTGAGCTGGACAACCTTCCAAAGCCTGTGCAGAAGGCAAGAGACCTGGGAGTTATTTTTGACACCAAATTGTGCTTCTCTGCTCAAATTAATGCAATAACTTCAGAGTTTTTTTTCATGTTGCGAGTTCTCCAAAAAATCCTCCCATACATTCAATTTGACATACAGAAGATTGTGATGATGGCCCTCATCGCGTCCAAAATGGATTACTGTAATGCACTTCATCTTGGCACCTCCAAATACCTGCTAAAAAATTGCAGTCTCTTCAGAACACTGTAGCACGAACACTTCTGAAAATTCCCAAGTTTAAACCAGTTTCTCATTTATTGCATGGTCTGCACTGGTTGCCAATGGAGAAGAGGATCTATTTTAAGGTGCTGTGCCTTATGCACAAGGCTCTCCACAAGACAGGCCCGTCTTATTTCCAAGAGCGGTTCTCATCGACAGAGACAGAATCTCCACCCACGCGCACAACAGCAAGGAACTCTTCAGCATCATCAAGGAGTTCGCCCAACCCACTAGCGAGTCTACCGACATCCCTCCCTCACAAGACCTCTGCGACAAACTCAGCATCTTTTTCCACCACAAAATCAAGAGCATCTACGACAACTTCGACGAAGACAACCAACACACTGAACCCTCACCAACCACCCCTGACACCCGGAAACCAGCGATTGATGACTGGACAGCCCTCACCACCGAAGACACACTGAAGACAATGAAGTCAATCCACTCAGGGGCCCCCACGGACCCCTGCCCCCACCACATCTTCAACAGAGCCGCCGACACCATCGCACCCATGCTCCGCCACACCATCAACCGCTCCCTGGCGACCGCCTGCTCCCCGACGACTGGAAACACTCCGAGGTCAACCCCCTCCTAAAGAAACCCTCAGCGGACCCCACCGACCTCAAAAACTACAGACCCATCTCCCTGCTCCCGTTCCCAGCGAAAGTCATCGAGAAAGCCATCAACAGCCAACTCGCCACATTCATTGAAGAACACAACATCCTCAACTCCTCCCAATCCGGCTTCAGAAAAAACCACAGTAGGGAAACCGCCCTCCTCGCCACAACAGACGACATCCGCACCCTACTGGACAAAGGAGAAACAGTAGCCCTCATCCTCCTCGACCTATCAGCGGCGTTCGACACAGTCTCAGACCGCACCCTAATACGCAGACTCTACGATGCAGGAATCCAGGACAAGGCCCTCGACTGGATCAACTTCTTCCTCTCCGGCAGGACGCAGCGGGTCAGACTCCCCCCTTTCCTCTCGGACCCCACACCTACCACCTGCGGAGTCCCCCAGGGCTCCTGTCTCAGCCCGACGCTCTTCAACGTCTACATTGCTCCACTCGCCTCCATCGTCAGAACCTACGGACTCAACATCGTGTCATACGCAGATGACACCCAGCTCATCCTCTCCCTATCCAACGAGCCCAACACCGCCAAACGCAACTTTCGAGAAGGCATGGAAGCCGTCGCCAAATGGATGAAAAACAGCTGCCTACAACTAAACACCAACAAAACAGAAGTACTCATCATGGGCCCAAACCCCGATGCCTGGAGCGATACCTGGTGGCCCCCCGCCCTCGGTAACCCGCCAACCCCCACGGACCACGCAAGCAACCTGGGAATCATCCTGGACTCCGAGCTCAAAATGGACCGCCAGATCAACTCTGTCTCGTCTTCCTGCTTCCACACCCTCCGCCTCCTTCATAAGACCTTCAAATGGAGCCCCTCGAACACCGAAAGACCGTCACTCACGCTCTGGTCACCAGCAGACTCGACTACGGCAACGCACTCTACGCCGGAATAAACAAAAACCTCACCCGCAAGCTACAGAACATCCAGAACGCCACCGCAAGACTGGTCCTCAACCTGCCAAAACACTGCCACATCTCCCAGCACCTGCGCACACTCCACTGGCTCCCTGTCGAGACGAGAATCACCTTCAAGATGCTCACCCACGGACACAAGGCCCTCCACGGCACCGGACCAGCATACCTGAACAGCAGTCTCAAATTCCACGCACCCCAAAGGACCCTACAATCAGCCCAGCTCTCCTACGCCGTGGTCCCCCGCACCAGAAAGACCAGATCGGGAGGCCGCTCCTTCTCCTTCCTCGCGGCCAAAGCATGGAACGCCCTTCCGCTCCACCTCAGACAGACAACATCGCTCCCCATCTTCGCAAGAAACCTCAAAACCTGGCTCCTCGACAGACCCCCTCCTTGATGGAATGGAACCTGCACCCCCCCACCCCTAGCGCCTTGAGACCCTTACGGGTGAGAAGTCGCGCTTTAACAAACCCCTGATTGATTGATGGTACACGCCTAGCAGATGTCTTAGATCTACTTCTGCGTTAATGGTCCCACAAATCAAAAGAGTAAACTGGGGTGGCAGAACGCTAGTGTATCAGGGGGGAAAATTATGGAACTCCCTTCCCCTTGCTCTCCGCTCACAACTGGCATTGCAGCTATTCAGAAAGCAGCTAAAGACTTGGCTGTTTCCACTTTAATCAGCGGGATCACCCATGTTTTTCTTTTCCTCCTAAACCTGCGGCACCTTTTTCGGCCTTGATCTGCTCAGCGCTAAGACACCCTCGGGTAATGCACGCTATATAAAACTATTTCATTCATTCATTCATATTGGTAAAGTGCCTAGTGAAGTAAGAGCTGCAAGGCATGCTACAGCAAGGTCAGTGATTGGAGTGCAAATTTAAAGTTCAATTATGGTAAAGTGCAAATGCAATGAGATGGGGGAAGTCCATTTTGGCTGTGCCCTTATAGTCTGATTCTTTTGAGGTGAAGGGCCTGCACTCTAAAACCGACCCGAACAGATTAGAATTGGAGAAGTGCCTAGTGTAGTAAGAACTGGCAGATATCTCTGCGGAGAAACCAGTGACTACAGTGCAAATTTAAGGTTCGACTGTGTGCAGATCACATTTGATGATTTGTGTTCATTATGTTCCACACAAGTATTTTGGTACTATCGTAAAAGTTTCCAGCATGGCAAATATTCTATGTACTACATACTAAGGGGTTTATTTATGAAAGCCCTGCATCACATTTGCACCATGCAAAGTGGTACATGCATGATGCAGGGCTCTCATAAAGATTTATGAAGCCACACAAAGCCACCCTGTATGGTGTTGAGTGGCCTCATAAATCATGAGTAAGGCAACGCAGCACAAATTGCGGTCTTGCTTTACTCTGCACCCAGGATGTGTTCCATGGGGATTGTAGAGGGTTTTCCCACACAACGCCCATGGAATTTGATGCTGCCCTAGATTTACAAAATTATGTTAACCTGGGGAAGCGTCAAATCCGCATGCCTCCTGAGGTGAGGCATAACAAGGAGAAATATGTTCATTTCTCCTAGTTTTTTCCTCTTTCCATTTGTGCTGCATTCTGCAGCACACATAGAAAGAGGGAAACACCTTTGAGGATTGTTTTTTTGTAGGAATGTACCCCTTCCTGCACAAAAAGAGGAGTTGTCCTAACGGCTAGGGCGGTCGACCTCGAATCTGGGGAACTGGGTTCGAGTCTCGGCAATGATGCTGAACATCCTGTGATTCTGGGCAAATCACTTAATCTCCCCGTGCCTAACAAAAATGAATGTGTCCTCATGTAACGCAACTGGTGCTATGTAAAGCGCTCTGATACCCAATACCTTCGGGTCAAGTTTGCGCTATATAAAACTCCGTAAAAAAAAAAAAACAATCCTGCCTGCAACGGAGGCACCCTTGCACCTGGTGCTAGGCTTTCTACTTTGGAGCTAGGCTGCCAAAACGGCACCAGCACAGGCAGAAAGGACAGGAATGCACAGTTTTGCTTAAATATGGTGCATTCCTGCCCTTTCACTTTGGAGTAGGGCAGCACAGCAAGGTGCCTTGCTGTCCTGCCCTACGCCAAGATGCCATAAATGAGGCTCTCGGTTTTGTAAGCAGCCTTGAGGTATTAGAAAGAATTTTCTCAGCATGACAATTTCTACTTAACATAGAAGACTGGGTGCACCAGATATTAACCTATGTACATGTGTTTGTTTTGCTTCAGAAGATGGGCTATCTGTAATGTTTTCACCACAGTATGAAGGCTGCAGGTAGTATGATCTTTAGTACCTTCAGACCTTTGTTATTTTAAGTGAATAGTTGCTCTTTGGACAGGTTTTGCATAGAGTGTACACTGTTCTTAGTAGATACTTTTTGATTACTCTGTGGTGTATTTCTCATGTCTGCAAACAGTGTGTTACATAGTAAACTTTCTCCATAGAGTAAACAGTGTTAACAGTACACACTTTTCTAATTTTATCCACTTAATTTCTCAATGTGGTTTCAGTGACTATTGGGGTTTGAAACAGGTAAAAACTGTCCACAGTAGGGCATTAGTTATGTAACAGGGCTTCAGTATCTGGAGGAACTTGGTTTTCCCTGGGCAGATGTATACAGATTGAACACCGTGTGCAGGATAGGTTACCTTTTCATCTGTGGTTCATGGTCAACATTAACTCAGCTACCCATGAAGTGTATGGGATAGGATCAATTAGGCACATAACACAAGCTTTCTTTACCTACGGGGGGTTGTATGCATGATAGCAGTAATGATGCTTCATATTATTCTGAGCTATTTTGCACTTATTTTCATATATCTAATGCTATAACCATTTATAGAGCAATGTGTACAAATGAAGCTTGGATGATGTCATCAGTGATGTCATAAGTAATGTCATTTGAGATGTCATCAGTGATGGCACAAATGATGTCACAGAATATGTCATGAGTGATGTAATATGTGAGGTCATAAACAGTGCATGGCAGGGGCTAAAGCTATCGTTAGTTCAGCTAACTAACTAACTAAATAACTGGTGAATTTCTGTGGTTTTTTTCGTTCAAAATATTGATGTTGTCACTGACATATTCATCTATCTATTACGTTACTTTAACCTTTGTTTTTTCAGTGAAGTCGGGGTAAGAGGTACCGAATTTGGGGTATTTACCAAGCGTAGGAGTCAGGAAGATGGTTACTTCCTCCATAGATCAAGTTACTTCCCGGACCTCACAAAATCCATCAGAACATCAGTTATGAGTGGGACCAGTTGTGGAGAAAATCTTACAAAAGGCATCCAATGAGCTATCCAGCCCTCCTATGGCCCTTAAAACATTTTCTTTAGTGATCTATTCCTCCAACCATGGCATATCAGTTACTCTGAGTTGGGGAAGCTGAGCTCAAATAGGAGCTTTTGATTTGATGGCATGTGGAACCCTGTGCATATAGTGACTGATAAAAGGTAAAAATGGCTTAAACACCTCATCTGACCCCAAGACTACTCCCCTATAAGCACTGATTACATGACCACCATGATATAGCTGTGTGCTTGTTGACCCCTAATTAGTTACCTTGGAGTTTGCTCACTTTGTGCCTCTTCGTAAAAGCACACCTCATTTTTTCTAATATTGAGTTTGCTTTAGCTTTCTCAATGGTGTGGATCCTCCCCATACTGAAGAATGGGTTTTATGCGTATGTTCTAGGCCCTGGGTTTTTAAAATTAAATTGGACAGTAATGCAATTTCCTGGCAGAGTTACCTTGCTAATGCTCCTCCTCTTGCCTTCCCCTGTTATCAAACTTTCCTTCATCCCAATGTAATGATATAGCTGTAACAAACATGAACTAGTCTCCCTGTAGGAGATATCCTTGTGTTGTCTTGGAAAATTACTAGATCTAAAATCTGACAGGAACAATCAGCAGAAGACCACAAACAGCTTGATCATTTGGGTGTCCATCCTTGTTGACTCTGGTCCCTTCAGTCGCCCACTTGGTCCTAAAAACCATCAACATCTGCCACTTCTAGACATTACACTACCCATATTTAGTCGGTGGTGTGGTATGGGCCCCACAATATCACCCACCATCTGATTTTTCAGCCTTTGCTTTTTGCATACTCACCTCTGATTCTGCACAGGTGTTGGATGACTTCTTTACTAGCTGGGATTTTTACATTATCTGGATGGTTGCCTCTGTGTCAGCAAGAGACTGTGTCCCATCACTCTTGCATGTTTGATGTGGCGTATTACCCTCTTGGGTAAAGATGTGTTATCTTATTATTGTGAATCCCCATCATGGCCTGAGTGTTTTTATAGGGCATAGAATATGTGGTGTTGCTACTCCCACTGGCAAATTAAAAACAACACAAGTGACATTAGATATCCTGGATTTGTAGGATGTCTAAGACAGGTAAAGACTTTGTATTTTGCCAAAGTGACTGGTGCTAGGTCATCTTAAAGCTGCTGTTGTGTGCCATTGTAGGTTGTCCCAATGGAAGTCATGTGGTATACCACGTATGCAGATATAATTCTGTCAGGGTGGCTTTCCAAGTCCTTATACCTCCCTTGCTAAATAATATGGTGTTCCTTTAGTAGAATTATCCGTGCTTGCAATCATTCACAGTCATCCACCTGTTCATTGAGATTTTGCTCAAGATTGTTTACTCTAACTCCCACTTCATTTACACGTTTTTGGATGTCTGTCAGGTCTTGGTGCAGCACTGCTTTGATCGCTTTCCTTTCAGCCTTCACCTTCTGAAAGGCTTGCACAAGGAAGTCCTTGTTGATGGTCTGGGCTTTCTCATTTGAGTCGTCCCAGAATTCAGTTTCCTTTCTCACTTCAAGTTTTGTGGTTGGCTCCCTATTGGAGCGTCTCCTTAACAATGAATTATTTCTTGATTTGCCCTGTTGTGGTCAGGCTAGAAAGTGCATGCCTTGGCAGTGAATCAAGCGTACTCTCAAGTTAAAGGGCTCTAGCCTTTTCCTAGCAGCAGCCTACCACACAGTACTGGTTGTGAATCCTCTTCTTCTTGTATTGAGCAGTCTGTCTTTGTGCTTTCTCTATTCAGTTTTATCAAGAGAGTTACCCCTAAGACCTGCAATGCATTGGGTTGGACCTGAGGGCTGGTTCACAACTTCTGTTACTCCTAGCACCCCCCTCTATATGAAGCACAGTCCCACTGACAGATATGATGACTTGGAGACAATACCCGTCCCCCTCCCACCTAGCCCTCCTCCGATCCGCTAGGTCCAACTACAAAAAACACATCCTCAATGAAAAGGCATCCTTCTTCCGCACGCAGCTTGACAGGGCCAAAAATAGACCTAGAGAACTATTCAGCATCGTCAAAAATCAAACTTCCTCTGCCCCCAAAAGCTGATGGCCACAAATGATAAATGTGAAGAAATTGCTAATTTCTTCTCTGATAAAATCACCAAAATAGATCAATCATTCCTCTTAAATCCCCTCCCCATCAACCCACTACTTTCTTATGACATTTCTCCTGAATCTCCATCCCCATCTAATCTTCCCCAGGTCCCTTCCCGTCTCCCATCCGTCTCCCTCCCACCTAAACCCAACACCTTTGACCCCCAGCAACTAAAAAATGCCACCTGGCATAATTTTCACCCTGTCATGGAACACGAAGTCTATAACATCATCTCTAAGCTTAAACCATCCTCTCACACCAAAGACCCCATGACCTCTAAACTTGTCCAAGACCTTAAACATATCATCGCCCCACTCTGGACCACCATTATTAACTCATCCCTGACCTCAGGGTGTGTTCCCGCCTCCCTCCAACTGGGTCAAATCACACCCATCCCCAAAATCCCAACGCAGATCCCAACGACCCCAATAACCTCCGACCTATCTCTAACCTCCCTCTTCTCTCCAAAGCCCTTGAAAAATGTGCCCTGATTCAGTTGGATAATCACATAAACACTTTCGACCTCTTTGACTCGCTGCAATCCGGCTTCAGAAAAGGATGCAGCACAGAATCTGCTATACTCAATATAGATGACGACATTCATCACTCTCTTGACAATGGCGAAGCTTGCCTACTCATTCTCCTCGACCTTTCCGCTGCTTTCGATACTGTTAACCACACTGCATTACTTAACACTCTTAAAGTCCGTTTCGGCCTCAATGGCCATGTCCTCAACTGGTTCACCTCCTTTCTCCAACATAGAACCCAACAAATCAAAATCGAGAACTGCCTCTCTAACCCCACTCCTGTCCCCTCGGTGTCCCGCAGGGATCCATTCTCTCCCCCGCTCTCTTCAACCTATTCAAGGAACCCTCACCCTCATTCTCAAACAAGCAGGAATCAACTACCACCTCTATGCCGACGATACTCAACTCTACTATAAGATTAAATCCCACTCTGATGTGCTACACCTCAATGACACCCTAACAAAGATCCAATCTTGGTTCCACCAAAATCATCTCAAACTCAACCCTAAAAACTGAAATTATTCTCTTCTCCCCTAAAAACAACCCACTCCCCATACAAAACTGGATATCTGACCTTAATGCGCTCAACTGCTCTCTCACCACCTCCAATTCAGTTAAATCTCTAGGCATCACCATTGACAATAACCTTGCCCTTACCGCCCACATAAAAACCACAGCCAAAGGAGCACTCTTCACTCTCTGTCAACTCAAAAAAATCAAAACCTTCATCCCGATAGATGATTTCAAAACTGTTGTCCAATCGCTGGTCCTATCGAGAATAGACTATGGTAACGCTATCCTCGCTGGAACCCCCAAAGTCCATCTTGCACCACTCAAATCTGTACTCAACCTAGCTGCTAGACTTATCTCTGACTATAAAAGTTTCGACCACATCTCCCCTGCACTTAAAACCCTCAAATGGCTTCCCATCGAAGGCAGATCCACCTATAAGATTGCATGTATCACTCACAAAGCCCTTCACCAAAACACCCCACGTTACCTATCAGACAAACTCCACAAAGCGGGCTGCACTCGACCAACAAGGAGCACCAACGCCCTCATTCTTATCCCCCCCCTGCTAAAGAAGAAATGCACACAAGCTCAATCCTTCTCTGGAAACGCTCCGTCCATATGGAACTCCCTGCCTAAAGACCTATGCTGCAACCCCTCCTACATCAACTTAAAAAAAAGACCTCAAATTGCTTCTCCTCAACAAATACTGGGGTCAATAATTCCCCACTCTGGCAACGTATCCTACTCTGTGCCCCGCCAGGCTCCCCTTGCCATCCTAATCTCTCACCCCTCACTCTCCCTCCTAACTCCCCTCCCTCATGCTACTCCCTTCCCTCCCCTAGCAACCCCTCCTTCTCCCCACCTTTACCTATGACATATAACCTACCGCACGGCCTCCCTCTGATCTCCCATTCCCCCACTCCCTAACGCACACTCTCCTCATCCCCCTACTTTATCTCACCCTGCTCACCTCCACACACTCACCCGAACCTAATTAATCTCTACCCACGTGAGCTTATTATTTGACCTTTGTAAATAACATTCATATTTAGCTGCTCTCCTTATATTGGCTCTTATTGCAATGCTTTTGACCAAATGTATTGATTACTGTACCTCCTCATACTCCTGTAAAGAGCTCTGATACCCCTGGGTCTAGCCAGCGCTATATAAAACCTTTCAAATAAATAAATAAATAAATATGATGCCACCGCTCTTATTTTACTCTTCAGGCCAGCAGATCCAGGTTGCCTCCTGCATGCGAAAAGTGCCTGCTGTGTTTCTAGCGGCACCAAATGGGATGGCTCTGTACGACTAATCTCAGACATCCCTCCTGTGTGTATCTTCCCATGCTGTTATACCAGTTTAGTGCCACTACTAGGCCAGCTGGATTGAAGTGCATGGGTGTCACTCTACTGGGTTTCTCAGCTCAGTCTGCTTTCTGATCTTCACCTTACATAATTGGTCTCAAACATACTTCCTCCATCATCCCTCCTGCATGGTGCTTTGCCATTTTGGGCCACTCAACACACTGTCTCATGACCACGGTGGCACACTTCACTCAAGTCTCTTGTTTTTTCTTTCACAGAGTTAGTAGGTCCACCAAACCCTTCGGCATCACCTCCCAGGAATCGTACCCACTAGGGCTTGCTCATGGTCCCAATGTCTGGTGATTTTACTGCAGCCAAACAGAAGTCCCGCACCACACGTCCACCATCTTGCACACTACTCCCCATACCAGATTTTTAAACTCAATAGCCATCCAAAGTTCAACATTTCTGAACTATTATTTAAAAATCTTGATTCAAAGCATGAAAATTCTAGAGCCCTCTGCCTGTTATGGAGGTATCTATCTAAATGAAAAGATAAAATGGTTGGTAGCTTCCCATGTTATTGGTTTGCTTTTTTGCAATTATTGAGTCAGAATATAGTCGACATATTTGAAAGTATGGAATAATAGTTCTGATCCATAAAAAGGGTAACATAAGTATCTACACTGGTATTCTATAATGTCCATACTATGCACATCTGCAAAATTGTTTGTAATGATCTTAAAGAGCTATCTGCTAGATTAAACAGTAAGTTTAGACTTTAACTCTCCTATGTAGGTGCCTTATCAACATGCTTGTTTAGTTAGAATAGACTTATTATTCAGTTTGTCAGAATAGGGATGGCTGATATTTTTCAGTAAGATTTGGCCTCAGATATGGAGACTGAGATGGTGGGAGAGACCATTCTGTAACAGGCAGACCAGACTGATACTACATCCAAGGTCCTCCAGATGATTGCTGCTTTGTTGGAAGCTGGGAAACTAGGGATTCTAACTGCTCCCCGAAAAAACTGTCTTTTGATTGGTTCGTTGGGTTGAAAGAGATAAGGAGAAGCCTTCTAGAATCTTCTTTCATGCTTTAATTGTGTACTCTTTAGAGGAGCTGAGCAGGTCCTATCCTGACTTTGGCTGAGCGAAGACTTCTTCTTGACTCTGCTGATTTCCTCTGCACAGGGTGTTAAGCTTCATGCTTGAATACTCAGACACTTGCCTTTGAAGTTTAAATCTGGTTTATTTGATGCTGATATTTTCCTCATAGAATTCTCTGTACCACTTCCAATACTTTATTCAAAATAGGGAAGTTATTTTATGGAACCTGCTTGGGTGATATTTTGCTTGTTATATGTAATACTATTTTGCATTTTCTTTCTGATAGAAATTTAGAATGCACAATCGTTTGAATATGTTTGTTCTTATATATTTCCTCCAATTCTGCAGATTGATTTAACCTGCAATTTGAATTAAATTGTTCATAAAACCCTTAAGGTTTGGACACATCTCTGTTGTTCTTGTGGGGCTACATTGGTTTTGTTGTAAAATTAAATGTTTTGCTGATGTTAGCCCCTTTCTCACACTTCCAGTCGACAAAATAAGGTCCATACAACCAGTGGGGAAACTTATTTAATGATTTTACCAAGAGACTGAGTTTTAAGAAACATCGCTGGATCACATGAAAGTCTATGTTGATAGCCAAAAAGAATAGTATAACCGCTGAGGGAAGGAGCTTGCCAGTTTCTATAGGCAATCCACTGATCTTATCAGTGGACTGCTCCCTTCCCTGCACAGCTCTGCCTGGTAGCTGCTGCCCCCTAGCTCCCTGATGCTGACCATCTGAACCTCTGGTCAGTGGTTTGAGGCCCTCCTCCAGCCACAGGCTCTCGCCTGTGCCTCTTCCCTAGTGGCCAATGTTAGAGCGTGTCTGCTCTGCTGCTGCGCGGCCCTCTCTCTCGCTTTTCTGCCTTTCTCAGAATCTTTTCTGTCTTTTTCTGACCTTTTCTGTCCTTTCCACCTTTTTTGCGCTTTTTTCCTTTTGCTCCATTTGCCGCTTTGCCCCTGCCGCTGAGATCCCCCACGGAATCACCCCTTTCCAGTGCCACATACCTCTCCCCGCATTTCTGGCCTCCCAGCTGTCTAGAACACTACTTAATGGCGGCCGCTGTGCGGTGAAGGTGCAATCTACTGATATTATCAGTGGACTGCTCCCTTCCCTGCACAGCTCTGCCTGGTAGCTGCTGCCCCCGAGCTCCCTGCTGCTGACCATCTGACCCTCTGGTCAGTGGTTTGAGGCCCTCCTCCACCCACAGGCCCCTCGCTTGCACCTTCTCCCTGGTAGCCTAGTGGTAGAGCGTCTCTGGTCTGCTGCTGCGCTGCCTTCTGTCTCTCTCTTCTGCCTTTCTCAGAATATTTTCCTTCCTTTTCTGTCCTTTCCAACTTTTTTGCACTTTTTTCCTTTTTGCTCCTTTTGCCACTTTGTTGCTTTGCCCCTGTAATCTCCTGCGGCCCTGTCCCCCTCCAGTGCCACTTTCCCGCTCCCTGTGTTTCCCACCTCCCAGCTGTCCAGGTTCCCCGCACCCTACTTAATGGTGGCCGCGCACCATAGGCAAGTCCGTCTGCGCCCAACCATGCCTGGACCAAGCCCAGCACCATGAACCCTGGTCCCCGGACCTGCCACCACTATGACGCCTGCACCCTCCACACCCCCAACCCCAGACACAACAGCGCCTGCTGCCTCGTGACACCAAACAACACCCATGGCCCCTTCTCTTGCCGACACTGCTGCCGCACCCTCAACCACCTCCGCACTTCAGCTCCTCCCACCACTCAGTCAACCCACAGAGCTCCCGACAGTCTCAGCTGCACCCTCCTCAACACTTGCTCCCTCCACAAAACATGCCACAGAAATCTGGGACCTCCTCAACTCCATCTCTCCCGACATCGTCTTTCTCACAGAAACCTGGATGAACCCAAGCTCAGCCCTAGATATCGCCACCACCATCCCTGATGGATACAAGATCATCCACAAGGACCGCACCAACAAACCAGGAGCTCCACAAAAACACTCTCCGCCTGGCCACCCACTCAGACAATCCAACGACAATGATGGTACACCTCCTCTTCCAGGTCAAGACCAACCCCAACACCACCCTCCGCAGCACCCTCATCTACAGACGCCATCATTGACTTCATCGCACCCCAGGCTCTCACATCCATCAACTACATTC
The DNA here is from genome assembly GCA_963921515.1 of Calotriton arnoldi. Taxonomy (NCBI): domain Eukaryota; kingdom Metazoa; phylum Chordata; class Amphibia; order Caudata; family Salamandridae; genus Calotriton; species Calotriton arnoldi. The sequence goes on from CAWUFW010014198.1 coordinate 171,364, forward strand.
TACACGGCGACCTCAATTTTCACCTGGACAACCCCAAGGACCTGAACACTGCATCCCTTCAGTAGAACCTCACCAGCATAGGACTCAAGCAGCTAGTCACCTCTCCTACCCACTCAGCTGGACACACGCTCGACCCCATCTTCTCTGCCAGTGAAAATTTCACCTTCAGCCACACCTCCGAACTCCTCTGGACCGACCACCACTGCGTCCATTTCACCTTCACCAAACCCAACGTACACCATCCCACCCACCGCCTCTCCCACAGAAGCTGGAACAAAGTCACCCGAAGAACATCTCACAGCCTCCCTTAGCACAATCCCACCTCCGACATCCACAGATGTCAACACCTCAGCACGTAACCTCCACCGATGGATCTCCAACTTTTCTGCCTCGCTACCCTGAGAGTCAAGCACTAAAAGGGGTAATTGGTTTGCTTATTTGAATAACTTTATTCAGCAAAAAAAATGCCATAAAAGTACGGAGTGAAAACAATATAAAATAATATACATAGTTTTACAATAACATTCCATTTCATCATTAATTTAGACATAAAAAAAAAATTGATTCATTCATTTAAAATCAGACAGATTAAATCATTTAGCCATCTACAAGGAACCTGGAGGGACATAGGCCCAGCTGCTGGTATATATATTTAAGACTTATAAATAGCATCAGCATAAGATCAAAATTACCTATACATGGGGAACTGGGATTATCCTGTCCTGTACTACCAGCAGCCTTAGTCTCCACATTGCCATTAAAAAATGGGATACAGCAAAAACGATTATTTAACTCACATCCGACCCCAATATTTGAAGAGCATCTTTATGAGATCTAGTGCCTGGACCCCGGCATATTGGAATAAGCCACTTTTTCCTGGGAAAAAGATATGTGGGGCAGAAGAAAAAAACATGCTCTAGGGATTCCCCGTCAGCCGTGCATGTAGTGCAAGAACATACTAGGCCACATTTCTGTGACCATTTGCTGGTGTATGAGGTGATTGGTAGGGTTCAATACCTTAGCTGCAAATACAGCTTGTGAGCCAACGCGGGCTCGATTCCGTCAAGAAATTCTTCCAGACTATAAAATACTTTAACTTGAAGGAATTGTTCCATCATAATGTCAATGGTAGAATCTGACGGTATCTGACCAAACTTGTACTGGTGATAACTTTCTTTAGTTCTCACAAGGAGGGACGGGGGCGTTTAGAAGGTCCAGCATACATGCCCCAAGGCGTAGAGGTCAGAATAGGGTATGCAGTTCCTGTGGAAGAGGACCAAGAGGTCACTAAGAGAGAAGGAAAGGGCAGGACGGGGTACTCCAGGTAAAGGAAGGAAGACGTGGGGGGAAGAGCTCCTATAAGGAGCAAGGGCAATCACACGCCCCGAGAGGTGACATGCTTCATCATAGGGCAGCTCCTTGTTGGGCCGGCACAGCAATGCCCAATGAGCCCCGCAGGGGGGCTCTTTGCCGGAGGTCTTCAGTGTTATTTGCCGAAGGACCCTGAATGAAGGGGTGTGGGAGCGAGATGAATAGAGTGGGAGTGAGTGTGTGTCTAAAAATAGCTAAGAGTCCAAAATAACTTTATTCGGTGGACGCTGATGCTATGGTTAAAAACCGTCTACGTGAGTCGTTGCTGGCTAGAAGAATTACACCTACTGCAACTAAAAGTGAAGGTGAAGTGTAGGTGGTCAGTGGCTCGACATGTTTCATGCCTCAATTCTCCTAACGGATGAGCAGCATTTAATCAGGACTGGGGGGAGAAAAACCTCATCTACTCTGCAAAAGAAGAGCGATCAAGTCAGTGTACTTCGAGGATCCGTCCCTGGATACAGAATTCAAAGTGAAATTCCGGGTGCAAGGGGAGAGTGGGAATAAAAAAAACTTCTACCTTCTGGTAATATTTGGAGGAGGAAAGAAAGGGGTACAAACAAGGTTCAGTAATCATGCATATATTGTATTGGGAGGGTCAGTGGCCCAATACCACAAGGAGTGTGCAAAGAGCATTCGCTGCAATAAAAACAAGTTAAACAGTGTCATGGTGACAAGAGTGCCATGCCACACCTGTGGTACGGATAAAAAACATGCACATGCAAATGCCGGAGAGCGTGTATAGCCTGAGTCAGAGACGTCCTTATACTGTGCACAAGTGACGGTCCATAGTCTGTCTGGGGGGAGTGGTAGGGCTGTGTCGCCGTTACCATGACCCCTTGTGAGTGTATCATGAAAACTCTAAAAGATCTGCTGAACCTGACTCACCTAGAAGGGATATTGGGGAGGCCCTGACCTGGATGGCCCGGACACTCGCACACTGGCGAGGGCGAACAACCTATGTGTGGAAGCACAAAGATATGGTAAGAGGGGGAGTGGAGTTACCCTGGAGGGGGTGGGGGGTTAGAAAGGAAGGGAAGGGGTGGTTGGTGGGGGGTAAAGAGCATCCTCAGTGACCAATGCAGTACCGGCCGTGGCCCCATACTGGCTGGACCTTGGAGCGGGGTGAAGGAGGGAGGAAGGAAGGATCCTAGAAGCATACCAGGGGCGTGTGGCCAAGGATATAGGCTGAAATGGCCAGCCTGTGATCGTGGGAAAAGGGTGTGGGTGCGTGAGCTGCCGGGCACCCCCTTGGATGCCAGGAAGTGTGAGGGTCTGAAGGTACCATTTTAATGCATTTTAAATTATGTTTAATTTATCCCTAGTGTCAGGGCTGCCGGACACCCCCTGGTTGCCAGGAGGTGTGAAGGTACCAATTTTATACATTGTCCCAGGTGTCAGAACTGGTGCAATCAGCCCTTTCACCAACAATAATAGGATACCCTCTATCCATGCCAGTTTCTCCAAATTGGATAACAATGGAATCGGTGGAAAGAAGTCCCAGGCGTGGAGGTCCCAGGGCAGTAAGTGGGCCACCCGGGGTGGTGTCCGGGGTACTGCAGATGGAGTCACCCAGGGGGAAGGGTGCGGAGGGTATGCCTATCGGGGACAAGCGGGAGGGTATCCGCGGGAGCTGCCACAGCAAGGCCCCACCTCCGGAGTGTCATGGTGGGAGGGTTGGCAGAATGGTGAAGAGCAACACGAGGCGCTGGGGCCAAACATGTCCTCTAGAGGGGTCCTCCGAGGGAGAGGAGCATGGGCAAGGATAGGAAGGGAGGAGAGGAATTAGACTAAGTGGAGAGTGCAAGGGTCGCAGCATGGGAGTGCTGCAAGTGCTAGCATGGACGGGAGAGTGCTGCCGTAGGTATGGAGAAGGCGGGGGAGCAAATGTAAGGGGGCACTATCCCCTAACAGGGTGAAACAGGGGAAACTAAAGAGACACACTAGCCCCTAACAGGGTGAAGGCAGGTGTGGGAACAGGAGGGGGAGAAAGGGGGCAGCCAGCGGAGGCCCGGCCGGTGCTTACTGAGTGTAGCTGGTCCTGCTCGTGGCTCCTAGTCATGTCTGGATGTCAGGGATGGTGTCCAGATGCTACGGTGGCGGTCTTAAGTACCGCCAGGGCCGCGGTTACTAGAACTGTGGCCGGATCAACCAAAGATGACAAAGCGCGACTGCCATGTTGGGTATGAATTGCAGTGCAACACGGGCACCATGATGGAATGGTTAGTGGGAGGGTGGAGAATGCAATGTGGATCCCCAGGGAGGAAGGAGGAAGGGACGGGGGCCAGAGGTGTGCACGGATTGGTGCAGAGAGGTGGTGGTATTGTAACCTGGGAAGGAGACATAGGTGGGGGGGAAAGTGGGATAAAATGAGCTGCAAGGTAGGACCAGTGGGAGGCCGTGAAGCGGACTGCCCATAAAGGTTCGCAGGACAGCAGTCCTACAAGGTACAAGGCCATGGAGCAGGTGTGACCCCGAGGAGCCATGGCGCCACCATCACCAATGTACCCAACAAGGAAAGGTGGAAGGTGGGCTGCGTTGCCTGCCGGTGGAGATGTGAGGAGTGTAGCAGTCCTCACTGGGGTGGTGATGGTCATGGTGCTTGGCAGGCATGACTTGTGCAGTCAGTGATCTCTGTCTCTAACACCAGGAGTCATGGTGAAGAGGAGGAGTATGCACATGGAGTGGTATGAGAACAAGTGTGGGGTCCAACAATCCCAGAGGCCAGAGGACGGCCGACTGGTCCAGCTGCAAATGGTGAGCTAAGTGAGCCAGGTATGTCTAGTTGCATGGAGAGGCTCATATGGCTGGGGGTAAGCGGTCAGTAAGTGGCTACATGTTGCAATCCCAACCAATGGGCAAGATCTCCAGCGGTCAGTAAGTGGCTACATGTTGCAATCCCAACCAATGGGCAAGATGTACATAGGGAATTAATGTCCTTAAAGTCAGGATGTTCAGAAGTTCACTGCCCTACCTTGGACCATGGGATATCGTCATTGAGCCCTGTGATGTGTGTGGCAAGTCTGAAGACCCAACGTTGTTGTTTACTGAAGAGAGTTTGGTGTCTGATGATGGGAAGGGACTCAAGTATAGTCCATTGTATATTGTCAGGAGTGTGGTGCATCTCAATGTAGTGGGAGAGCATTTTGGATGTGGACCTACCGCACCTGATGTTGCTGCGTAGTTCAGTGATCCTTATCTTGGCCGCCCTTTTCATCATCCCCACATATCCCTTCTGACATGGACAAGTGATAAGATAAACACAGTTGCGGGTATTGCAGTTGGTGTGGTGCTTTTGGGTCCAGGTGTCAGAGGGACTTAGTATGATTTCCTTGGAGGGGCGTTTGAGGGGGCACATGCTACATGACCCACAGGGGTAGTGACCAGTGATCGGGGGTAGCACCCACAGTTGGAGTTGGCAGGGAGGGCATTTGGGCAGTGGTCTTGTATGGACAATGTTGTCCCTAATGTTGGCTGTGCGTCTGAAGGCGGAGCGTGGTGTGGCTGGTGCTAGCTCGCCGGTGTGGAGGATGGGCCAATGTTTTTTGATGATTTTTTTAATCATATTGGATTGGGGGGTGAACGAGGTGACACAAGTGATGGCGTCACAGGGGGCTCGCTCATGGTGTTCGAGGAGGCCTTCCCTGTTGTTGTTGCATGCTCTTTTGTATGCTTTTTGTACCACAGTTTGGGGGTAGTGTCTGGCTACTAAGTCCGTTTTAAGTGCTTGTGCCTGGTCTTTGTAGTCATTGACGGTACTACAGTCACGGTGGAGTCGTAAAAACTGACCGAACGGGAGGTTGTCCCGCAGGTGTTTAGGGTGGTGGCTATCGTACCTGAGTAAGCTGTTACTGTCAGTGGGTTTTTTGTATGTTTTGGTCGAAGTTTTACCCTTGTGGAGGGTGATGAGCATGCCAAGAAAGGGTAGTTCTGACGTGGACAGATTACTGCTGAATCCGAGAAAGCGATTGAGAGTATTCATCCATTCACAGAACTCAACGCATACTGCGTGTGTGCCCTGCCATAAGATGAGGATATCATCGCTGTATCTACGCCAGATCCCAATGTTGGTCAGGTAGGGGTTGTCACTGGTCTGGATGTGTCTTCGCTTGAAGTCAGCCATGTAGAGACAGGCCAAGCTCGTAGCGAAGGTGCTGCCCATCGAGGTGCCCTGGGTCTGGTGGTACAGTTTGTCCTTGAATTGGAAATAGTTCTCCTTGAGAGCGAGTGTGGCACATTCCATGATAAAGGTTATAGGGGTGGCTGGGGACCAAGGTTCAGCCCTGAGACATGTTTCTATGACCTCCAGAGTGGCATCCTGGGGTATGTTGGTGTAAAAGGCTTCTACGTCAAGCGTGACGAGAATGTCCACAAATGTGTCATCCCCCAGGTTCTCAAGGAGGTTCAAGGCTGCAGTCATGTGTTTAAGAAAAGACCAAGTTTTGGCAACTAAAGGTTGCAAGAAATGGTCCCAAAACTGTGAGAGGGGTTCGAGGATGGACCCAATCCCGGACACTATCGGTCTCCCTGGTGGCGGTATAGTCGCTTTGTGGATCTTGGGGAGGGTATAAAAGTACGGTGTCCTGGGGTTGTCATTGACCAAGAAAGAGGACTCTTTTTTACTTATTCACCCTTCTGTTTCTGCTGCAAGGACGATGGAAGTGATGTATTTTTTGAGGCGTCCTCTAGTGTCTTCCCTGATGGAGTGTAGTAGTCATGGTTCGATAGCTGTCATTCACTTTCCGTGTTGTAGTCAGTGGTGTTAAGGATGACAGTGTCACTGCCTTTGTCGGACGGTTTTATGGTTATTGATTCGTCGTTGCCCAGGGTATGCATCGCTTCTGTCTCAGCCTTGGACATGTTGGAGAAGGCAGTTTTATGAGGACGCCGTGCCACATCCTTAAGGACTGCTTGTTCGAAGGTAAGGACCTCGGGCGGGACCATCCCCATCGTAGGTGTGAAGGTAGAGGGGTTGTGCATGCCTGAATCTGTGGTGTCCATGGGTGGTTTATCCAGAAAGAAGGCATGTAGTCACATCTTCCTAAAGAATCGATGTAGTTCCTGTGTGGTCCTGAAGTTGTCTTCCTTAGGGGTGGGGACATACCCCAAACCCTCGCTGAGGAAGGTGGTTTCCATCTCGGTGAGGACTCTGGTTGATAGGTTGACGATCAGTTTTTCTTGCTGGCCGTCTGGCTCCTGGTTTGTCTGGAGGTCTCTGTCTCTGGTGTTTGCCACTGTACTTGCTTCTGTTGTCCGCCTCTTCTTCTTCCTCTCCCTCTGCCCCAACCTCTGCCTAAACAAGCATTTCCAATGCAAGCGGTCTCGCCTTTGGGACCTTATATGTATTTAGTTATGCAGCACATTAGCCTGGGTGCTGAAATATCTACTGTTCTTTAACATGGAGGGAAAGTAAGCACCAAACTGCGCGACACACCAGGTATGGGAACACATGGAGAGAAATATTGCCTTTCAGCGGGCAATGGAATAGTCCAAAGCTCTGTTTTTCATATAAAATCAGGGTCTTCGGTGGTCATATCACTGAAAATACAAGATTTGAAAAAATATTATTGTCTACGGGTGGTCGTGCAAGACAATTTCTATGGACTGGAATCTAGAGAATGGTAAAGTGATTCTGGTATAGGGAGCACAACAGCCAGTAAATACACCTACTCCTTCTACAATGTTTTAAGACTAAATTCATAAGCAAGCTTGACTAACTTGTTTGAATCCTTCACATATCGCCTTTGGTACAATCCACCTTTAAGATTGCCCTAGTGGCAACAGGTAAATTCCATTTACATTTGTAAGTAGTCTGCCCTAGTCTCAAGAGGGTCCTGGAAGCATCTTCCAGGGAATACAAAGGCCTAGTAGCATGCCCAGTCATCACAGGAAACCATTATACCCAATGATTAGCCATGTCAGTTAAACCAAAGCCCAATAGTGGCATAAGGTAATATTTTTCTAATTATCCACACTGCTGCACTAGCTTCCATTAACCCGTATTCTTTACAATGTGGACAAGCTATTGAACTCCCTTCTTTACACGATGCAGCTTATGGACAATGAACTGCCGTTTCGGAGATCTCTAAAGACATGGCTATTTGACAACTAAATGCCTCAAAAACCTCCTTGAGCGTAGTGGTGTATTCTGTTTGTGTTATAAGCCAGGGATGTGGAATTCCTATAGCCCGACACCCAGGACATATTGATTGGGGTCAAGGGCAACAAGTTTACATATGTATTTTGTCCTTGGACAAGTAGGCCCAACACCCTGCAGCACAAACCCTTTGGCTGCCAGTTTGTAGTACCACATTATGGATCAGGGAAGGGAACTGTCTGCAGTTAAGGTAATATTTTTGTCCATATATTAATGCTGTTCAAACTTTTATTTATGGTTCATTAATTGAAAGCCTTTATTATTAGTGTGATCACTCTAAGTAAATGTTGTAAGCTCAGACTTCACTACTGACAGTGGTTCCAGTATAAAAATGTATACACACGTTTTCAAAGTTTAGCAATATGAGGCTATGTATAATGCTCCCAGAATGCTCTCTGATTTGATGCAAATATTTGCAGAAGCTTGAAAGCAAGATTGATGATTCTTTGCTTTCAAAATAAAATGTTTAAAAAAATGAAAGCAGGAAAAAAACATTTTGCTAAACTTCTGTAAAATTTCAGATACCATTTCTTTGCAGCATCATTTAGTAACGTGTTGGTGCATGCTAGTATTTCCTAAAAATATTCATAATGAAAAATCAGTGTAACCAGTTTCAACAAGATTATGGGAAACAAAGCCAGTAGGTCTGGAATTGGTGGTCAGCTTTTTAGTTTTGTCAATGTGTGAATTGTTTTGGCATGGTTTTTGAAAAACCTTATTGTTGTGGGAGCTGCCGGGCCCTCACCATTATAACAAACATTGGCAAAATAAAAGTTGTTTTTTGTCTCAAAAAGCACATTCTGCCACAGTAGTTACTGGCACTGAACAAAATTACTTTGTGTGCCTATATGCTCATTGTAAAAGAGCAGAATGCTGTCACTCACAGTGAAGCCAGCCGATACAGCGAGAGAGACAGAATTTTAATAAACGCAAAAGGTCATGGTCAACACCAGACCAAATTAGGAGCCCAATTATTAAAGAAAGTCTCAACAGTGCACCCATGGTACATGTCCTTGCAGTAAATGCAGCTATATGGCTTTCGTGAATTCCCAAGAATTTACAGAAGTAGGACAAAAAATAGTACTCCTAGAAAATATCTGTGAACTGCATTTTAGCATGAGCAAATTTGCATATGTAGATTTGCTCCTGCGAAAATCTGAGTGTTTGCAAGTTCACTTTCCCTCCAACCACTTTTTTCCCAACTCTAGAAGAAGGTTTACATCTACTATTGTCAGAAGTAAATTTCCAAAATTTTTCAGTATGGGAAAAGATTAGAGAAGAGTTGTTGAAAACCCTTAAAACATGCAAATTAGTAAGTTTGCACATATTCAAAAGGGCATTCTAACCCTCGAACTATTGCTTACCACTACCTTCAGCCCCAATGTGTAGATCTGCGGAAACGTGGCAAAGGGGATTGCAAGTATTCAAACACTACTATGATATGAGCCCTAGCATAATCAGAGAGGCTATATCAGAGCTCTTATATAATGAGATTGCTGCCATAATTTGTCGCTGCACTACACGGCACCAAAGGGACAAGTGGATTTTGTTAGAGGACAAGTAGATTTATGAAGCAACCTGCCCCATGGACAAGTAGATATTTTATTAAATTCCACACCCCTGTAAGCGCTGGGATGCCCTAGGGTAGCTATGCACTCTATAAACGTGAATAGAATAGATTTTGTTCACAATCCACAGGGAATTTATGCAAAATTACAGGAGGCACGTCATCAGGCTGCAACACTATAGCTCGAAGAAAACTATTCACAAATCAATATAACTTTCTTGCACATTCCACTAAATTTCACAAGTTCTCAGTTCGAAGCGTGAAGACAACACTACATAGAAACAAAGCAGATACACAAGTGGGCACCGTATGCTAAGATCCCATACCTGCCAACTCACATGGTGCCAAAGTGTGACACACAATATCGGCTCCCATCACACGATCTCCTAGTGAGGAGCCAATATCACACAGTGGCAGGGAAAATAAGCTGAAAACCACTGTAAATAGTGGTTTTCTAGCTTGTTTTCTGAGGCTCTTTACTGCAGACGTCCATTAAGATGAGTGAAAATACCACAGGACATCGGCACCAGCCTCAGCAAGCTTATTTTCTGGGGAGGAGGGGGCTTTGGGGGCACGGTGGAGTGGGGTTCAAAAGAGCCTTGCAGGTACTCCTCAACACGAGGTCCCACCCCCTCCTCACACTGTGAGATTGTTCTTCAAGTTTGCAGGTATGAGATCCCAAATAACTGTTGGGGAGGTTCTGGTGGCAAATCACAAAAACACTAGCATTAGACAGAACTCACAACATATATGCACACACAACATCAACACAACCAATATATTCTATATATTGAATATCAACACCTAAACTAGCCTGGCTAGCCTCACTATCTGCCTATCTACTTACTTAGAATACATAAAGTGACACCTCAAACAAAAACCCACACACCTGCAACACAACGAAGAAAATCCTGGACTTGAGTAACATAAATGCAATTCCATAACACAGCATAAACCAAATCAGACTCCAGACCGCAAAGTAAAACTTTACACCATGTGTGGGAGTCACCGAAACTACCAATTGCACAGTATGGCCAGACCAATAGCCCAATGAGGCTACAAAAACAGTACCACCTTAGCAGACCATGCTGCATTAGAGGATGACAAAATAGGTTTCTAGCAGAGAACAAGTCCTAAGAAAAGAAGGGGGGACTAACCAAGTTAGGCAGTATGCAAGTGACATCAAGGCATGCAACATCACGGTGCAGCATCACAGAAAGGGACATCACAATCCATGACCTCACCGGAAATGATATCACAAGAAGTAAAAACAGATTTTTCCATCTCACACATTTTTAGCAGGTCTATCATGAGTACATTTGAGCACATTACGAAATCTAACAAAATGAGATTTTGCGTTGGGGTTTTGGCAAAAAAGTTACGCAACCCTGATGCAAAATGTGGGCCTCAACTTATACATTTATTTATTTTCAAACTCTGCCACAAAGAAACTGGCAAAAAAAGGAGAAATGTGGCAGTAAATCTGTTCTGCTTAATTGATTGCAAAGTCTTCATTTTAAAATATCTTATAAAGGGTTAAGGCACCTGCTACAGGGATCACGGTATGCTCACTAAATCCCAGGGAACAATAATAATGGTAACTTAACTCTGGAGGTCAGTGCAGTGGCTGGAGAGATCTGTGCCACTGTTTGAAGTGAACGACAAAAAGCACACTCTATGAATATTCGTATTAGATCTGTTTGACAATTACGCTGTCACAGTCAGGACCTAAAAACTGTTATGGCCCTCGCCCCTCTTACTTAGTCACAGTTGCTTTCGGAGCCTTTCAAGATTCATTTGTACATGTACATCAGGTTGAATCTTTAATAAGGAAAATGCAACAAAGGTAACAGAGGTTGAACTAAAAAGAAAATTCTTGACAAGCGCAAAGTTAATTGCTGTAATACTTCCTGAACCGGAAGCTGTCAGTGGAGGTTGCCAAGCCTGACACAAACAGGACAACATTTTGACAGCTGAGCAGAAGCGGGACTTGTAAGTTAAATATAGAGTGATAGATACGTGCAGGCTCTCGTATTATGGAGGGTGGTAGAACAAACAGACCAGTCTGAAACTAAGGAGCCTCCCTTGAAGACTAGCCCACCATGTGTATTGCTTTGTCTGCCACCTGTTGCGATGCCTCTGTGGAGACCGTCAACTGGCAACTCCTACCGATACATAAAAGTTTAGCCAACGGAATGTAATTTTGTTGTTAAGCGTCTCGAAACAGATGCAAAACTAATTAAAAAACAGCAATACTGAAGTCTGGGTAGGATGCAATGTCACGTAATGTTAGTGACATGGATCCAACCTATTACACTTAACTTCTGGGGATTTTATTAATTTTACTCTTTGTGCTGTAAAAGTCTGTCGAATACACAAAATAAACCGATCTTCTCCACTAGGACTATGGTGTTCGTTTGTTTACCTGGTTAATTTCGAAAGCGGTTGGTGAAATGAAATGAGGACATGCATCATTAAGCGTCACGCAAACAAAAGCAAACTTGAAACTATGTAGCGCCCTTTGGACCACTGTTCAGCTGGAGTCGAACAGCGAGGAGTGCAATAGAGTACAGAGAAACAGATGGCATCATCAGGCTGCTGATGTTGGCATCCTAAGAGGCAGGTCCTCCTAGCATGCTGTGAAAGGTGTTAAATAGAGCCCTACTAGAGATTCTGGACAACGATTTCCACACGGATACTGCTTCCCCATTACTCACAGCACAGGGGAGGCGCTACTGACAAGAGGAGGGAGGGTTGATCGTGGAGATCGGTGCCCACTTTGCTCCATTCTGTCTCCAGCAGAGGCGACCTCGATCTCCACCGGCCACCTCCAACTGTCAACACCGCTGCTGGCACCCACACCCTCCCACAAGCGGCCACGTTTATGCGGCGCATAAAGTCACCACCAGTGAAAACCCGAGCGCCACAAGCCAGCCTGCCACATTCGCAAACAGATCTAATACGAATATTCATAGAGTGTGCTTTTGGTCGTTCACTTCAAACAGTGGCACAGATCTCTCCAGCCACTGCACTGACCTCCAGAGTTAAGTTACCATTATTATTGTTCCCTGGGATTTAGTGAGCATACAGTGATCCCTGTAGCAGGTGCCTTAACCCCTTATAAGATATTTTAAAATGAAGACTTTGCAATCAATTAAGCAGAACAGATTTACTGCCACATTTCTCCTTTTTTGCCAGTTTCTTTGTGGCAGAGTTTAAAAATAAATAAATGTATAAGTTGAGGCCCACATTTTGCATCAGGGTTCACCAGCTGTCTTCCTCTCGTGCGGACGGACAGACGCAGCAGACACAGATTGCTGTTTGTTCAAAATCACGCGCCGAGCGCCATTCCTCCCCGCAGCACATCCCATAATACTGCGCTGCATCCCCCCTCCCCCTCGGTGATGGTTCTGCGTCACCTCGTAAGCACACGCTCACTGCGAGACAGCCTTTTCCTTCCAGCCTCAGCACCGGTTCTAGGTGACAGCGGCTGCATGGAAATAGAAGAAGCACCATAAACAAATGTCAACGTTGTTAGAAACCAAAACCAAGGGTCTAGTGGCACAAATGTAAAGTAAAAGAAATAGTAATTTCTAAAATAGAATACGTCCTGCGTTCTTTTTGTATATAAACAAAACGTATGACACCGAGTGCAATTTATACAAGCATTTGCAATGCAATAGGACTCGCATTTACGCAAGACCTATTGCATTGCAAACGGGAGTGCGGGCGGGCGGGCGAGAAGGCACGATCTGCGGGAGGGGGAGGCAAGGGAAGAAAATAGTGCTCACAGTATAAATAAAACATACTGTGCAACACTCGAAGTAAAGGGGCCAGTAGCCATGGAAGGATACAAATGACAACATGCCCGTCATAAGTAGGGACTAACAAGCCTAAAACCAATCGGAAGGCAGCATTTAGGAACTAAGCCAATGAAAAAGATGGGCGGAGAGTGGGCGGAGATTCCACGGAGCTTCCACTCCATACTGAATACTGCATGCCTCGCAAAGCGAGCAGCGCATGCGTGCTGCCGCTATAGGCTCGACCTAAAAAGGAGGGGGAAAGTAGGGTTGGGGGAAGGCATGTGGAGGTCCTGGTGGGTACATCTGGTAGGAGTGCCATCCGTGCGGGGCGCCCTGGTAAGGGGGTCCGCCGTAACCCATCAATGGTTGAGGTTGTTGTGCATTTCTACGGTTGTCGTCGTAGCCCCTGCTCCCGAGCTGGAGTTGCTGCAGGTTGAGGAGTATCGTGTCCTGGTTGTGCTACTCTCATCAGACGACACATCGCTAGTTCCTGTGTAGTCCTCCTTTAAATAGGGATAGACTAGTTCCTTGTCGAGCTTCCTGATATCTTTTTGTAGCTTATTAATCTTCTGTTTTAGTAGATAGTCTCTGTTCTTGTTGATTTACGTGTTAATTTCTGCTAGTTTATTCTTGTATGCAGTGATCTGGATTGTAGTTTTAAGGGCGTTCTCTGCCATGGTTTTAACCATAACATCAGCGTCCACCGAATAAAGTTATTTTGAGCTCTTTTAGCTATTTTTAAACACAAACTCACTCCCACTCTACTCATCTCGCACACGCTCCCACATCCCTTCATCCAGGGTCCTTCGGCAAACAACACTGAAGATCTCCGGCAAAGAGCCCCCCTGCGGGGCCCGTTGGGTATTGCAGCACCGGCCCAACGAGGAGCTGCCCTATGATGAAGCATGACACCTCTCGGGGTGTGTGAGGGCCCTTGCTCCTTATAGGAGCTCTACCCCCCACCGTCTTCTTTCTTTTGTCTGGAGTACCCCGTCCTGCCCTTTCCTTCTCTCTTAGTGACCTCTTGGTCCTCTTCCACAGGAACTGCATACCCTATTCTGACGATAACTTTCTTTAATCATGCATTTATGAAGGGCTGGAAGGATCTCACGTACTTCCCATAGATCACAAAGCCCAATTTTTGCAAGGGTTTATTTCACATGTCTGAACCAGGGAATGTTCGAGTGCCCAGAATCCTCAGCACATCTCTAAAGCCGTCCAGATAAGAGGAAAGTGCAGGCGTAGACCATTCCCAAAGACCACCTCTTTCCTCAAACGTGACAGTACATAGTTCACACCACCAACCCTTTACTTAAGGCAGAGGGAAAACACTCTAGTCATGAATTTTCTGCACTCATAAGAGGAATATTATTGTCAGAAATATCCTAAAATCCTGTTCTACCCTGCAAACAATAACGGTAACTTTGCAAATGTAATGGTAACTAAGGGATGGGCAGCCCTTTTTTCCCACCAGGCATTTCCCTGGTGGACTGGAGCCATTGAATGCGAGTTTGAAAACCCAGGGCCGCTCCTGGGGTCTCTTTCACTTTCTCCAGCTCTTAGAGATTAACCGCAGCACGCCTTGCAAGGCCTCAAGAGAGGAGGGACGGGAAAGTAGAGAGAAAGCGAGAGAGAGAGAGAATGGCTGGATGGATGGCTGGATGAAAAAAGACGCTTCTAGCGAGGTGTGGGAGGGAGCGAGGCTGGTTTAGCGTTTTTTGCTAGGGCAGCATTGGGTCTCCAATCTGACCCTGTTGTAATTTAATGCTCCAAGACGTTTTGTGAATATAACGTAAATGTATAATTTCAGAACACACATATAGCCTCTGCTTTTATTGATGAAATATCAACTATTTGAGTTTAAGAGGATTATCTCTAATTTTAAATAGATTGCTGTGAAGCTTAACACCTGCCAAATAGATCCAATTAAAAAAAAAAAAAAGGAGAAATGGGCAGTGCGTGAGGAGGGATCAGGTACTTGTAGAACGCGAGCTACTGTTGGGAGAAACACAGCGAAGGTTCTGCAGTGTTGCTACACAGTGGTGCTGTTTTGGCTCATTAATATTTAAATGAGACAATTAAGCAGATGTCAGCACTTAGGAATCACAATTTCCGAGACATCAATGAACCATGAAAAGTCAATTGTAGCTCATTGCAGCACATATGTATTCTGCAAATGGATATGCTTAAAAGAAACAGAGATTACTAGATATATAGCTGCCAAAAGCGATAGAAGCAGATAAAAATCACAGTTTGGAGTCGGATTTCACCAGGCCCAGATACGCATTCTACACAGCTCTTTTCCCATGTTTTTCTTTTCTGTCTCATAGAATTAAAAAAGAAAAGATGGGCGGGCACTTCTACAAGTCATCGCCATGTCATTCCAGTCAGAATAAGAAATATTGAAGTAAACTTGCAGACGATCTTCATAATAAGAATGCAGGGAAGCTTCTAATTCTACAACGTAAGGTAAAGCATCATTGATGATATATGTGCTTGTCGCGTGACTACTGTCTGTCTAAATTCCTAAACACGTTCACATTCTTGTATAACGTCACCAAAGTCACGAAAAATCAACGAGAAGAAATATTGCAGAAATAGCGCTAAACATTGGGACGTTAGCAGCAACACAACACGAGATTTGGCAAAAACTGTAAGTCTCGGTTTACAATGTCCACACTCAAAGAAGCGAATAAAGCAATCAAGACAGGTTCAAACTAAAGGGTTGACAAAAGCAGTGCACACCCCTCCTGCACTAACCAAATGATACAAATATATTGATTCGGATAATGAATGTGAATCTGACATGAAAAATCTGTACCTCCCCGACCTGCACATCCATTTGTTAAAAATAAACGGCCATCCTCCGAAATTGGCAGAAGACCACATACAGTATCTGCAATATGCAGATGACATAGTGGTCTTGAGCCAAAACCCCAATTGGCCTACAAAGAGTCATCGACCATCTGACAAATTACTTTGACCAACAAGGGCTGGAAATAAACAAGAAAAAAGCAAAGGTGGTGCGATTAGCGGGCCCAAGGCCAAAAAAATTCAGGTGGTTTGCAAAATGTGAACAAATAGAGGAAGTTGGTACCTACAAGTATTTGGGCATTAACTTAGGGCGATGCATGTCCTTTACCGATCAAAAAAGAGCAATAAGAGCAAAGGCCCAAACTCTAACTTTTGCATATAATCAGCTGCAATCGAAACTGAGTTGCCCTTCATACAGCCATCTTTTAAAAACAATGGCAGCCCAATTACTTCCAGCGCTGGCATATGGATTAGAAATATGGCATGGCCGGGAATTTGGAATTTTAAACGAGCTACAGACAAAAGTTTATAAAGCTGTTTTTAACCTTCCCAAAGCAGTGTCACCAGCACAGATCCGCCTGGAATTTGGGCTCCAAAACCAGAAATTCCAGAGACAATCCGTTTTTGTGAAACTATGCTGGAAACTTCGCTCCTCGGAACCTGGCCCCATGAACAATCTATGCTGGACAGAAATAAAGGCCCAGTTTGATCAAAATTCATCGTACTCATGGGGCGAATATCTAAGATCAGCTCTGGAGGAATTAGACATCCAAGAGGAATGGGACTGTAAAATGGAGAGGGTGGCGTTTAACAGAGTGTGCAATGGCGCCGCAAAGAGATTATCTTTTTTAGAAGACAAAAACACAGTGGCAAAACGCCGACATTCTTGGACTGTGATAAATTCTTATGTAAAACTCAAACCGCAAGCCTATCTAGCAGCACACTTCAGATTGACACTAAAAAAGAGGTACATGCTATATCGGTTAGGAGTCCATGAAACCAAGGATTTGCGACCAACATGGAAAGGGAAACATCAAAACCCAAATTGTCGACTATGTGGATATCATAATGAATCTCTATGCCACGTGATATGTGTCTGTCCTACAGTCAATGAAGCTAGAAGGATGCTTTTAAAACCAATTTTAAATGAACTTAACATTCGTACTTGTAGGCAGACTATAACCCACTGGATGGGGAACATCAAACATCTTAATTTGTCGAGGGGCGAAGCTTTTAACTCTGATTGACTCACTTTTAAGAAATGCGGACATTGAACCTGCAAATAAGGTTACAAATGATTTGGAAAACTCTGCATAAACCCAGATATAATGACGCACTTTTTGTGAAATTGTTTTTACTTGTATTTTAATAATTTTTAGTATTATGCTTTACGGTTGTAAAAAACCAAATAAAGAATTTTTCTTCTTCTGACATGAACAATTCAATTTGTCAATGTCATGTAACAAGTGTACTTTTGAAAAGTAAAATAGCCCCTCCTGCTTTGCAAGGCACTCCACCGGAAGCAGAAGAATAAAATACACACAAACAGCCAATAGCATTAGGTGAGTGATTAATGCTCAATTGGTCTGAGTAGGACGTGACTGACAAAGTCTCCGGCCAATGGATAAGAGAAGCTAGTCTGCAAGGGCGAATGGTTGAAGAGGGCCAATTCAAAGCATAGTGCAAATGCGTTAGAACCAATAGGACACTATGACAGCTGCCCTGTCCAAACCGAGACCTAATGGAAGAATGGCCGATTGTAGCGCCGAGTAGCAATGAGGAGTGGGTAAGACACTCTACTTACAGTAGTAGTACGAGTTTTAGATACAAGTAGATGGAACCGATTCTAGCTATTAAGTGCTGTCCAGTGTCTTGAAAGATGGCTTGGGACATTCCAGCATGTCCAATGTCTTCCAGCAAGTATCCCCCAATCCCTTGTGTTCATACCGCTTTCATCAGATGACCCAGTGCCATTTTAGGGAGACCAAGTGCCTCCTTAAATAGCCTGCCATTCCGGGGAGTATCAACTACGTACTTAGGTAGCCTTTTTGACAGTATGCAGTCCTTCACAAGGTCGCCATTTTGATGGCTACCACCCTACTTCGCACATAAACTATATTGGACAAGTCTAGACCTTGCCCCAACTACACCATATTAAATAACCTGCACCTGATCTCAAATGTCCCAAAGGGGTGAGTTGTCAAAGCCCTTCTCCTCGAACCTAACAGGCTGGGCAAGAGTGCATAGGGTTTTTTCCCTTCCCACCTTTTATGAATTCTGGGAAGGTCTTGCCCCTTTCCCTCATGATCCATCACTTTATCCCAGCAAACTAGTCATGTAGTGGGATAGGTTCATAGGAGTGCTCATCCTTCTCGCAGTCTAAAGTGCTTGGGCATGTATCTTGAGCCAAAGAGCAGGCCTTGAGCCACTGGTTCTGGTGCGAAGAGAACTCACATGTTTCTCTTGCTCCAGGTTCATTAGTTCAAAATGGTTAGTTTAAAGAGCAGCGATTCAGTACTTCCATAGAAAACACAAAAGGAGAGATCTGTAGTGAGCGCGCTTTGGAATCCATTGATAATGTGGCCCCAGTGTCGTGTCAGATGATATGGGCCAATCAACTGCCGCGCCCAATCTGCTCTTTCTCTACAATTTTATTAAGGTTGTCTGGAAATGCCTTTAAAGCAGTCCAGCTATGAGCAAAAATAAGTCTTGAATTAAGTGCCAGAACGTGTCTTTTAGTCGTTTTGATTATAAGTCACTGGTGCAGATGGTCCAAAGATTTCAATCCTATTTATCAAACTTTAACAGGGTTTGCATTTGTCGTTTGCTCTCTGTGCAGATTACTGGCAGCTCTTTCAATATAATGACATAAATCTAAAGAGTTTTGCTAGTGGAGCTCAAGTGTGGTCGATGCATATCAAGCACTGACTTCGAATGAATGAATATGCAGCATTCAATGTACTAATGAGCATTAGATACACCAATAAGTAAACAGAGGTACAGCATGTGTACCTTGGATTGAGGCCCAAGGATGAGAGAAACTTTCATGTCACAACTTGGTCTATATTTGCATATAAACCCATGGAGGACCTAGGATAGAAGGATAGGGAAAGGTATTGTACTAAAGACATGAACAGGTATCTATGTGCTATTACCGCGTCCATACTGCTGTTTAATGGCAAGGTTATCGAGGCTATGAATTTTATTACAACTTTATTCCTCGCTGAAACACCAGGGTATCAAGGCAGTAGGGTAAGCAAAGTGGTCAGTGCCAAATCTCTGATCGCAGCAAGATTTTCCAGCCCAGATCACAACCCTCTACAACGACCCTTTTGAGAAATCAGAATCTAATGACTGTTGACCTGTCAAGTGAAATAATTTCTACAGAAGATGCACAATGGTAAATTGCAGTGTTTGATGATGAATAACAACAGCTACTGCAATTTTTCTAATGTTGCGACAGACTCAGGAGAATTGTGTGCTGGATTATTGTGTAAACCATCATAGCAGAACAAGATTTTTTGTTGTGATACATTTTTCAATCTCATCATATACAGTTAGCTGTACAGAATGGTTTGAGAAATTGCTTTGATAAAAGGAAGGTCCATTTAAATGTAGCTATGGCTGTGTGCCCGCAGTTATTTTTACAATTATATTCCAAATATTCCGATGTAATGAAGCAATTAGAGTCAAGCAAGGGCCTTCAGGGAATCTCTTGATCATTAATTCTGAGGCATTATAGGGGAAATCTGTTGGACTCTATATCCTTTAAGATATTTTTTTAGCTATGTATAGTTCATTCAGGCTGTTCAGAACAGGGTTTTGTATGAACAGTTGGGAAAACATGTTGGTAAAAATGTGTTCAACATCAGTTGGTAGGTATTGATACTAAATCCAGTATCGGTAACAATGCCATATTCCAAGGGCAAAGGTCTGCTAGATGTGGGATATATGTTCTGTGGCATGAACCGATGATGGTGTATATGAGTGGTTGTGCTGTAAGTGTTAGCACCCAAGTATTGGTCAAATCAGGTCTTAAATCAATCACCCCAAACCTACAGTTTGGATCCTCGGAATCTTGTGGCACTTCTTCAGGTCAATAGACCTTTGCCACCCTTTTCAAATGAAGCTAAAACTGAAGTACAGGTCCTGTATATCATCCACTGTCAGGTTCTTAATTTTTATTCAATGAAGAAAAGTTGAAGGACTTTCTAAAACCTTTATATTAATGAGTTCATACGGTTTCGTCATTTTTATTCAGATTAGTCCAATTACAGAAATATCGAGAGAAAAATGGTTAATTAATAACAAGAAGAAGATTTTCCGAGCATAGATAAGTCTCAAACTTCCCATAAAGGGTTGTTCTGGAAACTCAGCCAAGTTCCCCACAGCTGCAGTAGCAACCGTTAAAATAAATTAGTGATAGAGGAATGATTGCAGCATTGGCATTGATCAAAAAGAGTCAGGGTAGAAGAGGGTAAAGTCACTGTCAGCAGTAGCTTTCAGTAACGAGGGCAGAACATCTGAAGCATCAAGCGTCGTGCAAGGTAAAAGGTCTTCTCCTTCTACCTAGCTAGGAACACTCAATTATAATATGAAATGCACAATAATATAATGAACAATTAGTAGATGCACGTCATCTTCAGACAATGGAAACCACTCATTCGATGGTGTATTTGACATCCGCTGCTTCTCCTCTTGATTCCAATGGTAACCATTCATGCCGGTACCTAGTTGACAACTGTTTCAATGTTTGAATACATGTGGTAAAGTTCTCATGAGAACTTTCATACCTAAACTATTAACTGCTTTCAATGACCCGTTGTGAAGACAAAGGGCTAGTCAAAATGTAATGGAACAAATCCATTAACAATGTCCTGGTTAAGCATGCACATGATATATCTTATTTGTTCTTTTATTTCAACAGTCTACATTATAAATCCACAATAAATTCATTGTTAAAGCAGGGTGAGCTAATGTAGTGTGAGGAAGCAAAAGAACATAATCCTAAAGTCAGCACATTCTTTAGTAGGATGCTGGTGCTAGGCAAAATATTCTAAACAAACATCTTTTTAGCTGTGAGCAAGAGTCAAAAGAATGCGGTTTGGGCCTAGTTACAGAAGGACTCTGAAAATGATAGCCTAATGAATTTTCCACTTCACGTTTATTTTCCTACAAGTTTAAAGCAAGCACATTTTTCCTACGTGTGATTTATTCATGCAGTTCTTTAGCAGAGTTTTGAAAGCATTCCAAAATGTAATTCTAAATTGCTATGCAAGTCTATTGTTAATTTTAAAATTTGCTTCTATCAATCTCTCCCTTCTGATGATTTTTAAATCATTGCACAATTTTGTTTCACATGCAAATTCAATTTTCAGAAAGCACTATTGTCCTCAGATGTGTCTTGTCATTTTCTTTTTACCCCCCTAAATTTTATTTACTTCATATAGTCGTCATTCATGATGCCACATAATCCCATGTCCCTCTAGTACATTTACTTCTGAAAAATTTCCTGTTGTTTGCACAAGAAATATTTACAACTCAGCAATAATGCATAACGAAATATTAGGCAAAGCCCCACTGTTACTATTGGCATTAATATCGCTTTCAGTATACCTTTCCCTGCTATTGAAAAACAATTTCCTATAGTGGTCAATCCTCTCCCAAAATTTTCATACAAACTTGGTGTTTCCAATTTGTGTAATTTGGTTTCGAAACCAGAAATGTTCTTTGCATTCCTTTTAATTTGCTTACTTTCGTCAGGTATGTATGCACAGCAGTGGGTTAATTTCAACATGTGGCGGACTCTTCCCTTCTCTGCAAGTAGTATGTCTGAAGCAAGATCGTCCTGCAAAACCATGAACCTTATAGCAATTAGTTCGGTATTTATTGCAAGTAAAGCTCCAGGTGTGCTAGTTGCCATTTTGTAAACAACTGTTGCTAACTTTCTAATCTTTTCATCATTCAGGATCAGGTGGTATCACTGCTGCAAATATATCTCCCACCAATCAGGTCCCTTTCTCTGTGCTACATTCCTGTCTGTGTGCTGGTGTTACAGTTCACACATCTAAGCTTGTAACATTGTACATCTTTAGAATTAGTAATCCTAAATTGCAAGTTCCTTCCCAATCTGCTGACAATAGGAAACAAGCTTTTTGTCCACAAATGTAATAAACCCCTGGAATTGCATTTTCATCTCCCTGTAATATTTGCCAAGATCCCCCATCAACTCGAACATGTGTTCACAACTACTGATCCCTACATGTCTTGTCCTTTTTGGTGTTCTCCTTTTGTAATTGCAAATCTTTCCTTTGTATCGGCTGTCTACTCTGAGTTTAGGGTAAACCATCTTTCTAAATTCGTTTTCTTCCTTCTTCCATACATCCTCTAAGAAGTCTCACTTTCTATCTGTCACTTTCTTCATGTTCATGTATCTTTCTTCTAATGCCATTATGTGTGCTTTCTCTACAGGTCGCATTAAGTAAGTTAAATTGTTTTTGTAAGCCTTTAACCCTTTGTGTGCCGTCCAACGTCACGTTGGGCGTGTGCGTCGGACGGCCGGGGGCCGTCCGATCTGCGCATGCATCAAACTCTCCCGCACCGCGGGGGAATTTGACGCGCAGCCAAGGGGTTAAACTATCTATAGGTGTATGTGGAAAGAAATAATACCAAGTTGTGTCCATTACTTTTTCTTGCAGGGGTAAATTCATGCTTTCCATGAAAGGCACTATAGAAAGTACGAAGGGCCTGATTACGAGTTCGGCGGTCCGACCGCCAGACAACTGCATCTGTGTCATCAACGCCGCCGCTGCTCCAGTGATCCACTGCCTGCCGTATTACAAGTTCTACTGTCAGAAACACAGTCAGCGGGACCATGGTGGTCTGCAATGTCGGCGGTGCGTGCGACGACAATGCCAGGGCCACGGTCAACCCGCTAAGCGAATTACGACTACAGAGTCGTCCTAGCAGTCTCCTAGCTATGCTCAACAAATGGCAGTTACCCAACGGCGGTCGACTGCCACGGTATGTGCCAAAAAAAACAACACAACAGTGACCATTCGATGGATTCAACAACTACACACCTGATGTGCTTTGGCAAGTGAACACTCCTGAAAATCACACTATAAAGCACACCCATCCCTGACCACATTCCTTTGCTCCCAAACTGCAGCCCAGAAGACAGCCACTAGCGCATACAGCATTTTTTGCAAGGCACCCCTTTTTCCATCTTACCAGTTAGCACTCTCCACCACCTTCAATTTAATTTTATGCACTTTTTTGCCTCTATTCCTTGTATGTATTTTATTCTCATACTCATTCACTCTTTTCTTTTTCACCATGCCTGAGAAAAAAACCTAGCTTCAGTGAACAAGAGTTGACAGTCATGGTGAGTGAAGTCATTAGAGTAGAGCCACACATTTTTGGAGCCCAAGTCCAGCAGACTCCTCTCAGTAGGAAAATAGAAATGTGGTACAGGATAGTCAACAGAGTGAATGCTGTTGGTACCACCCTGCACACACAGGGCGACATTAGGAAGAGGTAGAATAACCTCAATATGAGGGTGCGTACCCTGGCCTCCAAGCACCACCTAGAGGACCAGACGACTGGCGGTGGCCCTCCCACGCACAATTACAACTCTTACCCTGGGAGGAGAATGTCTTGGCTATCCTGCATGCTGAGGTCTTGACAGGAATAGAGATGGAAGTGGATCTGGTAAGTTACACTTCAATAAGTGCCACAATATCACAATGTCCTGTTTGCTTTCAACTGTGCTTTTGGTAATTTGTTGTCTATCTACTTTCCTAACATGCAATACTCAAGGTATCTGAGATTTGTGTTGGTCTGTGGCAATGTGTAGTGATGCAAATAAGAGCACATGTATCCAAATCCATGACATGCCACATGTTGCAATGCTGCCTGTAAGTGCATTACCAACAAAATATCAATCCAGGACCCATGATATGTGTCAGTATGTAAATGTATGGTCCATCCCAAATGCATGTTGCCAACAGCTATGGTACACTAACCGTGCGTCAAGTGTTGCCAAGGTGAGATTGAATTAATGACAGCTACCATGAGGCCTTGTCACTGCAACTCTATCCAAGATGCTAGACTGCTTTTGCCCCTTCTCACTTGTCCACCATCTTACCACTGATCTACACTAGTCATGCAGATTACCTTTTCTCAAGTGTTGGTAAGTAGAAATTGAAAAGCTACCACTACTACCATGAGGCCATGTCACTCCCACTCTAACCAAGATGCTAGACTGCTTTTGCCCCTTCTCAGTTGACCGCCATCTTACCACTAATCTACACTAGTCATGCAGCTTACCTTTTCTCAAGTGTTGGTAAGTAGAGAATGAAAAGCTACCACTACTACCATGAGGTCTTATCACTCCAACTCTAAATAAGTTGCTAGACTGCCTTTGCCCCGTCTCACTTGTCTGCCATCCTACCACTGATCTACACTAGTCATGTGTGAGAAGTTGGCCTGGTATATGCTGTCCACTAATTAAAGTGGGCACCTTGCACCAGTCCAAACAACCGTTATGGTGATTTAAGAGGTCAAAGATAACCTTAGAAAGCTATTTTCCAAGTGGTAGCTGTGGAGAGCAGCCTTCATGCTTAGTCTTGAAGGAATGTTAAGCAGCTTGTTTTACCAGATTGCAACCTTATAGTATTGGTTAAATGAAAGGAGAACCACACAGTAGTTATATAAATATTTATTTATTGATATAACACTCTCTAGTATGACACAGTATCTTCTACATGAAGATACTCACAAATCACACAATACTTCAGCACAAAAATGATAGTAAATAGCACTAATACACAGTGGGCCCCAGGGGGGGACCAAACCATATACTAAAATAGTGGTATAAGAACCACGACTCGAGTCAAGACAGTGTCTAGAGGATGTAGAATTGCTGGGACCCCAAGGAACGACCCAAGGTGAGTAAGTATGGACCCCAAGGAGGACGGGTGCAGTGTGGGAACACGACAGCATGCTTCGTACAATTCTATGGGAAAGTCGTGGTTGAAGTTTTAGAGTTTAAGGACCCTTCCCTGTGGACTTCGAAGAAACCCCGTGGAAGTTAGAAGGTTGGAGAGCCACCCCACCCATGGATACCGAAGTACCAGAGTTACCTATCCCAGAGAAGCCGGTGCATAGGTCTGAAGTGGCGTCAGAAACCACTGTCGAACCCAATGGAGGACTTCGAAGAAGAGCCGCTTCTGGAAGGAGAAAAAGTGTCAGTTGGAATCGAAAGGTGGATTCTTGTCAAAGAGTACCTGAAAGCAGAGGGGACAGAGTCAGGGTCACTCAGGAGTGACCAGGGGCTTGGTAGAGGAATGCCCACCGATGTCAGGTGCTTCAGGTGCATTGATGGAGTTCTCGACTCTGCAGCTACGGGGGCCAGGAGACGTCGAGGACAACCAGGAGCTGGATTCAAGCTGTCCCACAAACGATGTCGAGTGCTGAGGGGGTCGGTGTCCGGCGGGAGCCCCAACAAGCCTTGGCAACGGCAACCCATGCAAAATGTTAAAGAAGGTTACGGGTCAGACCAGCAAGGTCCAGGAGACTCACTAAACACAGGGGAGTTAGGGAAAGCCTGTAGCAATTAGGGGATCCCAAGAAAAGCAAAGTTGACCCTCAAATGGACCCACTGGCTGGAGGCACAGGAGTTGCAAGAGGACCTCAAGCGATTTCACCAAACAGCAGCCCACGGAGCACTCAGTGTGACGAGGCTGGAGTTCTTGGTATAAAATGGTGCCAGAGGTTTGGGCTACTCAGATCCCAATGCACTTGCTCGGGAAATGCCGACAGGCATATGCGCTTGCAAATTAACACAGTGCACAGGGGTATGGGTATTGCAGCCCCCACAAGGGATTCTGACCTCAAACTTGGTAATAGGGCAGCTCGGACTCGAGGTATGTAGAAACCCACCTCCTGTGTTGCTGGAGCCTTCAGAGTCCATAGGAGCTCAGGAGCAGCAGACCAGTCAGTTGCGATGTGGTGCCTGCGGTTGCAGGGGAGTGACTCCTTCACTCCATGGGCGATATCTTAAGTTGTCGTTGATGCTCCACAGGTCCTGCACGGAGCCTGTATGGTGCACGGGCATAGACAATGCTTCAGACTGAGAGGGAAACGAAGTCGGGCCCAAACGAAGTCCAGCGAAGTCCAGAGTGTCCAGACGGTCGAAGGTCAGTTGTTTCTTGTTCAGAATCTTGTCCACATTGAATCTAGGGTCCTACAGCCAGGTAAGCCCTTTTTTACCCACGGGAGAGGGTTGGACGGATTCAGGGGACCCTCCCAGTGGAGGGTCTGGACAGTGGGGAGGTTACTCCCATGTCCTTTGTCCAGTTTTGTGCCAGAGCAGGAGCCAACTGCTCCCATGACTGGTTTGAACTTGACTATGCACAGGGACACCAAATGTGCCCCATATGCAGACTTTCGGTCGCTGGCAAGCGCACCCACCCAGCCCTAATACACTAAATCCTGCCTGGGAGGTGGTCACACTTCCCTGTGACAGGATGCCTATTGTTCTGCCTTCCCCTGCTTGAGCATGGCTCAGCAGCAGGAGGGCAGAAATGTGTCTCTGGTCGGCAGCAACCATTTTTTGCTGCCCAGGACTAGAAGGCTATTACTGGGACAACCAGGGACCCAAGGAAGCAATGTTTGACACCAAACACGATAGGGTTACTTTCAGCCGTTTTAGAGTTGGTCATCACGCGGTTGCATAATGCCACTCTATATGTCGTAAATGGCTGCTGCACTAACAACCCGGAAGAATGTACTCCGTGGGCTGCAGGGGTGTCTTGCTCATTCAGTGGCACCCTCTCACTTAGAACCAAGCACCCTGCCTTCAGGATTGTTAAGGCCTGCTATAGGGGTGACATAGGTTTTAAGTGCAGTGACCCTTAGATATAGTGAACCTATATCTTAAGTAAGTGGTGCAGGCACCAACTTACACAGGCTGCAATGGCAGAACTGTAGTTCCATTGTGCAGGGCCTCTCATGGATGGCATAATACATGCTTCAGCCCATGGGAGGCCTCTGGGGTACCTATGCCCTGGGTACATGGGTACCATATACTAGGGACTGACAAGGGTACCCCAGTATCCAATCTGGAGTGTAACTAAGTACATGAAATAACAGTTTAGGGAGAAAGCAGATAGACTGGGGTCCTGATTAGCAGGATCCCAGTCAGACTAGTCAAAAACAGTATCACATTTAACAAAAAAGTGGGGGTAACCATAAGAAGCAGATCCTACTTTCCTACATCATGCAGCTTACCTTTTCTCAAGTGTTGGTAAGTAGAGATTGAAAAGCTACCATTTCTACCATGAGACCTTGTCACTCGAACAGTAACAAAATACTAGACTGCTTTTGCCCCTTCTCACTTGTCAGCCACTTTACCACTGATCTACACTAGTGATGAAATGTCCAATATACAGTAAATGCTCCACTCAAATATACATCTGAATACTTTGCTGGATGGTGTCCTGGACCCATAAACTGAAACTATTGATGGCATGAGCAACACCATAATAATGGTGTACCCCTAATATATATGTCAGCCGTGAAGGAAACTCAGCTTATGAGCACTGCCAGGTAACCCCTTGACTCTGCACTTCTCACATGATAAACAATGCTGCATATATAAAAAAAAAAGCTGGGTGTTTGCCTGAATTAGACACAACTAGGGCTTGGGATGGACAAAAACACATGGTATGACTACACTGTGTTGGTAGCTTAGATTTGAAGTTGTCATATCCCTAAAGCCAAAATGTCACATAGATTCACATCTAATGAGCTGATGAAATCTAATACTTCCATTGAATGTCTACAAATGTCTAGTAGCCAACATCAAATCCATGCTAATAGCTGACAATACTAATCTCTATTTATTTTGTTCTATTCTAGGTACCCATTAACTTTGACACAGATAACGTGGATGTAGATACCTCACTTCAACCATTAACAATGCTCTCCATTTCTCAACAGGTCAATCCACCACTGCCCAGGAACAGTGGTTGGAACCCAAACAGTGTTCCTCTCCTCCCCAGCAAGACCCCTTCAGTGATGACAATACTCCTGAAGAGGTGGACTTGGATAACTGCCCTGGCCTATCTGGTTAGCCTGGGCCGACGCCAACAGTGGGGCTCACTGTGCCCACAATTACACCTCCCACCACAGCTGCGACAACACCTCCAACCACTGACCTCACACCTGTGCACCTAGCACAGTGACTACCATCCTTTGTTCCCCCAGTTCTGGTGTCTGATCTGGCTAGCAGCACCCCAGTCACAGAGGAACCATGACCCAGTGGGAGGGTACAGTCTGTGCCAAGGGCACCGGGCAGGGGGGGCAGGCGTCATGGGAGGGTAAATGTGGGCCCCCAGAGTGGGCCCGCTGAGGACGCAGACACCCAGACTGCCATCACCCAAGTCCTGGGAGTCTTCCAGGACTCCCAAAGTGTGATGTTCCAGATTTTGACCGAAATCCAGGAAATAAAGGAGCTGCAGCGGAACACATACAAGGAGGTTGCTGATATCCATACTGCGGTGGCCGGCATCCACATGGAGGTGGTCGGCGTCTACACAGAGGTGGCTGGCCGCTGCACTGAGGTGGCCTCCCTAGTTGGGGTGCTGAGCAACATAAACCCCACCCTCTGCAGGGCGTTTCCCCCAACATCTGCCGATGCCACAAGAAGGGAGGCCCTGACAGAGGATGATATGCCTGCAAGTGCCCCTGTCTCATCAGCTCTAGATCCCACCTCTGTCCACGGAAATAGCCAGGAGCTCAGAATGGCAAGACCACCACCAGTAAGAAACCTCACCCCTAATGTTGTTCTGTGTGTGCTACAGATTCACTTTGTTGACTTATCCTGCCCACTTTTCCATAGCAGATGGGAGGAGTAAGTTGGACTTTTGTCCCCAAAACAAATGGACTCTACTACAATGGTTTCATCCACCATGACTGAAGAACACGTTTTTGTTGTCACTATTTAATTTTTTATTTGATCTCTTGGGCTTGTTCACTCAAAAAAAAACACACGTCGCCAACCCATTATCTCTTGTTGTAATTCTTACATATTACATTGTAAATGCACTACCATGTGAACTTTGCAATGCCAAAATTAGGGACTTCTGGAATATGTTGTCTGTAAAAAGTTAAAATCAGGATCACTACCATGGCACAACAACACATATATACAAGTGTCTGGTCTTACAACATCTTTATTCCATAGTTCAAATCATAGGCTGACATGATGTCAGACACAGAGCAAATAAGACATGTTTAAATTATACTGGGCACATAATCACTTGCCGACTCTCACAACATGTAAGGAGGGGATACATCTGACAATATCCCACACAATAGGCAATAACAAATTGAGTCTACATCATCAGCTGGAGCCATTTTGACCACCTTACAAAAAGAACTTGTTTACCTACTGACACTGCTGGAATAAACACCTCCTCTACGTCATATGATGTGTACTACCTCTGGGAGCAACCATGGCAGGCCAAGCAGATGAGAGAACTCCTGCCTTCATACCAGACGAACTGGAGACACTGGTTTTAGAGGTCCTTCTCCTGTATTGCCAGCTCGATGGCTCACCAAAGGAGCAGGTAACTTCCTACATGATGTTTGAAGACATATGAAAGCTCATCCTTAGCATGTCCCTAGGCTACTATTTGCCTCTGAGTACCAGTGTGAAATCACAGACACATTTCTTAGGATTTGTTGTCCCTACTTATGTCAATCATGTGATGGATCATGCTGCCCTATATCCTACCCCTGTGCCATGCACATATAACAGCATGCTAAAGTGTAATGTCACCTAGTGTGGGTTTCACATGCAGATCTTGTTCAATCTGCATGGGACTTAATATGTTTGACTGCATGTCTTGTGAATGTACAATGTAAGGTGCAGTAGTGGTTGATCTCAGATATGTGTATAGTATCCCAATTCTCCCAGCACACATCAGTCCTCTCCAACCTCTTGGCTGTGAGTGAAGGATACATCACAAACCCATTCAAAGAGCAACATAACCGGCATGTCCCGTATTGGATGGCCAACAGGTGTGCAAATACCTATGTAAAACTTAAGAATGTGATGCTAATGTGAGCTCACTATGGTAAGTCTGCAGAGAGCAAACCCAGGCAATGATTACTACCCACTCTGTCCCAGGTTATAGCTGAGGTGTATGTGACATAGTACTGCAGCACAGTGTCCTCTCCCTGTAGATCTGCTGAGACTTAAATAGTGCTCAAATGAGTATTTCTGAACAATATCATGGCCTACTACATCTTACATATGCTATCTATAGTATTGTACCTGACAAGACCCACAGACCTGAGTCTACTTGCCATTTACCCACATTGTCAATGTGTTTCACTGCCTTAGGACAGGCCCCCCACTACCACAAGTGTGTTATAACTGTTCCATGAGTGGAGCTTGAATTTCCCAGGCATATTGCACTATTGATGCATGTACTGTGCAGATACTTGGTGAGTACAACAGTGAAGTCCATCACTGCATCACCAGGTGTATCACATGAAGTAAGTAGACAGTATGTACAATGGTATGTTGATGTTAACCCTGTGACAGTGCTCCAAATGGCCAAATGGGTATCCTTTGCTGGCAGTACATCACCCAAACACTCAATCAGATGTAGTACTATTTTCCATTGAGTTGTCCACATGACCACTAATTTCCAGACTATGAGCACACCTTCCATGATGACACATGTTTTCGGATGTATTACATTTAGTGGAAACAGTTATGTTTTGAACAGCATGGATAGAGTCACATGTCTGGGGTGTGAAAGTGTCTGTACTGTCATGCACATGTACTTTAGCTGTCATGTGCTCCCAATGGTATGTTGTGGTAAATCTTGACTACATTCACAGTTCATGTGATATGGCCCTGGGCTTAGTGATGTAAGTAGACTGGCATAGTCAGTAGTCATTAGAGGACCTGACCTGAGTTGGGTGTAGTCACCAGATGACTAGTGTATTGTGGTATCATGTCAGTGTGTATGTTCATCATAGGAGTCTACACATTTGGGGTGTTGACAATTTATTCATGATCATGCTAGGTGTCTACAACTTCTTGATCAGCCAGACAGATGACCCTAATCTTGCATGTCCACTCAGTCTCTTCATCTATTGCAGCCATACAGGTCAATGCCCATCAGAAGCTGTGAATGTGGAAAGCCATCACACGGAAAGTGCGGTCGCCGGCGCAGCATCCACTGCGGAAGAGGTGAGAGCACCTGAGACGCTGGAACCGGAAGTCCTTGGAGGTCCAGCTGGGAAGTCCTCCTCACATGGTGGGGGTGATGGAGCAGGGTAAATGAAATTTTTTTAACCTCCTAATATTTTCGGAAAATAATTAATAACCATGTTCGTTTAAGTAAATAACCAACAATGTATGTTACATGTTAAGGGTTAAAGGTAACACGCTATTCCGTGTGCAAAATAATCAACTTATAATTATTTACGTGTCTAACATAACATAATATTTGCGTACTAATTAAATAATAAATGCATGATCCGTGCTTTTAAATAAAACGTATAGTTGCAAAATAAAGCGATGGTAAGTAAGGGACAGCTTTATATGTTGCTTTTTGCTAGGTAATACCTAATTGGGGTACGTAGAAAGACGGGAGGGAAACGAAAGGGTTTATATTTCTTTGTTTTAACAATATTTTGTTTATCTTTGAAAATAGTGCGCTTAGGCCTGTCGAGCAGAAATATAAAATGGCCGCCAGATGCTAGAGTACGCATGAGCAGGAAACCATTTGATAGAGGAGAGAGGCTGTGGAAAGGGATGATCACGTGTTGGTGCTGAGAGGCTAAGATGGAAGTATGGTCAAGGCTATTGTGACCTTTCTAAGCAGATGTGTGCCAAGATGATCAGCAAGAAGCGTGAGAAGTCCAACTGAATCAATGGACGGAACTGTTGAATCTAAAATGTAGCAGAAAAAGATACAAATTGGACTGATCGAAACGGATGAGCAATGACATAAACTGTGGGAAACGATGCAAGCATGGACATTCCACAAGGAACTGGTTAAGACCAGGAAGTTTGATTAAAATGTATATGGGCCTGAGTTTTGACCAATGAGAAAGAATCACGCCATGAAGATGCAACATTTGATTCAGTAAGCTAGAATTAGGGTATAAGAAGACCTACTCTTGGTGGGAGGGGTTAGATGCTGGAGGGTGATGCTGGAAAGAGATGCTGGAGAGTTAGTTGTTGGAGAGTGAGTTGCTGGAGAAGTTAGATGCTGTAGATGGGAGAAGTTGCGGTTGCTGATGCTGACGAGCTGATGCTGCTGCTGCTATTTTTATTTTCCAGTTGAGTATAAGTATAAGATGCTGCTTTAGGAGAATTTTCCTGATAGATTTTTCATTTAGAACTATTAGAGTTTTCCAAGACAGATAGATTGATCTTTTAGAGTTCTAATATGATAACCTTATTTTTCCGTCTAATAGATTTGTATTGCAATTTCAATTTATTCTTATATTGATGATAAATGTAATGATCTGAATAATAAGCTTAACCTCATTTCTTGCATCAAAACTTTATATACATTTTATTATTCTTTAAACAAATGACTCAGTGATTCTTTAGCTCAATGATTAAAATGAAATGTTAAAGAGTTTATTGTGATTGAGCTGGTCTTAATCACCATCAACTGATTCCTACTAGTTGGTCCATCGACCAATGAGCGGAATACCTTAAAGCAAATGAGAAACATTATGTCATGTTAAAAGAGGTATCCCGTCTCCTTCCAGCGAATCGTTTTTCTCCTAGGTTGTTGATGAAGGAAATCCAGGGAATAAATGAGTAAGTGAATGTATATGCAGTGTTATGGGCCCCACCGTCATATGGATATAGTGTGTGTGTGTTGAAGGAATAATTGCACCTGGATGACCAAAGCATATAGGAGAATAATTTTTATTGTTAGCGCTGGATCAGATTTCTTGGTAGCAGAGTTATGGTTACTATAGATTAGTTTGGTGATTATTGATTATTGATTATTGATAAGTTCATGTCTAACATTTCTTGTTGAGTCGCGTTATGTTATATGTAAGTTTTCACGCTTCCGGGAAGTAGGAAGTGGAACACGTGTGGCAAGAGAAGTCACATGGAATGGTGCATTGTCTGAATTCATATTGGTGATAACGCAGGTTGTGTTATGATAGGGACATTTTCCGTATAAAAGGTGTGTAAATGAAATAGTGATCGGTTTTCTTGTGAAACTTTGGCCTTAATTCTCAGGAGCAGTATAGTCTCCACACATGTGTTTTATCCCCAGAGAAACGGGTTTACCGCTTGCTTGAAAGAAGGGTAAGGTAGAGGGAAGTGCTACTTTATCGGCGAAAAAGAAAATTCTGTGGTAGGGTAGAGGTAAGCGCTGCCTACTGGAAAAT
Source organism: Calotriton arnoldi (assembly GCA_963921515.1). Lineage (NCBI taxonomy): Eukaryota > Metazoa > Chordata > Amphibia > Caudata > Salamandridae > Calotriton > Calotriton arnoldi. The sequence goes on from CAWUFW010014198.1 coordinate 204,530, forward strand.
ACAGAGTTCTTGTGTAAATGGTCAAAGCTATCTCTTTGGTTTAGCGAAGCAGACAATGGAAATGTGTTTTAAATGTTGTAACTAACGAAGAATTGTTGAAAAAGAAATTGCCGATACATTTTGTAAAAGAGGGGTCAAGAGCAGAAGTGACGTAGGCAAGAGTCGCGCTGGGATTGGACAGAGCGTTAGTCACATGGAAACAGGAGCAGAACTGACGTAGACAGAAACCGCGCTGGGATTGAACAGTGCGCGGTAGACAGAAATCGCTCTGATTGGAGCATTGGTGTGAGTCGCGCTAGTATTGGTTGGAATAATGCATTAGAGAACAGTGTTGATTTGCGGATCATTTAAGGAGAAAAGAGGTTGTGAATCATGTCGTACTATGAGTATGGTAGAGAGAAAACGTCATGGATGACGAAAGTTAAGAACTTCTTTAAGAAAGACAAAAAGGTAGTGACTAGAGAGGGACAAATAATTCCTCCGCCGAAATCACCAGCTTCACATATGATGCTGAAATATGGATATCATACATGCATATGGTTAGAAAATTGGACAAAATATACCAAGAATGATGGAGCATTGGCTTTCCCTGAGAATGGTTCATTTAATGTAGCTGTACTACGGAACTTGAGAGAAAAGATGGCAATGTTAGAACCTAGACCGACACAGTTTTAAGCTTTAACGGAATGGGAAGATGAGATGTATGAGCGAGAGAGATTCAGAGGATTAAAGAATCATGAGTTTGTGCCTGGAAGGTTATGGGGAGTAAATCATGAGGACAGAATAAAGCGTTGGAGATGTGCTAACATGACAGGAGGTTTGTTTCCAGCTTTTACAGTTGAGGAAGAAGCAAAGAGAAAGTGTACAGAGAAAAAGAAACATTTAGTGGTAGAAAAGTATGTGTATGGTGGTAGTAAAACAGATGACGAATTGCTGGAAGATATTTTAAACAGAAACCCACCTCCATACCAACAGACTTCTGCGGTGGTGACACCTAATGCACCGCCAATGGAAACTGGGAGGAATAAAAATCCCGAACGAAGAGATAAGACAAATAGGTCACAAGATCAATTAAAAACTTCACAAAATGAAGAGATAGAAAGTGACAATGCAACTGAATTAGCAAAAATGACAAGAGAATTGACTGAGAAAATAAGAGAATTGACCAAGAATATGGAAGCTGTAACTGTACCAGTAACAATAGGTCCAGTAATGCCAATTTTTGAGAATCAGAAAATAGATGAACGTTCTTTAGTGATTCCCATGAATTCACATTTGCAAAGAAAAAGAGAAGGGATGGAACTGAATAATGAAGGTGCACACAATTTGGCTAGTACCTATAGACCAAGCCCACCTACTAATTTGACGATAAATGAGAATGAGATTAGGAGAATGCCTATGGTGACGGAGTCTGCATCAGGGACACCAGAAAGAAGTAGCAATTGGATAGAATTAAATAGTACGCCTGTAGGTCCGACTCCGGATGAGTTAAATGAATGGATGAAAGCGCTAAAAACAAAAGAAATGGAAGTGAAACCATTAGATGTAATTAGGTTGAAAATAGACATGGAAGAATTGATTTTAGGAACAATTGGTACAGAAAAATTAAAAAATTATCAGGATGATGAGATTATGTTTTTGTGCAAAAGTCTTACATGGAGAGCTAGAAATTTACATGACAAATTGGAAGAGACAGCAAGTGAACTAGGAGTGGAGTTTGTAAAAGTGAGAACGTTGCAGAAACCATACAGAGTAGATTTTTGTGAGAAAGATATAGAGAATTTGAACACATCAGGAAGACTGACTCAAATAAAAGAGTTAATTGTTTTATTGAGAAAATGGGGTGATGTGGATAGATGGAGAAATAGATGGTCGAAAAAGAATGAGAAAACAACAGATAAAGCATCTCTGGCTTTTGCAGTGACAGATAAGGAACCAGTTGTAAGGGAGTACCCGATGAGAGAAACTCCAGGTGGTAGTTATGTGCATGTTCCATGGACCAGACAGGATATACTGTCATTTACAAATGACTTCCCAAAATTGAGAGAGAAGCCAGTAGAATGGTACAGACAAGTGGAAAGATTTGTGAAGGTTTCAAAGGTGTTGTGGATAGATCTGGATGGATTGTTTGATATAGTAGTACCAGCTGATTTGTGGACAGAATGTAAGATTACTATTGATTGGCCAACTGGAGAATATCCAAGGGACGCTAAAACAGGAGCGCCAGGACCAGAAGTGATGAGGAAGTACGACCAAGTAATTACCTTTTTGAAGAATAAAATTCCACCTAAAGAAACAGATTGGGTAAAAATAGACAGAACAACGCAGGAAAGTAAAGAATCAGTGCACTCTTACTACGAGAGATTGTTGTTGGTTTTCAAACAGTACAGTGGTTATGAGACACTGAATGAGAAGGATATGAGTCATTTTGTATATAGGTTTGTGTATGGATTGAAACCAGAAATAAGTGAAATGATTAAGCAGCATATGATTTGTTGGCAGAATAGCACAGTCGATGAGGTTTTGAGATATGCTAAGTATTGCAGTGATGATATTGAGAGTAGACAGCGTAAATTGAAAGAAAAGGCCATGTGGGCGCAGGTGAAAGTTGCAGAGAAGCAAGAAGCTCAATTGAGTAATACTGGTAATGAAACAGGACAGGTTAGATCCCGACCTAATATAGGTAAAGGAAAAGGACAAATGAGCATAGATGAGGCAAAGAAAAAGTGGCCATGTCACAACTGCGGAAAGCTAGGACATTGGAGAAACAAGTGTAAATTTCCTCCAAAACCAAATGTGGAAAATCAATCATTAAATTCACAGGTGCAGAGTGAGGTAGTTACTCAACAAGGTCAGGTGCCACAACCACTACTTCCCAAGAGTGTTAACCAACAGAAATACAGTGCAGAAACAGGATTCTACGGAGGAGAACAGGTAACACAGTTGCCGCGTGCAGCTGCAATTTCTCAATATTGGTTACGACAGGATGAGGATGACACGGATGAAAGTTTCTGACGGTGCCTAGGAGAGGGGGAAGAGTGTGTGCTTGGCGCAACTCTAGAGGTAGATCAGTCTGGTCCATTTGTGGATGGAGAAGTGAATGGTGCAAATGTAACATTCCTTGTTGACACTGGAGCTACCCGTTCTACTGTTAGGTCAGTGGAAATTCCAAACCTTCCTCTCTCAGGTGAACATATCCAAGTAGTTAGAGTTTCAAATCAGCAAATTAAAACGCCTCTTACTAAATTAGTGGAGGTAAGAATTGGTCCATTTAGCGAAATGCACCGATTTGTGGTATGCGATTGTAGTCCCGTGAACTTATTAGGACGCGATTTATTGTGCAAGATGAATTGCACTATCTATTGTACCCCAGATGGAATTGCATTTCAGACTCCAGATGAGGATGTGCTGTATAAAATGACAATGGTGAATTTAGAACCAGAAGTAACTAATTTGTTTCCTGTATTTGATGCAGAGAAAATCCCAATTGAATTGAAAAAGACAGTGAAAGAAGAAGTGTGGGACTTTACAGGAGAAGATGTAGGATTAATGAAAGGAGTAGATCCCGTTAAAATAACAGTGAAAGAGGGAACAGAGTTACCCAAATACGCCCCAGTATAAATTGACACCAGAAATAATTGAAGGAATAACACCAGTAATAAATAAAATGATTGAACAAGGGATTCTAAAAGAAATCATGAGCAGTCCATGTAATTCGCCAATAATGGGACTGAAAAAGACAAACAGAACAAATAGAATTGTACAGGATTTGAGGAAGGTAAACAAAATTGTTGTGCCTTGTTGCCCAATAGTACCGAACCCTGCTGTGATTCTATACCAAATTCCACGTGAAGCAGAATGGTACACAGTAATTGATCTATGTCATGCATTTTTCTCTATTCCACTGCATCCAGATAGCCAGCCATTATTTGCGTTTAGGTTTGGAGAGCGTATTTTGGCATGGTGCCGAAATCCTCAGGGGTACACAGAAAGTCCCTCAATCTTTAATCAGATTCTAAAGAAATCGTTGGAAGATTTAAAAATGCCAGAAAAGTCAGTGATGGTTCAGTATATTGATGACCTACTGGTGGCATCAAAAACGAAAGAAGCATGTGTCAATGATACAATTGCTTTGCTGAATCATTTAGCAAAAAGAGGACATAAAGTGTCCCCTTCAAAATTGCAGTTTTGTCAACAAGAAGTCCAGTATTTAGGGCATAAAATTGAGAAAGGAGTGCGAAAGGTAACGACTGAAAGAATAAAAATGATTCAAGGAATGAGAGCTCCAATGACACAAGGGAGGTAAGAATGTTTTTGGGAATGGTTGGATATTGTCGACAATGGATAAGCGGTTTTTCACTAATTGCTAAACCATTGCAAAAACTGACAAAGAAGGATGTTAAAGATCCTTTTGAAATGAATGATGAAGAAATGAAAGCATTCAGAGAGCTGAAAAAGAAATTATGTGAGGCTCCAGCATTAGGAATGCCTGACTATGAGAAAGATTTTGAGCTGTATTGCAGTGAAAGAGATGGATGTGCATTTTCAGTTTTGGTACAGAGACATGGAACTATGAAAAGACCCATTGCATATTTTTCAGCTGTTTTAGACCCTGTAGCGAAAGCGTTGCCTGGATGCTTGAAAGCAGTTGCTGCTACTTGTGAGTCTGGAACAGAGTGAAGGCATAGTGATGGGATATCCACTGAGAGTGTATGTTCCCCATTCTGTGGAAATTCTCTTGACAAGAACGAAAACCCAATACATGACACATAGTCGGCTGACTAGGTATGAAAAAGTAATTTTGAGTGCAGCTAATGTGACCATTGACAGATGTATGAATGTGAATCCTTCGACATCATTGCCAGATGAAGAAAGTGGGATTGAAATGGATGAAGTAGATCACGATTGTCTGAATGTGCTTGAATACTGTACAAAACCAAGGTCTGACATACGAGATGAGCCTTTGAAAGAATCAGATTATATTCTGTTTGTGGATGGCTCATGTTTGAGAACGAGTGATGGAGTTCTAAGTGCAGCATATGTTATGTTATGTTATGTTAGCCAGATTTATAAAGCGCGCAGCTGCCCCAGCGAAGAGGCGTCCCGGCGCTGCCAGCCACAGAGAGTAGCAGGGTAAAGGAGAGACTGGTAGGCAACAGGAGAAGAGAGTAGGCGGCCTAAGCTAGTGGAAAGAGGAAGGTTTTAATAGCTTTCCTGAAAGCCAACAAGTGATTTAGGCAGCGGATCTGAGGGGGCAGAGAATTCCATAGCTTAGCGGCCGTGTAGTGGAAAGATCGACCACCGGCCCGAACACGCTTCACCCGGGGGACAGTGACTAAATACTGCCCCGAGGATCGCAGCTCGTGCGTGGGTTTGTAGGGGGTTAACATATTGGCAAGGAGGCCGGGTGAGGCAAGTTTCAGGATCTTAAAGGATAGGCAAAGTGCCTTAAATTGGATCCGTTTGGCCACCGGAAGCCAGTGAAGCCGCCGAACGGCGTCAGTGGCGGAACAGTGACGTGGGAGCCCTAAGATGGCTCTAGCAGCCGCATTCTGCACACGCTGTAATCGCATTACCTCAGCCTGATTGGCTCCTAAGAGGAGCGAATTAGCGTAGTCCAGTCTGGATAGAATAGCAGACTGGACAATCAGCTGGCGAGTAGGCGGGTTGAAAAACCTCAGCAGCGGCTTGAGACCCCGCAAGAGACCCCAAAACAAGTGCCCGTGACTTTTTTAGTATGTTCTTGGAAGCTGAGGGTGGAATCCATCCAGACACCTAAGTTCTTAACCGCCAACTTAGGGGTGGGGGTGTCTCCAAGCACACTTGGCCACCACTGCTCATTCCAGAGGTTCCTGTCCTTCCCTACCAACAATAGCTCAGTTTTAGTGGCGTTCAACTGAAGGAAATTAGAGTTCATCCACTCTGCCACGGCGGCCAGGCCGCTCCTAAACCTGAGGGCGTCCAGAGGGGAACCATCAGATAGGGCCACCACTAGCTGCGTATCGTCAGCATATGAGACCATAGTGAGGCCCATCTTCTTGGCCACCGTAGCAAGAGGCTGGACATATAAACTGAACAATACGGGGCTCAGAGCAGAGCCCTGGGGTACCCCTTGCCCCATGGAATGGGGCTGGGAGAGGAACGGGGGGCTGACACGCGGAAGGATCTATCGCTCAGGAATGACTTAAGCCATTCGAGTGCGAGGCCCACTCCCCCGGCAGCCTCCAGACGTTGTAGCAGAATCGCGTGTGAAATCGTGTCAAACGTGGCACTGAGGTCAAGTAAGATATATGCAGATATGCAGATATATGCAGATACTGAGATATGCAGTTTGCACAGTAGCAACTGTAATGGAAGCATCTTGTCTGAAAGGGGTACGGTCTGCCCAAGTCGCAGAATTAGTAGCTCTGATACAAGCATGCAAGTTGGGAAGAAATGTACGGGTTACGATTGTGACAGATAGCCAGTACGGCTTTGGGGTGGTGCACGACTTTGGTCAGATTTGGTCACAAAGGGGTTTCTTGACGTCTGCAGGAACGCCAATTAGAAATGGAGATTTTGTGAAAAAGCTGCTTGAGGTGATACAGCTGCCTAAACAGATTGCTGTTGTGAAGTGCAATGCACATAAAAATGGGGAAGACTACATAACTGTTGGTAATAAATATGCTGACGAGATGGCACAGTACTGTGCAAAGAATGTGGTTTCTTTAAATAAAAGTCGGGAAAGAGAGCATATTTCTTGTCCTTTGCTTTTTACTAACTCCATTGAAACATGGGATGAGGTGAGACAGTTACAAGAAGCTGCAGATGATGAGGAAAAAGATACATGGATAAAAGCAGGATGTAGAAAATATGAAGAAAATGATGTTTGGGTTTACAGAGATGAGAGACCAGTTATGCCTGATAGCATGATTTCTGACATGGCACGGATGTACCATGGACAAGCCCATATTGGGAGAGATTCAATGATCCGACTTTTTAGACAAACATGGTATAATCCAAAATTCAGAGCCATAGCTGAGAGTCTTTGTCAGAGATGTCTTATTTGCCAACAGTTAAATCCAGGAAGGAAGACAGTAGTGAGTCTAGGAACAATAGGACGAGAAGGAGGTCCTTTCACTAGAATGCAAATGGATTTTATTGAAATGCCACCTTGCAACAGACTAAGGTATGTCCTAGTGGTCGTCTGTTTGTTTTCCCGTTGGGTGGAAGCATACCCAACAAGAAGGAATGATGGAATAACGGTAGCAAAACTTATGCTGCGAGAATTCATTCCGAGGTATGGTTTTCCAGTCACGATTGAAACAGATAGAGGAACACATTTCCAAAATGAATTAGTTAAACTAATTTGTGAAGCACTTAGTATTAAACAGAAACTGCATTGTGCATACAGACCAGAGGCTTCTGGAATCGTAGAGCAATTGAATGGAACAATCAAGAACAGGTTAGGAAAAATGTATCAAGCTACAGGACTCAAATGGCCAGATGCCTTGCCATTAGTTGTAATGACAATCAGAAGTATTCCGGAAAGGAAAACTAGACTCAGTCCCCATGAAATAATTATGGGACGAGCAATGAGACAAGCACAAGTACCTGTCAACAAACTACTGACTATAACTGATGATCTAGTGCTGGATTATTGCAAAGTATTGGCTGATGTGGTGCGTTCTGTGTTTCATCAGGTTGGACCGGATGCGACCACTATTGAAAGAAAACCAGCTCACGACTTGAATCCAGGAGATTGGGTCCGCATAAAGGTCCATAGGAGAAGAAACTGTTTGGTTCCTCGCTGGGACGAACCACGACAAGTGATCCTGGTGACAACCACTGCAGTCAAGTGTGCAGGAGTGAAACACTGGGTGCATGCCAGTCACACCATCAGAGTTCCAGAACCTGAAGATCGACATGTGAGTCGACATCTGGAAGTATTGGATAACAGTTCAGCATCAGAAGCAGAAGAAGAAACAAACAGGGTGCCAGAACTTGAAGATCGACCTGTAAGTCGACATCTGGAAGACCCAACTACAAGTGCAACGACAGAAGAAGTAGAGGAAATAGCTGAAGTTCCAGAACTTGAAGATCGACCTGTAAGTCGACATCTGGAAATATCAGATACCAGTTCAGAATCTGATACAGATCATTCGGATTGTGAAGAAATTCTAAAAAGAAATTGGAATTTTGAAAGCATAAGAGAAGAAACTGAGCCAGAAGATAGTAACAGTGAGCAACCAAGTACAAGTTGTGGTGAAAATCCTTCGGAGATAATATTAATAGATGAAGAAGGGAGAGTTTCAAACAAAAAGCTAGAAAAATCGGAAGATCCCCGAGGAGCAATAGGGACAAATAGTCAAACACGAGAACAGGGAAATTTAGAAGCAGAAAGGAAAACTGACACAAATTCGGAAGAACCTCGAGGAGGGACAGAAATAGGTGAACGAAGGAAGATAAGAAAAGAACCACAAGTAGAGGAAGAAAATGACATTATAAGTTTCAAAATAAGAGGCAATAACGAAAGAATTGAAACAGAGTCTGAAGAAAGTGGAGAAGAAAGAAACCAAAAACTAGAGTCAAGAAAAAGAAATTGGAAAACAGAAAGAGAGGAAAAAGGAAGTGAGGCAAAAAGGCCAAGAAAAGGAGACAATTGGCCCAACGAAGTAAGAAAATTAAGATACAGAATCATAAGGTTGGATGGGAAAAGTGCTGAACAAGTGAATGAAATAACAAGTCAGAGAGAACAAGAAAAACAAGGTGGAAAACACTTGCAGAAAACGAAAAGAGTAAAGAAGGTAAATCCGAAGTATAGATCGCCTGAATGGTTGTATCTTGCTTTGACTAGTAACAAAGAAGAAAAGAACACTCACGAGAACCCAGAACAAAGAAACCTGATGGGAGAAAGTGAAGTGCAACAAAACTAAAGAAGTTTAAATAGTTTCTACCGGATTTGACAAAACACTGGATCTGACGAATTTTACTGGATATGACAAAGAAAGAATTCTGAGAAAGAATTAAAAGAAAGTACCAAGCAAAGACAAAACATTGGAGTACAGAGTGGCAAATAAGTCATTTCTGAGGTGTGACACAGGGGCATATTAGCAAGACCCACGTTAAAATTATCGCCGTTTTAGCGGCAGGAAACTGCCGCTAAAACGGCGATAATGGGCTTGCTAATATGCGTTATAGAATTCCAATAGAAGCCCAGGTTAGATGTGCAGGACATCTAACCTGGGCTTCTATTGGAATTCCATAACGCATATTAGCAAGCCCCTTATCGCCGTTTTAGCGGCAGTTTCCTGCCGCTAAAACGGCGATAATTTTAACGTGGGTCTTGCTAATATGCCCCACAATTTTCTGAAAAACAAATAAATAAGGTTATAAAACAAAATGGAGAATACTAGAGATAGAAAATGTAAATGTGAGTTTTTAAGTAGATGGTGCAAGATGTGCTGCTTTTGTACAGGATTATTAATAACAGTATGGGTGGTTCTAGCAATCACTATTCCAATTAGTTTAGCTGTAGTAGAAACGTCTAATAACACTGAGAAAGAAAAAGGAGCTAACACTCAAGAACCAGTTATATTAAAGAGTAGTGCAGAATTACACAAGGACAAATCAATAACAGATTTTTCTAAAAATGTTTTTACTAAATTACTGTATGAGTATGTAGAAACAATGGATGTAAGAGATTGCTATGTTTGTATGCAGTTGCCTGCATCTGTAGCAGAGGGTGTGACTTATCATCACCTCCCTTTGACGTATGGAATAACATGTAGTGTCTTAGCAAGTTTATTTTATAAAACAGGTAGATTAGAATATTATTACACTGACATAAATAAGATTTTTGCGAAAGTTTCTGTAGTTCCCTAGCTAAACAAAATAAAAGAGGGAAAAATGTTTGGTGAATATTTTCTAGAGGATAAGATTTTAACATTAGATAGTATAATTAGGTACAACCTTACCTGTGAGTTAAAGAAGGAAGAAAAAGTATTTTTAGAGATGGTTGAAGAGAGAAGAGTAAAATTTCAAAGAAAAGTAATAGAAGAGACAAAAACACCTCTTTGGGCGTTTGAGGAAGACAATCATGACAAGAAAAAGACAAATGCAGCTATGACTCTGGATTGGCCCCAACAGGGAAGGTTGTGCATTAGAAGAAATAAGACAAGATATGACAATTATTTTGTGGGTTCCAGTATTTGCCATGACAATTATCAAATTTTAGGCGGATGGGGATTCAAAGGGGAAAAGATCCAATATTTCCAGGGATCTATTATGTTTTGCGGAAATAGGGCTTATTATAGGTTGCCGGACCATTGGTATGTGTCATGTTACTTAGGCCTGGTCTTTCCAAAGATTTTTCATATGGATAGAAAAGAAAAAGGAACACATAAAATGATAAATACCTTTACACGTAGAAAAAGGGAAAGTTTTTCAGAAATAGTAGGTGATATTTTGGTGCATTGATACCAGCAGTGGGAATATCTTTGAATGCATTTAGAATTCGGAAATTATCCACAGTGGTAGATCGTTTATCTACAGATACTGCTGGAGGGTTCTTGATGGTAAATACCGAGATGGTTGCCATGAGAGCTATGGTGATGCAAAATCGACTTGCCCTTGACATTCTTTTGGCAAAAGAGGGCGGAGTCTGTGGAATGCTGAAAGTCCAACATTGTTGCACTTACATTCCAGATAAAAGTGAAAATATACAGAAGTATATAACAAATATTACAAGTTTGCACAAAGAACTTGTTCCACTGGAGGTTGAAAGTGCTTTTGGAAAACTTGGTAAAGGGTTTTCTTCAGTAATAAATTGGTTAACAAGAATGAGTGGATTAATAATAGGGAAAGTTATAATAATAGCAACCATGATAATAATAATAATTTTAGTGCTGAAGCTTGTAATAACATGTGTAAAGAGAAGAAGAAGGCAGAATAAAATAGAAAAAGAAAACATGATAAACAAGGAGAGAGAGAGAGAAATGGGTGAAATAGAGTTAGAAGAAATAAAAGAGAACATGTACAAGAAAACGAAGAGACAAGTTGAAAGGGATACAGTTGTGTAAATTAACAAAAGCAAACGGATAAAAGATATATGCTGTCTGAGAAAATTGTATAACTTGGGTTTTGTGGTGATATTAAAAATCACCAAAGGGGGAGTTGATGGAGCAGGGTAAATTACATTTTTTTAACCTCCTAATATTTTCAGTAAAATAATTAATAACCATGTTTGTTTAAGTAAATAACCAACAATGTATGTTACATGTTAAGGGTTAAAGGTAACACGCTATTCCGTGTGCAAAATAATCACTTATAATTATTTACGTGTCTAACATAACATAATATTTGCGTACTAATTAAATAATAAATGCATGATCCGTGCTTTTAAATAAAACGTGTAGTTGCAAAATAAAGCGATGGTAAGTAAGGGACAGCTTTATATGTTGCTTTTTGCTAGGTAATACCTAATTGGGGTACGTAGAAAGACGGGAGGGAAACGAAAGGGTTTATATTTCTTTGTTTTAACAATATTTTGTTTATCTTTGAAAATAGTGCGCTTAGGCCTGTCGAGCAGAAATATAAAATGGCCACCAGATGCTAGAGTACGCATGAGCAGGAAACCATGTGATAGAGGAGAGAGGCTGTGGAAAGGGATGATCACGTGCTGGTGCTGAGAGGCTAAGATGGAAGTATGGTCAAGGCTATTGTGACCTTTCTGAGCAGATGTGTGCCAAGATGATCAGCAAGAAGCGTGAGAAGGCCAACTGAATCAATGGACGGAACTGTTGAATCTAAAATGTAGCAGAAAAAGATACAAATTGGACTGATCGAAACGGATGAGCAATGACATAAACTGTGGGAAACGATGCAAGCATGGACATTCCACAAGGAACTGGTTAAGACCAGGAAGTTTGATTAAAATGTATATGGGCCTGAGTTTTGACCAATGAGAAAGAATCACGCCATGAAGATGCAACATTTGATTCAGTAAGCTAGAATTAGGGTATAAGAAGACCTACTCTTGGTGGGAGGGGTTAGATGCTGGAGAGTGATGCTGGAGAGAGATGCTGGAGAGTTAGTTGTTGGAGAGTGAGTTGCTGGAGAAGTTAGATGCTGTAGATGGGAGAAGTTGCGGTTGCTGATGCTGACGAGCTGATGCTGCTGCTGCTATTTTTATTTTCCAGTTGAGTATAAGATGCTGCTTTAGTAGAATTTTCCTGATAGATTTTTCATTTAGAACTATTAGAGTTTTTCCAAGACAGATAGATTGATCTTTTAGAGTTCTAATATGATAACCTTATTTTTCCGTCTAATATATATGTATTGCAATTTCAATTTATTCTTATATTGATGATAAATGTAATGATCTGAATAATAAGCTTAACCTCATTTCTTGCATCAAAACTTTATATAAATTTTATTATTCTTTAAACAAATGACTCAGTGATTCTTTAGCTCAATGATTAAAATGAAATGTTAAAGAGTTTATTGTGATTGAGCTGGTCTTAATCACCATCAACTGATTCCTACTAGTTGGTCCATCGACCAATGAGCGGAATACCTTAAAGCAAATGAGAAACATTATGTCATGTTAAAAGAGGTATCCCGTCTCCTTCCAGCGAATCGTTTTTCTCCTAGGTTATTGACGGAGGAAATCCAGGGAATAAATGAGTAAGTGAATGTATATGCGGTGTTATGGGCCCCACCGTCATATGGATATAGTGTGTGTGTTGAAGGAGTAATTGCACCTGGATGACCGAAGTATATAGGAGAATCATTTTTATTGTTAGCGCTGGATCAGGGGCAAGCCAGACCTTGACTCCCCTAATGGTCCTCATTCTGGCGGTGGCCTATCCAGAGCTTGATGGGCACTGGAGGGCCCAACAGCAGCTTGGAGGGGGTGAGTATTGTGCTGACTAATCCAAATCGTGCATAACCCTCTATTCATTGCTACAGGCAACAGCGACCACATCAACATGGTAGTTGACTGATGACAAACACAATTGAAGAGTAATTGCATGTGTAGGTCTGGTTGGCATATGTAACACATGTGGGTTGTACTGTCAAATGTACAAGTGTTTACTACAATATCTATGGGTCTACGTTGTTTGAAGTCTGTGTCCATCACAATTGTATGTGTTGCACTATGTGTCAAGGGCTTTTGTGAATTGCCCAATGCGTCAAGGGCTTTTGTGAATGGTGATGTGCATACATGTAATTTCTAATCACAGATAGGGTGTGTAGACATGGGAGGGTGGGGCACATAATACCCAAATACATCGTTCACTGTAATAACTTGATTCCAAATGATGAGGCAATGGCCTACATGGTCGGAATACTTATAGTACTGTCTAACAATGTGATGTTCTATTCCGTTGAGGTGTGAGTATACAATTAGGTGACATGCACATGTGGAATAGTGGCGGTTCATAAAGTGGCTGCTGACACGCAGCAGGCAGTGTAATGCAGATACATTGGGTTCATATGTGAGTGTGTACACTCAGTAATACATTAGTATATGTGTTTGTTAGACAAGTCAAGGTTCTGTGATGTCCCTTATTTATTTATTTATATTTTTTTATTTTATTTATTTACTTCCCTATTGTCTACAAGTTTAACCTTCTCTTCATGGACAGGAGATTTTCTAAGTCTCATACCTGTTGCAATGGCTTCACAGTATGCTGCGGGAGATTGGTACTGAGTACACCAATCAGGAGTGGGCATGCCCTTAGGCCTAGGTGGTCCCATGTCATATGGATATATCTGAGGACATCTCACCCAACTTTCAGCCACATTGTCTTCAATCTAATTTTGCGTGACACATGTGATACATAGCAAAGGTACACAGTTACGCCTTTGTAGAGAGTGTTGTGACAGAGGACAAAAGAAGACATTTCAGTTGGTTCGTGTGAACAGTATGGAATGGGCACTTTCATGACACATCCGTCTTGGTACTACACATATTGTAGGAACAAAGCTGTACCAGGTGTTCATTAGTTCTTCATGAGGCGTGTTTAGGACATGACTAGTTGCTGTACCGGGCCATGCGTGGAATGGGTAGTGATGCATTAATTAAGGCCATGCTAGTTGATGCCACCTGGTCACTGTTGTGTGTCAAAAGGGCCTAAGTGTACAGGGTGATGTTATATTTTGCTACATACATGATCGTGGAGAGGAGACAAGGTAACTTATGGAATTGTGGCAGACTGTGGTCCAGACATCATTGAGTGCAACTGTTGAGAACTCAAGTTGCATTCATGCATGTGCTAATGCTGATGTTGTAAAAATTGTAGCCATTCTAGTAGGTGGTGTGATACATGCACATTTGTTGTGTTATTTGTAATGAGCTGTTCCTCCTGTGTGTCTATGCCATAATTGTCCGCCACATCCACTTCCATCTCTGCCCTCCCTGCCACTCCTCAACCAGTTGTCCGGGCCCACTCCCCTAAGAGGGGAGCTATCTCCTCAGTTCAAGGCACCTCACCCCATGCCCCTGTTCCCCCAGCTGCCCTGAATGAGGAGGCTATTGACCTCCATAGACAGATCTCTGTTGAGCAAACTTCACTGCTGAATGCCATCCAGGGTCTGGGCAGTCAACGGTCTCAGATGGTTGCCTACCTGGAAGGCATTGACAGTGATATGTCTGCCCTACAGACATCATTCCAGTCTCTGGCCTCCTCAATGATGGCAGCCTTACCCACCCCAGCCTTCTGACCTATATCCTTCCTCTACCCCAACCCCATCCAAATGTCCTATTCCCCTGCCTGTCCCAAGCACACACCCACCTGTGCATGCACCCACACAAACAGACCTATGCAGCACACACAAACAAACACAGCCTAAACATCTCAAACACACATCCACACAGCACACACTCTCAACCTACACCCCCACCGACCCAACCACCATTGGCCTTGGGAACACAGCAACACCTGCTGACCCATCACCCCCCCACACCTTGGCACTCAATGCACACCTGCACCCACATACACATCAACACATCCACCATCAGCAAAGACAGCACACCTGCACCCACACAACCATCAACACCACCACCACCAGCACAGACAACACACTTGCACCCACACAACCATCAACACCACCATCAGTACAAATAACACACCTGCACCTACACACCCACCATAATCACACACAAACCGATGTACCCACAGACACCTCCACCTCCACCCCATACCCTGCCCATCCACTACATACATGCACAATGCACGCAGATGCCCACACTCACCTATACAACACACACCTGCACCAACAACAGAGACACCTACACCAGACATATCCACTTCCTTTACCTCCCAACCTGAACCCACTTATGAATATCCCACAGCCTCTACCCAAGACCAATACTATCTTTCCATTGGACTTTGCCCTGTTGAACACCTACCTCTCTCCTGCCAAACCAGACCCCCTTTTTCCATACCCATGCTCATCCCTTCCCCCTCAAGAACCACCCCTCCCGAATTCCAAACCAAAAGGAAGAAGAAACCAAAGACCACTCACAAAACATAAAAAAACCCTTCCAGGGCAAAGTCCACCTCTCCCAAGCCCAGGACCCCCCCTCCCAAGCCCAAGACCCCCCCTCCCAAATGAAATCTTTGAGATGCCTGGCATGCCCACTAGATGAACCTTCATGGAGAGGTTCCCCTGGCACTGTTTTGTAGGCAGGTTTGATGGCAAACCCATTGGTCACCTGGCCCCACCAGCACCCATGTGGACTGGCCAATGGCCTGACAATTTGAAAAATAGTTTTGTTCAGATCTGAATAAAGCAGATCCTCTTGTTAGAAACACATGAGTCCTGCCACTTTTTCTGATATCATTGTGAAGTTACTATGTATTTTGTAATTTGTGACTACAGTTTTGGCTATTACATCTAGTTTGCTGTGCAATTAGCAGAGGTTTGTAAGTCCTGTATATGGAACCGGTGATGGTATGCCACAGGAGAAGGCTAGCTGTTTCATGGATGGACATGTTGGATGATATGGAATTAGGTGGGATGTCATATGGTGGGTATTTCTACTTCTCTTGGAGAATGTCAACCTCATTTGTCTTGAAGATATTGCAATGATGTAAGTTGGATATGTGTTTGATGTGTTGAAGTAACAAACGTAATTCACCACACATGGAGGAAATCATGTAGGCCTAATGTTGTATGATTTGTAATGGGCATATGTCCACATATGTGTGTTGGACTTTCACCTAAATCATCTTCCTGTGTCACATAATCAGCTCCTGCTGTGTTTGCGTAGCCGACTTGCACTTCCACATTTCCCTGATTTGTATGGCTGTTGGTTATGATAATGTTAGTCCCTAATATACTTCAGTCCACTGCTACTGTGCACATGGGGATTTGGAGTCATGTGCAATGTTGACTGTGGCACAGACCCTCAGGCTATCAGGAACCCATATGGTGCAGTGAGTACTATCATGTATGGGTACTTTTTATTCAGACAGACCTTCTCCATTACATCTTTTTGTTCCATGGTTTTAAGGTCTGGGAATGGCAGGTACACTGGAACCAAGTGTCTTCTTACTGTCTAGACTATCTATATGTGTGGTGTGCACACATTTGGACTAGGCTCACAGTGTCCGCAGTAACATCTGTGAGGAGAAAGCCAAATTAATCATGAGAACAAACAGTACTGCGTATGTAAGCATTACACATCCATCCACGTATTTACTTACTGACATCAATATTTATCATGAAATTGACTCCACATGTGTGAATTTTAGTGATGTACACATTGTACATACTCCAGTTGTATTATATACTCCGACCTGTCTTATATCCATCGATGTGAACACCTTATTCCCGTCATAGCCGGGGTCAAAATCACTGCAGTAATCATGGGGCCATCAGCAGGAATGTTGTACAATCTCGTTTGTGAAATGGTAGTTACAGAGCATTGGTCTGCAACCTCTGTAGACATGTCCAAACATACTTGTAGTGATGGTGACGCAGTAGAACATTTGGGAAATAATTCATTTCAAATGTCAACATGGCGGTTGGCTGACGTTGCTTATTGGACATTCAGAATCGACTACTGCTGGCGGAAGTTGACTATGCGGTAGCCGGTGTCATCCATGACGGACAAGCCTTTGGCTAACTTTGGTGCATATGACGGTCGCAGCCCAATGGCTGTGCCCATGTATGCAGAAGACCGCATTTGTGTCATACATGTATGACATGGTGCGCATAACTATTGACTTTCCTACTGACATTGGTGCGATCTACACCTCCATGACTTCAGTTGTTGTTTGCCATCTCTGGAAGCAATCATGGCACAAACAGCAGGACTGAGGGCCCCAGCCTTCTCTCCAGAGGAACTGGAGATGCTCGTCGATGAGGTCCTTCCCCTGTATGGCCAGCTCTATGGCTCACCAGAGGAGCAGGTCATTTCCTAACATACATACTTCACTCTGTTGGACTGCATTGCTTCCTATCGTACAGGCCATGATTGGGCTTTGGTGTCCAGTGTGTCATAATGAAGTAAAATGTTGGTGTCCCTACACAGGACATACATGTTATGGATTGTGAAGAACTGTAATCTGTGTACTTCACATCATCATTGTGACGTTTGTCAAGCTTTAGATCATTCCTGGGTAGCATGCACATTTCAATGCCTATGTTCAGTTGATGGTGCCATGTAAACCTTATGTTGCCAAATCATGGTAAAGGGTGTTAAATACAGCTACAGCCCTCAGGTTAGACATCCGGTGCACAAAGGAAATCTACAGGACAGCTGCCTTCATTTAAGTGCGACTCCACAAACAGTGTTAGTTGCACTATTGGCGGGAGCTTCGTTGCGGAAGTAAAAATCATTCCCACAGCTGGGCATTTATCAAGCACACAACCTCTGTTTAACTGGGCAGAGAAATCAGTATTAAAAAAAACCTGCAATTCCTACATGCACTTGATAGAGAAACTTCATCCTCAAAACTCCATTAATACCCCGGGTGCTGATGTCTTCGGTGTGCACCCTTCATGCTCTGCTTTCTGTGCTCCAGCGCCTCCGCTGCAGGGATGTTTGTGATGTCATGCTGTGAGTGGTGACATTCCAGTACGGAGCACGGTGAGGATCAAACCACACCTAGGGGTGGGTCTACGATAGCAGAAACAACACCCTCTGCACAGGAAAACCACGCCTTTCAGGCGATGCCTCGACCCACACCACTACTTAGTGGTGCAAAGCCTCTTTCTTTTGGCAGTCTACCCTTTGGCCCCTGCCCAAAGACTCTAGGAAACATGCCATAAGGCCATACCCCTCACCTACTTCCTCTGCCTACAAAGCATTCTGCACATTGTCTTTGCCTCTTTCCTTTCATGAACGGGCATGTCTGAACGGCTGCCATGTTGGAGTCAGGAGCAAATGCTGGCTGTTACTGTTATAGCATCGATAAACTCTGCTACGCACGGCTGACGGAGTTTTTGCCAAACTCGGAGCGCGGAGCCACAAAACTCTGAGAATTACGCTGTCAGAACTAAGTTTGCCACCCACCCCTAATCTGTACTTGTCAGCCTATGCTTATAGAGCTAGCTATACTGAAATGCCCTCCACAGAGTGCCACGCAACGGTCATGTCACATATAGCATGACCCAAAGATGTACATTTCTGGAATGAAGTGCTGAGAATGTGCTGTACATGTGGGATTATTTTGCACTGCCTGCAGTGGGCAAGGAATGAGGAAGAGTTATGCTCATCATTGGCCATGGCAGAGGCTGAGAGGCACAGTCACTTTGGGCTGTATTTGTGAGTCACAGGTATACCTCCCTGTAGTTCTGCTGGTCCTTGGATGTTCCCAAAATGAGTCCCTTCTCCCACTATTTGTCCAGATTGCTTTTGCATGTTGTAAATTCTGTATGTTGTCAGAGGAGTTGGCCTAACGGCTAGGGCGGTCGACCTCGAATCTGGGGAACTGGGTTCGAATCTCGGCAATGACGCTGAACATCCTGTGATTCTGGGCAAATCACTTAATCTCCCCGTGCCTAACAAAAATGAATGTGTCCTCATGTAATGCAACTGGTGCTATGTAAAGCGCTCTGATACCCGATACCTTCGGGTCAAGTTCACGCTATATAAAACTCCGTAAAAAAAAAAAAGAGGTCACCCCCTGACCTGTGGATGTGTGTGATTGAATTGGTTCAGGCCATTTATTTCCACAGGTGTTTTGTAACTCTTTCTAATGTTATGCTTGCATTGTACAGGCCTAATGCTCATGTGATATTTTAACTGTCCTGGAAGCTGCTTATGTGTGTCACAATTGACATTTGTGGTTCACCAGCTTGTTAAAAGGCAACATATACAACTAGGTATTCTAAAGTTTGTCGGTGTCATCCCTGTGCCAGTCAGTGCCACATATGGCAGGAGGTATGTCCTGTGATCCTAGTTCCATCCGCTCAAACTCTGTCACACATTGTATGGTAGCCCTTTCTGTTGTTCACATGTCCAGACAATAGCAGAGTGGTATCTGTCAGTGTGACACATGCGAGCCCTTTCATTGTGACCTTAGTGTTTGCTGTCAATCTGTACTATGGTGTCAGGTTGTATGTCCCATATGTATTTTGTAAATGAGCCTGGCGGTTTCAGTGTGTGTACAAACATGCACAGGTAGGTTACCCTTCAGAATGTCTGAATGGTGTGGTGCATGCCACACTACATATAGGATGGCCCTGGCCTACATGGTGTTAGCGGGCTGTCTTCGTCAGTGCAGTGTAGGACACAACCAGGATTGAGGATAGTCCAGCAATGACTACAAAAGTGTGTATACTCCTATAAGTGGTGCGAAGCATGTGAGGAGTACACATGTAGAGTATTCAGAATTGTTACTTGCTTGTGCTAGATGTCTCCAAAATGCGTGTGACCCCGACATTGATACATTTACTAGCAGTTACAATGTTTTGCTTCATCTCTTGTATATATACAGGTCAATGCCCATCAGAAGCAGGGAATGTGGAAAGCCATCACCCAGAAAGTGTGGTCCCTGGGTGTTTATTGCTGGCGCAGCGTCCACTGCAGGAAAAGGTGGGAGGACCTGAGATGCTGGACAAGGAAGATCCTAGAGGTCCAAATGGGAAGGTTCTCCCAATGTGGTAGGGGTACGCGCCAGACACTGACTCTTCTAATGGCCCGCATCCTGGAGGTGGCCTACCTGGAGCTTGATGGGCAGTTGAGGGCCCAACAGCAGCTAGGAGGGGGTGAGTATTGGGCCAAGTCAGACATTGTGCATTAACATTTTCCTCCTGTTATAAGCAGCAGTTTCCCGATCATCATAGTAGGTTACTCATGTCCTAAGGATTAGCAGTGCTGTTGCATGTGTAGATCTTGTCGTAGGTGCATGATGTTTCGCCAAGACTTATGTCTTTTGGACCAGATCCAAAGCTGAGTCAAATCACATGTCTATCTTCAGAGATGTACAGACACATGGCTGAGTGATATAACAGTTCACCTACATATGTTTCATGTAGTGTGTGTCAGCTGTCCCACACAGACCACATGTCTTCTTTGTGTCAGGTGTGATGCTCCCCCAATACTGTTTATCTTGTCCTGGGGGTCTCTTACATGTGATATGGCATACAGTGCACATAAGATGCAGATAATGAGCCATACTTGTCCTTGGTAAGTGGGGTATGTACAGAATTTTGAGATGGCAAACAACACTGGTGCCATGAGTATTTATGCCTACTTGGTGGCATGTATAGCTTTGATTTGTTGCACAATCATCTCACAAGGGTATGACACATGATGTAAGGGTCTACATAGGTTAAGGTGAGAATCCTCCACACTTGTATGTGTTGACCAATGTGTAAAGGACAATGTTCATTCCTGCTGGGGATGCAGGTGATGTGTACACACAAACAGGAATGTGTAGACATGGGTGGGTTTGTTAGACATTCAAAGAGACATTGATCTCTCTTATTAGTCATGTTAAATTTTCGATGCTATGTATTTCATGGTATGTACACTTACAGTTGTGTCTCACAAACTGGTCATCGATGCCATTGATGTGAGAGTGTAGAGTAATATGAACTACACATGTAGACTTTGAAGGTGCATTCACTGTCTGATGAAATGCATCAGGGAGTGACTTGCAGATTTGGTGTGGTCATATGTGGGTGTTTAAACACTGTGATACATTGGTATTTGTGTGTGCAGAATATTTTTGGGTACTGTGACGTGCCTTCCCTTTTGGACACAAGTGACACCTCATATTCATGGACTTAAGATTACCTAAACCTCTTAAGACTTTCACTGTTCTATTGAGTTGTAAATATGGGATCTGAGGATGGTGTTCCCACCAGGAGAAATGTGGAATAGGGATGTCCCTAGCCGTAGGTGGGGTCTGGCACTATAGATATATGTACAACCTCGGAAAGAAAACTTAGGACCCCCTTGTCTCTATGAAAGTTTTAGGTAACCTTGGCAGTGGAGTGATTTTTGCACCTTTGATAATGTTATTGTTAAGAGCTGTTCGTACATTGAGTTTACACGGATGATGTTGAGGATGCAGCTGGCCACAGTACCTCCAGTTGGGAGACTGACACTGATGGAGGCAGTGGCCCAGAGGGTGAGGGGGGGGGGGTTCCCTGGAGACCCATGATTTGATGTTATATTCTTCTGAGTCAACCTCCAGTGGCGACTCCCTGGTGGTGGCAGAACCCAGAGTACCTGTGTCCACAACATCCTTGTCCGTCACCCCCCATTCCATCTCTACCCTCCCTGCTGGTCCCCACCAAGTTGTCCAGCTCTGCTCCCGTAAAGAGGGTGGCGTCTCCTTTGATCCAGGCACCTCAGCCCCTGCCAAAATTCCCCCAGCTACCATGAGTGAGGAGGTTATTGAACTCCTGAGACAGATCTCTTTTGGGCAGAATGCACTGCTGAATGCCATCCAGGGGCCGTCCAGCCAGATGACGCAGACGCTGGACTACCTGGAAGGAATTCACAGTAGTATGTCTGGCCTACAGAGGTTGTTTCAGGCTCTGGACTCCTCACTAACGGCAGTGTTTGGAGGATCTTTACAGGCAGCCTTCCACCCACCCCAGCCTTACACCCTACCTTCTGCCTCTTCCCCATCCCAAATTTCTTTACCCAGACCTGTCCACAGCACACGCAGAGTGATGCACGCACCTACAACAACATCCATATGTGGTACACACACCGAAATGCAGCAAGAAGTCCAGGCATGCAATCACTCAACAGACACTCACTACCCTCACCAGCTCCCCACAAACATACCCACAGACGCCACACCAACAGATAGAGCCGAGACAAAACTACATACCCACCACATCCACAGCACACCCCCAAAAAACATGCAAACACAAAATCTCACACAAATAACAGACACCCTCAACACAGACACAACATACATCAGACCCAGACACCCCTGCACCAAACACAAACACTCCCTCCACCTCCAAAATCCCACCCCTAGTCATCCCACCTCCCTAGGCTCTCATGGAAAGCCCTATGTTTTACTTTGCCCTTACCTCTCCCACAGCCACTCCCCCCTCCCAAAGTCAAGCCAGCCCCTCCCAATTCCAACCCCAGCCCTCCCAAATAACATCATTGAGGTGCCTGGACGGTCCACTAGATGCCTCTTCCTGGAGAGGTTTCCCTGGCAGTGTCAGAAAGGGCAAGTTTGGTGGCACAGCATTTTGCTATGGCACACTGACAATTAATGGACTGGCCATTGGCCTTTGTTTTGGATTTGTTTTAAACCTCTCAGTAAACCATTTCACAATTTGGAAGACATTAATCCTGCCATTACTTTGCTGTTTATTTGATATTCTTGTATAGTTAGTGCTGTGTGAGTACAGTTGTGTGTATTTGATCTCTGATTGCTGATCCAGTTGAAGTGGTTAGTTTGATGTGACCTTGGAGCCAGTGCTGAAGTAAGACAGGACAAGGGTAAATGATGGATAGGTGTCTATGTGGATTGACATCCAGATGAGGCAGACATTGCATTGGGTGACATGTTATGTGGTAAGTATTTCAGCTTGGCCTGGCCACTGTCAACGTAATTTAGCTTGCCCTTCTTCCTATGATGTATGTTGGGTATGTGTTAGGTGTGTTTTTGTTAAATATTTGTGTATCCACACATAGGGGGTGTCAACATGTCATACCTTTGTGTAGTTCTGCATGGACGTGTGTTTATTTTGCATTTCTGCAAAATAAACACGGCCGTTTAGAGGTAAGTAGACATATAAATAAATAAAATGAATTTCGTTGCGCGCTCTGCATCTCCAAATGCGATGCAGCGCGGCAACGAAATTCATTTTGTTTATTTATATGTCTACTTACCTCTAAACGGTCAGTATTCCGTACTTTTACTACCCCCACCCTGCCCCTCCCCCGCCCCACGTCACCGGCCGGCAGCACTCCCACCACGGGCTGCTACTGGATAGAGGCATAGCTATCCTGCAGAGAGTGTTTCCATTGTGCTCTTAGAATGTTTCTCTCACTGATTCTCTGTAATCCCGTTGACTGACATTGCCTTTTCATGTGGATGATGTGTGAAAGTCTACTACAAAGTTGTAGCAGAGAAGGTGTGTTTAACTTTAAGGACATGTCCATACTGCTGTTTCTTTGACCTCACAACAGGACCTGGGATGTTTGCAATGTGAGTGTGTCACATTCACTATAGCATCTTGGTCAGAGTTACATTCACTAAGCCTCATGGTAGCTGTAGTCAGTCCAATGTCACTTTAGCACCACTTGAGAAATGGCAAGCTGCATGACTTGTGTAGATCAGTGGTGACAAGGCAGACAAGTGAGAAAGGGAAAGAGGAGTGTAGCTTCTTGGTGAAAGTTGCAATCACAAGGCCTCATGGTAGTTGAAGTTAGTTCAATGTCACTTTAGCAACACTTGAGAAATGGTAAGCTGCATGACTGGTGAAGATTAAGGCTGGGCAGAGCTCGCGGAGTTCTGCTATGCGGAATTCCGCGGAGTGGCCCAAAACTTCCACGTGACTCCGTGGAGTTCCACCTGACCCTGAATCTTTGTAAAGCCACTTTGCTCTCCCTCGCCTTTTCATTTTTTTTACAGCTTCCTCTTGTCTCTTTTTTTTAAAAACTTTATTTATCATACTGCAAGATACATCCAGCAGCATGCAGAGGAGCCCACGCTGCACAACAACAGAGTAACAAATAGGATGCAGGCATTTTTGCCTCCCCACCTCCCCAACCCAGCCCCAAAAACAGAAGGCAGACCGTGCAAAGCAGGATAGCATATTTGCAACACAGTTTGAATCAGTGTAGATTAATAGATCTTACAAGAACCATACAACCCTTGTAGACAGATTATCCACAGGTGATTATGACATGTCCGGATGTTCCAAAAGGTACGCAGTCAGTGGAGACCAAAGGTCCTTAGGCCTAGAAGACATTGGCAGCTCCTCAGCATATGCCTCTATTTGTTCTTTGCAGTACACAAGGTCTCTGATCCATTTCACCAAAGTGGGCACCGTTCTTCCACCCCAATGCATTGCAACAGCACGTTTAGCAAACAGAGTAGAGATAGCAACGATGCGTCTATTGCATGGCTTAACCTTCTTCAGCAGCACTAGCAGACACAGTTCTGGTGTACATTCAATCCTGTCCAGTGGAACGGATAGCTGAATACGTGGACCTTTTTCTTGGTTCTCTGGTCCAGAATCTCCCTTCATACATTAGGGACACTAAACACAAACTGAGTATTTTGGCTGACTTCACATGGGAACAAGGCATGACTCTAGTGACTTTAGATGTCGTGTCGCTCTATACGAGCATCAAACCAGATCTAGGCTTGAGGGCAGTTCAACACCACCTACATAGGAGACCAGCAACACAATGGCAGCACACCAACATGATGGCCTTATCCTTGAGAACAATGTGTTCTTGGTGGACAAACAATGGTACCGACAAAAAAGGGGTGTCGCCATGGGGTCGAAATTTTCACCCAGGCTTTGCCAACCTCTTTATGGGGCGTTTGGAGGAAGAATGGATCTGGGGTCATAAGGGGAGCCATTTCAGTGATTCAATTATCTTCTGGGGTCGCTACATTGACGACTGTCTTCTCATTTGGTCAGGCACACATGAGAAACTGGAACGTTTCTGTACCTATTTGAACACCAACACCTATGATATAAAGTTTACACACCAGTACAGTGAGTCCAGCATTACCTTTTTGGACATTGAAATATACATCAGCAACAACACCCTACACACACGCCTTTTCCCCAAAGACACCGCCTGCAATGCAATCCTGCATGCAAGCAGCGCTCACCCCTCCCATCAAATACATGCCATCCCCTTTGGTGAATTCACGAGAGCCAAGAGAAATTGCAGCAATGAGGAAAAGTTTGAGAAGTGTCTTATGGCCATGAAATCCAGGTTTAAACACAGAGGCTACCCACAATGGAACCTGGCTAAAGCCGAAAGGAGGATCAGGAATACACGACGTGAAGAAACTCTTCATGATAGGGTGCCCAAAACAGGGCAAACAGACACCGTGAGATTGGTCACAAATTTCAATGACTACAGTCTTGCTTTATCCAAAAGTCTTAGAAAACACTGGAGACTCCTAACAGGGGACACCACACTCACCAAGCATGTCCACAGGCAACCACAAATCACGTACAGGAGGGGTAGGACACTCAGGACTAGGCTTAGTCCCAGCTACCCTAAATCCCAGCCCAGTGGTAATTGGCTGACACCGCGTACCCTGGGCTTCCATAGATGTGGGTCATGTGGTGTCTGCAGGTGGGCATCCAACCACAAGAAAGAATTCTCTGGTCCAAATAAAACTTATGACATCAGATGCAACATAAACTGCAACTCAAAATTTACAGTCTATGTGTTAGAATGCTCTTGCGGACGCAAGTATGTAGGCAGCACTATTAGACCTCTGAAAGAGAGAATTGTGGAACACACCCGGGCTGTCAAACAACGTGACCCCAGATACCCTATGGCATTACATGTATGGGAATGTCCTTCACAGGGCCCACATAAACAATTTGTTTTCTATGGAATAGACTTAACAGAACCGAGCCCTAGGGGAGGTAACCGAGAACTGAGACTTAGATGTTCCGAGGCATTTTGGATCATGCGTCTAAGAACATACGAACTAGGTCTTAACAGTGACCATGAAATACATTATTTCCTAGGAGATTGACATTTATGTGGGTAAATTATGGATGAATTGAGATCAATTCCAATAACTTTGAGATAATCATTTTCATCAAGCCTCCAATTCTCTCCACACCCCATGGTTGCAAACTGCATATGAGATTACACCACTTCAAGTAGGGAGGACTTGTGTCCGATCTCTACAGTGTACAGAATTAATGACATGGAGTTTAAATATCATATAAATAATTACATCTCGACCATTCACTATGGAAACAGATGGTAAAGGTGTAGTGCTGATCATGAACATACCGTTTAAGGTACGATACTGACTGAGACCGGTTATGAATCATACCAACATACCATCCTCACTAATCCCCTCTCTCGTTTCCACTTTGGTTCTAATGAAAGCAAATAGCATTGCACTAATACTGATGAGATACACTTGTTTTGTTATTGTGACATCTGATGCCAGGCACAGAATTTGTACAATTAATGATACGGAATGGTCGAACTAGATATATTGGTGCCTGCACCAACTGTAGTTGACCTGGTACACCATCTTGGATGACATGTTTTACTGTATTGCATATCAACCTGTGAAATAACGTACACTCACAATACGCATTAATGTGAAGACCTAAATATTTCCTATTGGTACAAATGACAACAGTTAACACTGCACGTAACAGATCTCGACAGACGTGTTTTAATTTATTGTGACATCCTATGCTTCACACACAATGTACTATGACATATCGATTTTCTTGTTCATGTGCGCACACTTATTCGGGACTACGCACTTTTCAGTGATAGAAACATGCTCCATGATCAGTCAACAACTGAATGGATTGTTGTACTCAATTTTGTGATATATTGCCATCTGTTGTTATCTTTCCATCGAATATCACACAATAAACTTTTTGAAGGATGTGAACTACAAGTTTGAAAAGCATTTATACTTTACTACACAATGTATCATTACACACCTATATTTTCCGCTATCTTGCCTGCAACTTATTAATTTTTCTATCCCCAACCGCACCGTCCGCCGTCACTTATTAAACTTTAATCATAATACGTAACCATTCACATTTGATTTGCACTTCTAACTTGTCGGGCTAATGCACGACGTCAGGGCAGGTACACATTCTAGTTTCCACACGCATGGGGACGTTTAAATTCACTTCCGGGTCATCTTTGCAACCGTATCCGGTTGACAAGAGATCCCGAGATTACGTGGAACGTTAGGCGCACTCGCCACGGGTAAGTCTAGGAAGGAGAATTTTCCCTGTGGTCTTATATCTTGTTTCGCCGCTACAACTAGTCTGGTTCTAGGGAACTGCCAGTAACCTGGGTTTCCTCTTTGTTTATTTTTTCTGTCTCTGGGTCAGATATCCACACGGCTTACTTTGCCGTTCCTATCATTATTTCTGGACTTGATATTTGAAGTGCCGTACTCGGCGAACACGGAGTGTTGAGGCTCAGATCAGCCATTTGCTTTGGATCTGAGGTAAGGATAAGCTAGTAAGCGATTAATTTTGTCACCGTGTGAAAGAGATGGCAGTGAGCAACACTAAAGATGTCTTAGCAACAGCCAATAAAGTGGGCTGTTTTTCCTTACAGACCAACAGCACAGGAGAATTAAAGAATCACACAGGAGCAACCTAATAGTCATGACCTAGCGGGTCGGAATTATCACCGGTTTAAAGGTGAGCTGGCTTGCATCACTCATTGTACTCATTCTAATCATGTGGTTATACTTTTGTAGAGGTTTTTCTTTTGGATGACTGGCTTTAATTAGAGTGCCATTAGATGGCTTCCATAGGTCTAAGCACCTACTTTCCTTACAGCAGGTAGGCCTTTTTGCACGTGTGCACATTTGAATAGATATCCCTTTCTTTCAAGCACTAGTATAGTTCACCTGAACCTGCCCCACACCAAACCTTAAGCATACATATAAAAATATAATACAAAATTAACTAACCGTCTGGCGCGGTTTCTCATACAAGCACATCGCCCGCTCTTCACGGGGTCCCACTCCGTTCACACGCAATTCTAGGATTTTGCAGATTACAATCACAACAGCATCACAGGTTCTTTTCTGGCCTCCCCTCCTTTTCCTTCGTGCCCTTTCTTTTTATAATTAAATTTAAATAATTAAAAATTTAAAAATAAGAATTGTTGGATATGTAATGGTCATTCTCGAACGGTTCTTTTGGGTGCTTCCTTCATCAATTGTTAACTCATTTGTCACACCTGGTACTGTAACTCTTTATATTTATACAGGTGTCTCTCATATTGTTGTACAATCTCTATTATAATTGACACTTGTATGACATGATATATTTTCCATGTTGTCTCCAGCCCTGAAGAAGTCTAGGGTTTTACAACCCACTGACGAAACACGTGTTGGCTGGTTTGCTCGGGAACACCGCATTAAAAATGAACCACACCGAATAAGGACATCGTCATCTTCATTTGTGAACAATAGGAACTGTGTTGTACTATCTTTTTTACTCTCTTGCGTGTGCATAGGATTTGTTGTATAGATTAATAGATCTTACAAGAACCATACAACCCATGTAGACAGATTATCCACAGGTGATTATGACATGTTCGGATGTTCCAAAAGGTACGCAGTCAGTGGAGACCAAAAGTCCTTAGGCCTAGAAGACATTGGCAGCTCCTCAGCATATGCCTCCATTTGTTCTTTGCAGTACACAAGGTCTCTGATCCATTTCACCAAAGTGGGCACCGTTCTTCCACCCCAATGCATTGCAATAGCACGTTTAGCAAACAGAGTAGAGATAGCAACGATGCGTCTATTGCATGGCTTAACCTTCTTCAGCAGCCCTAGCAGACACAGTTCTGGTGTACATTCAGTCATGTCCAGTGTCATGTCAGTGAGTACCTTCACAACACGCTGCCAGAAGCTATGTATAGCAACACAACCCCACGCCAGGTGCATGAAATTAGCCCCATCCTCCCCACATCTTGTACATCTCGCATCCTCCGGCAATCCAAATTTCAACAACTGCGCAGGGGTATAATGAAGCTGATGCAGATATTTAAAATGTATATTGCGAAGATTGCAATTGGCATGTAGGCGCACAGTCAGCTTACAGCAAGACTCCCAGTCTCCCCAGGCCATGGGGACATCAAGCTCAGTGTTCCATTTGTCGAGCGAGGAGGAGCCAGACCAGTCATTTTCCCTTTGGGAAGCATTATATAATCTGGTGATCAGCCCCTTACTTCCCCCCCGTTAAAACCACCAGTAGCGCTTTCAGCAATCTGGGCTCAAGAGCGAACTCAGGGAATAGAGTACGCACTGCCAAGCGCAATCTAGTGTACATGAAACCGTGCATTGCTTTGTATGGTTGACCAGCCAGAAAATCATCCAAGGATAAAAATGACCCATTCAGGTACATGTCCCCAAGTTTAGTAACACCTGCGTTTTGCAGGACACTCAAGTCCCCAGGCTCCTGTGCCGCCGAGATGCCCGGGCGTGCAGCGATTGGTATATCTGGTGCACATATATAGTCCCTCCCCGCACGGGTAGCAAGGGCCCTCCATGCCCAGGCAGTGCACCTGACCAGATAAAGCTCCTTCCTGGTGCCACCCTCACCGCCATGCAGGATCATAGTGGCTAATGGTGTTGGAAAGGCAGTGTCCGACTTCACAGCTAAGTGCAGTAGATATCTCTGTGGGAAATGTAGTGTGCAAATTGCGCCTGCGCGCACAGGTAATACAAACACAAATCAGGCGCTTCAAACCTCCCACGTTCAAACCGCAGCGCCAGAGTACTGCAGCTGCATCTAGGTTGTTTGACAGCCCACACCAGAGCCAGCAGGCAGGACTGCAAAGTTTTAAAAAGTGCAATATTCAGCATTATTGGAATATTCACAAACAAATAGAGGAGTCTGGGAAGAATAATCATCTTCACTACAGCGTTTCTATCTGCCAATGACAATGGTAGGCGAGACCATCGAGCGACTTGTTCAGTAATTTTGGCACTGACACGCCCATAATTCATACTGAGCACCGTATCAGGGTCCCTGTGCACCCAGACCCCCAAGTTCTTAACAGGGTCCGTTGACCAGGAGAGCGGGTACTCCAGGACTGTTTCTTGAGTGCAGTCCGTTAATGGGAAGACCGTACACTTTCCCCAATTTATTCCCAACCCCGAATGTCTCTCAAATAGAACGTATTTGCGTAATAGGGATGCCAGATGCATGGCCGGCTCATCGACGTATAGCATCATATCATCCGCATAAAGCGAAATAGCCAGCGGACACTGCCGGAAGCCCAATGCAGCGTCAGTATGCTTCTGTCGGATCTTACACGCCAACGGCTCGAGCGCCAGAGAAAAGAGCATGGGGAGAGGGGGCAGCCCAGCCTGGTGTCCCTGCATATTGAGAATGTACCAGATACCCACCCATTAACGCGCAACCTGGCAACCGGGCCTGCGTGCAAGAGCCGCACTCACTTCAAGAAAAACTGCGGCATTCCCATTCTTTGCAAGATGACGAACATGTACCCCCATTGTAGCGAATCAAAGGCTTTCGCAGCATCCAGAAGCACCGCCACAGCAGGGAGCTCGGGGTCCAACTGGTGCAGTACAGCAAAAATAGTTCGAAGGTTATGTACGGTCAATCGCTTGGTGACAAATCCCGACTGGTCAGGGAGGATCAAATTTGGGACCAGGGGTTGCAGTCTATTAGTAATGATTTTCGCCAACATTTTAGTGTCAATATTTATTAGGGACAGTGGTCTATACGACTCACACCTATTGGCAACTTTATCTGTCTTTAGAAGTGTGACAATCAGAGCTTCCCTAAGGGTGGGGGGCAGAATACCAGTCTCGTAAGCCTCGGCAAAGACCTCCAGCAGCCGCAGGGGCCAAAACCTCAATATATGCCTTGTAAAACTCACTGGGCAGCCCATACAGACCCGACACCTTGCTGGACGGCAGGGCCATTATAGCTTCTTTGACATCCTCCACATCGAAGGGCTGAGTCAAATATTGACGCTGGCCATGAGAGAGCCATCCCAACGCGAGATCATCCAAGTAATTGGAAATCTCACCCTCACTAGCCGACGGCCTGGTCCCATACAAATTAGTGAAAAAATCAAGAAACACCTTACTAATCTCTGGGGTGGAATGACGAGCAATGGATTCCTCACCCACCATCTCAACGATATGCTCCTGTCCCTTAGGGAGAGACAGTTTATGTGCCAACGATTGGCTGGGTCTGCCACCCTCTCCATAGTAGCGCGCCTTACATCTCCTAGACCTATGCAGTACTTCCTGATCTGCTACCTGATTGTGTTCAGATTTCAATTCCCTGATTTGAGCCAGGAGTGTGGACAAGGGACGCTGTTCATACTCTCGTTCCAGCGCACTAATCTTGCCAGCTAAACCACTCATCCTATTTCCGAGTTCCTTTAATACACCAGCCTGCGACCAATACAATTCCCCCTAATAGTGACTTTAAAGGCCTCCCAAAGTGTGCCCGCACTGTCAACCGAGCCCTCATTCTCATTGAAAAAGTTAGTAATGGCAGTACCAATCGTGGCTCGAAAGACCGGGTCAAGTAGGGAAGACTGCTGTAGCCGCTACTGAAATGGCGGCCTAACACTTGCAGGCACACTCAGGTCTAGGAGCACGGGAGAATGATCAGAGAGCGTTTTTGGCAGGTGCTTGATTGAGACAGTCTAGGGGCACACCTCCTTGGAGACCAGCCAGTAGCCCAGCCTGGACCAGAACCCATGCACCGTGGACACAAATGTACCCTCTCTCCCAGCAGGATTTCGGGACCTCCACACATCCATAAGTCCCTCATCCGCCATCAGCTCAACCAGCACGTGAGCAGCCTGTTTCCCCCACCCCACCGCATCCACAGAGCGGTTGAGCCGAGGATCCAGATACACATTTAGATCCCCACCCCATATTACTACAGAGGGAGGGAAGGAGGAGATACGCCTCCAAACATCATTGAAAAATGCTGGATCGTCAATGTTAGGCCCATAGGTATTAACAAATAGAACAGTCGTGCCACCCAATTTGCCCAGAACCAGAAGCACCCTTCCCTGCTCATCAGCCTCAGACTTAATCAAAGTGAACGGGGTACCTTTTTTGACCAGGACCAACACACGTCTAGAATATGAGGAATACCTTGCTGCCACATGCACCACAGCCCAACGAGCCCCCACATTTTGCTCCGTATGTTTAGTGAGATGTGTCTCCTGAATGAACGCAACCTGCACATCGTGCCTATCTAGAAACGCTAACACATTACCGATTTTTTGGGGGTTGTTAAACCCGCGTACATTCCATGTTATTAATTTAACAGTAGCACCCGGACATGCATCGTAAATTGCAGGATCCCACATTGTAAACATCCTAGATAGGACCACCGTGTTAGCAAATAAACTGCATTTATATTACACAGTGCCTGCCTGAATGCCCCCCTTCCACTCACCCCCTCAACCACTTCAGCACCCCCAACTTGCTAAAGACATCCCAATGAGATACAAACAAGCACCCCCATGAGAACATAACCCAGATAAATAGATGGGGTACACCCATTAGGGACCACTAGAGTGCATACAGCCTCCTAATAGAAAGGGAGGTGGCCGAACTTGTCAATAGTGTCAACGTGACAGCCCAGTCAGTGTTCAATGCCCATGAGACCGCAGTCATCACAAACATTTGCGGTACTCACATGAACAACAAATCGTGGGTCCAATAGGAAACCACCTCGGGATAGGATATTTTGCCTGATGTTGACCAGCTCCAGCTAACTACCCACCTCCTACAATGACCTCCAAAGTGGTCAGGTGGGGACATCCAGGCCACGACCAGACAGTCACAGTTTGCAAACACAGACAGAGACTTACTGCTCCTCTTCATCAGGATCACTAGCGGTTTCACTGCGACGCTTTTTCAATGATTTGGCATGTTCCATGGCAGCCCTCGGGTTGTTGAAAGTCTTGGAAACCCCATCCAGGCCAATCCTCAGGCGGGCAGGGTAGAGCATGGCATACGGGATTTCCTCTGCCAACAGCAGCTTTTTGACTGGTACAATCTCCCTTCTCGCTGCCTGGACAGCCGTAGTAAAATCTGGGAAAAAGCCAACAGATTCCCCTGATAGTGGATGGAAACTTTTTCTCGAGCCAAGCGGAGGATAGTGTCCTGATCTCTATAATTTAGCAGCCGCGCAATGATGGGTGGTGGCGGGGCCCCAGGGATCGGGCAAACCACCAGACAGCTTGTGCGCACTCCACAATCAACGTAGGAGACAGATTGTCCACTCCAAAGATATCTTTGAGCATACCCTCCACGTAAATCTCCATCTTCCCAGTGTTGGTCGACTCTGGCAGGCCAGTGATCCTCAGGTTGTTTCACCTGGATCTTGCCTCCAAATCCTCATTCTTCGCCTGGATAACAGCCAGAACTTTTTCCATATTCAAGGTTTTATTGGAGACAGTGTGCAGGTCGTCTTCAGCTGTAGAGACACGCTTCTCAACCTCGCCCAGCCTGGTGCCTTGTTTGTCGAGTTTCGCAGCCATATGCCCCATATGTAAGTTTAAAACATCAATCTTACCATCAATCGACTGTAGGCTATGCTGCATCGCCAGGAGGGTAGTCTCCAGGGTCGGGGCGTTTGATGGAGAATCCAGCTCAGAGTCCGAAGTATGTTTAGGCTGCGATCTGCCCGGCTTGCGCATTTCGAACGTGAGGCGGGATTGTGAGTTATCAGGTTTGCCCATTGTGACCAGCGCACCTGTAGCACCAGCTGTCACCACTCAAAGCCACCCAGGTAGGCGTAAATCACTTCACTGTGGGGCGAGCCACTTTTACACTGATATATATAGTAACAAGAAACAGACGATTCCACAGCTCGGGACCACAGATGCGTCTCTATGTCGTCGCAGGCAGCCACAGCTACAAGCATCTGCGATAATGGTACAGCGTCAGGACTCACCACCTCACCCACCCTGCATACATTATACCAGGGCAGCCAGCCAGGGTACACCAGGCTCCTCCACGAGCTGCGACGCACCTGTCCAACTTCCCCGGCAGCAGCAGCAGCCTAGATGTCCAGATTGCTAGCACGCAGCTCACCCCCACACTCCCAGTGCACTAATCAGAGGCGAGATTCTATCAGGGGAGCCACCACATGGTCCGGGGCAGTCAGACCCACAGAGCCGCCACACCGCAAGTCACGCAGACAGAGGGCCGCAAGAGTCCAACACGGCTACAGCGCCAGGCTGATGAGACAAGTCGAGCCAATAGAAGAGGCCCACTAGCCTAGGCCACAGCGTCCTGGTAGGTACATAGCGGCAATCGGGCCCCGCAAAACAGCCCCCACAGCTGGAGGGGAACTCACTGTGGATCCGGTGCAGTATGAGCCCGGCAGCTTCAGCCACAACAGCACAGCTCACCGTGGCCCCAGCACAGCAACACAGCGGCGCTGCAGCAGGCCCAGCACCCCTCCTGCCAGGCGGCGGCAGCGCGGCCTGGAAGGCCTCCCAACAGCGGGCAGGTCCCCTCAGCCAATCGATCAACCGCAGCTCTTTCACCTTCCCCGTATCCGAGCGTCGGTCAGGCAGCAACACCAGGCCCTGCGCGGCCCCTCCCGCCTACACAGGGACCGCAGCGGCAATCAGGAGCAAACACAGCCCTCAACCACGAACGGCGGTCGCCATGTCGTTTCCGCGGCTACACGGCATAAAGTCAATATCAGCTCACCGCTTCGTGCCCAAGGCTGCAAACTGCATCAATATAATCCAGGGCACATAACTAGCCCAGTGCCACGTTGGATGCAGCTGTTTGCAATGTTGATGTGCAGGATTCTGGGCGGATTGTGGTTCGGCCGTCAGAGCTGCACTAGCGCCCCCCCCAGCTTCCTCTTGTCTCTGCTCTCTCTGCGCCCTGTCCCTTTGCCCTCCGTGTCTCTTCAGCTGACTTGAAACAATGGCAATTCGCTGCCCTCGACCTTCAGGGAGGCAGGCAGGCACGAGCGTGGAATGCCGAATGTTAGGCAGAAAATAAACGCGGCTTCAGCACGCCCTGCCTCTTCCATTGGCAGCCAGGTCTTGGAAACAGGTTTGGGTGGAGAGGTATTTGGCAACAGAGCTGAGAAGGAGCCCTTTCGCAGGTGAGGTGATGAGCCTTAGAGAATGTCATAATAGTCATTCTCTAGTTAGCAACAGCACAAGAGCTCTTACTTTCCGGGCCTGCCTCATGGCAGATCTCTTCAAACCACAGCAGACGGGGAAGGGATGACGCTGTAGCATTGGAATAATGCAGTCATGTGTATGTTGTATCCTGTACATTGAGACACTGGTAGCCTAATAGTAATTTCTTAAGTCTTCTTTATTGGTTCCAATCCAGTTAACAACTTTCTTAGTCCAGCCAGCTCTGGTTAAGTACCAGCCCCACCAGGAGCAGCCTGCCTAGCTGCTCAGCCCATCTCCAACTGTCATCCACTCATCCACACAGGCACCCAGGCATTCCATTCATCACATTCACACCAACATTCCGTTACCATCTCTCACTCTGGCTGAGCAGCTAGGAAGACCTAGGCTGATTACATGTAAATGTAATACAGAGGATATAACATTATCCCTTTCCTTTACATAAAAACAACAATAGCAAATTTAACGGAAAAAAACTATACACAAGTAAGCAGTAAAATTCATCACTCCGGGATGCAACATAAAGCA
The DNA here is from genome assembly GCA_963921515.1 of Calotriton arnoldi. Taxonomy (NCBI): domain Eukaryota; kingdom Metazoa; phylum Chordata; class Amphibia; order Caudata; family Salamandridae; genus Calotriton; species Calotriton arnoldi. The sequence continues at coordinate 240,384 of CAWUFW010014198.1, forward strand.
AAACATCTCAGGAGAATGAACAATACAAATCCAGAAAAGATGGGAAAAATACAACACCAAAATACATGTGCAACAATATCCCCCATCCTCCCCCATAAAAACAACATTAATAAGCGTAGTGTAGAGAAACAAATACAAATAGTAATATAATGAAACAAGCTGTAAAATACTATACTGTAATGCCAAAGGTAAAATACCCCGCAACACCTATCCCAAATACAAGGGAACTACCAAGATATGGGACAATGACCCATGAAACTGTGTAAGGGGCTAGCACCCATAACACTCACCTAAGTAAGGTTGTACTTTAGTACTGCGCAACATGTGAATGGGATCTAAACCCATAACCTAACCCTGAGTAAGGGTTATACAATAAACTGATAATGTATGGGAACTAACCCATGACCAAACCCCATATAGAAGTTACTAACTGGGACTCAAACCCAACCCAACTCCTGACAAAAGAGTAAATAGTGAAGGGACTATTACCCAAACCCATCCCTCCTTTGAGGGAACACTGTGATGACCACCCACAAGAACAAATAAACGACTCTTACATTTCACTGCGTAAAACTGTGGCATCACTACATACTAAACTGTTGGAAAGAAAACACTAACACAAATGCATACATAGTAGATCACTAGTAAACTATGCCCCACGCCGGTGAGCGATCTCTCACCGAGTTATGCTAGGACACAAACACCCTTGAGTAAGGGAACTAAATAGTGAACATGCCTAAAAGTAATGATACTAATAGAGCAAAACATGGCAGAATTAGTGACTAAAACACCTAATGACAAAACTGCAACTTGTTACCTACTTGTCATATATAAATCTTCAGCATGTTGAGTGCAAGTACACAACCAAAATCACATTGTATATATTTCATACAGTTGACTTAAAAATTCCTTGCAATATGACACCCAAAAACAGAAATAAATCTTTCCAGCGCCGCAGCAATATGCCCCCATAAAAATAGTCAGAAGAAGGAGCACATCTGTGACAAGAGGCCATGGTGACTCCCCATGCTTCGAACTAAATGTCACCGTTGTTCAAAACAGAAATAAGTCTTTCCTGCGCCGCAACAATATGCCCCCATAAAAATAGTCAGAAGAAGGAGCACATCTGTGGACAAGAGGCCATGGTGACTCCACCTGCTTCGAACTAAATGTCACCGTTGTTCCTCGACTGTGTGCAAAGTTAATATAGCCCTACAATTCCAAATTTGAAATTACCTCCAACAAGGATGAATCAAAGCGACCAAACTAACCGGAGACCCATGTAGTCGATTCCTGAACTGGTTCTCTGATGAAATGAACACCACGTTGTCCCCGACTTCAAGTTGATTTGAAAAAAACTTTATTTCGGAGAGCAGAAACAACGTGGTTGGCAAAGCGCAATAAATTGACTTCGTGACAGCAAGCCTTCAATAGAAGATGATGAAAGACTGCAGCCGCCAAACACAAAATGGTGGCACGTTTTCTACGTTGCTGCAGAGTGGCTCACGGTGCGTACACGCACCACAACGTCCAATAACCCGAGAAGCATCGCCAGAGCTGAGGGCAGCCCTGCACGTCAGAATGCAGATGACGCAGGGCACATCGCGGGAGAGACTACACGCGACCAACCAGCTGGAAAAAGGTAGGCGCGCGAGTTGGTTGGCTCGTGCCAGGTTTTTTTAAATTGAGCATGGCGGTTAAACGGGCATTAGCGCAGCTCCTCTGGATGCATGTCCAAATTGAATTTAAGCTTTGTTGGACAAATCCAGCAATCGGCACCAAACTCCCTTTAGATATAAACAGACACAGAGTGAGTTCTTGAATGCAGAGAAACATCCCTGTAGACGGCACCAAAATCCATCGTCAAATATCCTTTGCCTTTTGCAGAAACTAGCACCATAGTAAAACGCAGACCACACTGTAACATGCCACAAACAGCGTAGAAATGTCATACCTCAAAGTCCATTGAATGGTACCACTATAGATACACCATCTGTGTAACCACTGCATGGAGTATGTTATTCCACATAGATGAAGTCTCAGTAAGGTTTAAAAATCAAGAACAAATAATGTCTCACCTCACTTTGTCCCGAAGAGTTTGGAAAACATTGTTACTGTGTGATCTAAGACACATCCTCACACTTGTTGTCGTTCTTTCACCCACTGCTTGTGAACACGAAAAAAAAAAGTCCAAGTATATGTTTTTGCGCACCTCCATGCGTGGTCACAGTAGCTTGCGCACTCCATGCTCATCCAAGGCACAAAATGAATAGAGCCACTTAGCTCCTGTGTGGCACCTGTGAAGTACATTCACTGAGTTAGACTATAACTCAACTCTTGAACAGCCACAATTCCTTTACGCTGTAGAAACATCCATACGGCAGATACAAAAGGAAGTGGTAGGGTGAAACTTAGTCCAGACATACCTAACATACAGACCATACCTATGGTCAAATCCATGGAGCAAGTTCAGGCTGGACAAACACGGTGGTAGGGGCCGTCCGATGACATGGACACTGGTGGGGCTGGCTTGCCTTTTACTCCATTCTCCATCTTGTGGATGCTTTAGTTTCTCTTACTGTTCTTGGTAGATGAAGTTCCTTTCTAGTTTCTTTGTTTCTGTACTATCCTTAGAGTACGCTTGGGTCCAGGTCCGCTCGTCGCCAAAAGATGTTGTATCCTGTACATTGAGACACTGGTAGCCTAATAGTAATTTCTTAAGTCTTCTTTATTGGTTCCAATCCAGTTAACAACTTTCTTAGTCCAGCCAGCTCTGGTTAAGTACCAGCCCCACCAGGAGCAGCCTGCCTAGCTGCTCAGCCCATCTCCAACTGTCATCCACTCATCCACACAGGCACCCAGGCATTCCATTCATCACATTCACACCAACATTCCGTTACCATCTCTCACTCTGGCTGAGCAGCTAGGAAGACCTAGGCTGATTACATGTAAATGTAATACAGAGGATATAACAATGTGTCTCCAGACGGATACATTTGAGGCAACATGAGGTCTGCGTGTGCCCCTCCCGAAAAATATGCACTCAAATAACAAAAAACGCTCACTGCCCCTTTATTTGAATGAATCTGGGATGCATGTGTATTAAACATGACCATCTGCTATGTCCCGATTACATGCAGGTGCCCTGCACCCTTTGCCACTCCAGCTCTCCAGGTGTGCCTGGGAGGGGTGACTGGCCACCATGTTACAGTTGCAGGTAACGTCCAAACGTGGATGTGCCACAGTGCCCCTATGTCTACTGTTCAGCACACAGCTTTCGCTACACAGCAACAGGCTGGGAGTAGGAGAGAAAGTCTTTACTCTACTAGTGCAGTCAGTTGCCAAATCCATGCAGGCAGACTTAATTATTCACACCAGGGCTCACTGGTGTGACTACACAATGCACACACTATCTCAATATTGAACTCCGTACTTCTGCACTCTTGCATTTCTGTGAATACTGAATATGCAATGCTTGCAATCACTGCCCTTTCACTGAAAAACTCATCCCCGTCACAAATTTCTTCAGGGAGGAGATGAGGTTGAGGTGTTGCACTAAAAACCAAGCAGTTGGTACTCTAATTTCGGTTTTCCTACTTGATTGTCATGTGTGATCTTAGAAAATTCGTATTATTTACCACTGCCATTAGTTTTTTTAATCTGAAAAAGAATTGTTTTCTTCCAAACATAATAAAATATCGTACCTCTAATATAATATAATGCCAGAAATTCACCTTTTCCGTGGGTTACTATATGCACCCAGGGCAAGGAGTGCACTTAGAGCCATGGAAACCAAGCATACACGCAATCCAATCAGAAGTAAAACTGTTGACCCAAAATGTTACATTTTATTAATAAAATACAATTATGCTCCATCCGAGACATGTTCCTAACTTGACATACTTGACAGACGCATCCTTGATGTTCCATTGTATTAAGCTCTGAGGGGCAGATTTACAAGAAAGTGACGCATCTGTACAGATGCGTCACTTTCCCTGCGCCACCCTTGCGCCACCATAGATGCGCCGTGTTTACAATACGGCGCACTATGGCGCAAGGATTGACAGATCCGTCAGAAATTCTGACGCATCTGTTGGCGGAAAAGTCACGCATTGCTGGAGTCGTGTCGCAAGCACGACGCAACTCCAGCAATGCGTGTTGAGGCCTATTCCCACTACACTGCATCACTACTTACGCCTGCTTCAAGCAGGCGTAAGGTTTCGACGCAGTGGCGTCCTAAAAGTGGCGCAGTGAAATCTTGTAGATTTCACTGAGTCACTTTACGAGGCCTTCCTGCGTGGGAACGCCCACCCTGCATACATTATACCTGACGCAGGTATAATGTGACGCGAGGCTTTACAACGTGACGCATCTCCCTAGATGCGTCACGTTGTAAATAGGCCGCATTGTTTGCGCCGCTGTTGCGTCACAAAAGGGACGCAACTGCAGCGCAAAAGTCACGCAAGGGGCTTGTAAATCTGCCCCTCAGTGTCGTTCCCCTATCAAGTATAATTCTACTCATTAATATAAAAAAATCACAGACAAAGCTGCAAACTTAACACATGTGCATTTTGTAAAGCTCAGACGCGAAATGTAATGTCAAAGTGTACAAACATTCAACCTCCTGCTATCATTAGCCCTGGGAATAATAACCCTCGGCTAACAATTAAAGTAAGCGCTCCCCTCCCCCCGTGGGGCTTTGCGCGTGAGGGACGCTTCCCGGGCCTTCAAGTTTACGCCAGGCTGTGCACCAATGGCAGACTCACCTCCATTGACCGACATCAAGGTTAGGAAGAGCAGGAGCGGTGCCAAAGAACACAGGCTGAGATTCCTTCATGTTTGGTGCCCCTGGGCTGGGAGAGGCCTGGCAGCAGCAGAGCTCTATCTGAGCAGAAATAGAAATGCTTTTGTTGCACTGCTCCCCAGGGCCGGACTGGGAACCGAAACCGGCCCTGGCAAACTGCTCGCCCCCCCTGGAGGTAGGGAGGGTGCAGCCGAGCTGTTTGCGAGGGCCGGTTTCGGCCGATTTTGTTACAGGGGGCCGATATTGCCGACCCCCGGTAACAAAAACGGCCCCCAGGGGCCCAATACCGGCCCCCACCCTAGCGGCCCACCGGGGAAACGCCCGGTGCCCGCTACGGCCAGTGCTGCTCCCCCATTCGCCTGTTCAATTTATGGCCCCGGCGCTAAGAGGGAGAAGGAGTGGGGGAGGTCTCCAGCGGTGCCGCTCCAGTCACCAAGTGACCAACTAGGCTCTGATCCAAAGCAGCTGGTTCCAATAACGCAGCCCCGTAGTGAGTGAGAGCATTCAGTGCAGCCGGTGTTCTCCAGACTCTGAGAGGCTACAGTGTGGATTGGCTTCGACAAAAATGTTACAAAAATGCAACTTGGTAGCATGCCAGAAGGTTTCCAGCTACTTGAATTATTCCACAGGCAACATATTTTGTTTTGTAACGGAAAAGAAAAGAAACCCCGACATTAGGGCGTCGGTAAACTCCGCCACGCAGAGTATGCAGAGTTTTCCCTCAAATTACGCGCTCCAAGCGGAACGCGAAGTATCAATACTCCGCAAACTCCGCCGGCGGAGCAGAGTTCTCCGCCCACTGTTAGTGAAGATCAGTAGTGACATGGCAGACAAGTGAGAAAGGGCAAAAAATACGTGTGACAGACATTAATAGGAGTGATATTGATGAGGAGGTGGTGTTGTGGAACAAGAATTAATGCACACATCACTATCACTTTAAGTAGTTTGCTAGTACATGTCCATTTGTGTACAGTGTGCCTATGTAGCACCAATGTTTTGGCCTAGGAGGGCATTCTACAGATGTGCTTAGGATCATTGTTAAGAAACAATCCCAGGAGGGTCCTTGTACATATGCAATTTACAAAGGGACACCAACTCATTTGCCTGGTCCATGGCGGGCATCGTTTTGCTGAGGAGTCTATGGTAACAAGTAGTTGTATGACTTACCACTGATTTCTTCCACGTGGACTTGGTTTTGAACATGGTCGAGCAGGTAGAACATTGGCAGGAGGTGTATGATCAGCTCCATGGGGGCACAGGACATGTAGAAGTGAGTACAGGTGGGTTTACGGCCTTACAGCCCTCCCTTTCTGACATCTCAGATGTGGTGGTTGGACCACCACGGTCATGCCGACTATAAAGCAACTCATAATTGGGCAGGCAGATTCACTGATAGTTGGAGTCTCCCACAGCCTCATAGCCCCCCTCCACTACCGCCACACTCAGAGTTGGCTGGCATTGTCGGTAGTTCTGCAGCGTTCCTCGCTAATCCAATCCGCCCAACTCATAATATGGCAGTTGGACCGCTGAGCTCATCGCGGTTGGACTGCCACCGCCGGCACAATGGTCCATGGACCGCCAAACTCGTGATAAGCCCGTAAATCATGATTAGAATAAAAGTATTCAAAATGTCCTCATCTATAAACTAATGATAATAGAATAGTCCAGGAAACTGTATAAGACGAAGGTATACGATAGTATGTAACTTCCTCAGAAACTGAAGTAGGCAAATGTGCACAGACATAGCAATCTTTATCATCCATAGCTTTGGTGTATTCTTGAACTAACCTAGAATATACATTAGTAGAATAATCGTCTTTCTTGTAACTCACAAAAGTTTTTGTGAACAAGCTATCCCTAATATTGTGTGTGTGTACTTTAGTGGCATTCGTGTTTTGTTGTTCAGAATCAGGTGTTAGATAAAACCCTATTAATACTATTGTGATCATTATAACTGTTATTACGAAAACTGCACCCATAATACATTTACACTTATTTCTAATGCAACACATCTTTCTGAGTCAGCGCTTGAATAACCTGCTGTAGAAGATTCGTAGATGATCTTCTTTTAAACTGTTAAGTTTCTTTTTAGCAATTCCATTTCATACTTGACAATCCTTAACCCTACTCACTGTTCTTCTAAAAGGTTATCCCTATTCTTCTATAACTTTCTTCTCTGACCTATGTTAATCTTCTATAAAACAAATAACTAAAACAAAAACATCTAATAGGTATTGTTCACAGTCTTTCTTCGCTTTAACATTGTTTGTTTATTTTCAAATTGAGTTTTCCAGCTTTTAATGCTTCTTTATTTCAGGGAGGTTTTAATAGTTAAGGATTCACGTTGCACAGATCTTCCAATGTAACATTCAGGTCTGCATTCACATAGTAAGACCATTCAGGTGCTGAATATCTTCTGCTAGGTACTCGGGTCCTTTAGGATCGCTTTATGACTTGATGATTTGGATCAAGATCACTATTGTGTGCTGTCTTATTTTCCTCTTGCACTGTCTCTGGGATCCGAGCTATTGATGAACTTCCACTTAGTCTCTCAGGTTCATGACTTCTTGGCCACTCTGCTTGGGGACAGACTCTTCTTGTCCCAGTGTCTGTTTTGTTGCACTGTTTCATAGATGTTATCAGCGTGTGATTCAGTCTCTGTTTTGTCTTTGCCAGAGATCTCAGTGCCACTTTGCATCCCCTTAGGCACTAGTACTTGTCTCCTGGTTCTTTCTTCTCCTTGTGCCTTTCTCTGTATCTGAACAGGTGCTGATGCTGCAGGTCTTGGTGGTCTCTCGACTGGTGGTGCGACCACTAAAGCTGTTCTTTCATGGTCATAGACAAAGGCACTTCTTCTGAATTGCTTACTCTTTTGGTGTGCGAGGCATGAATCCAGTTCAGGATTCCAGCACATTTGACAGGATAGTTCGTAGTCAGAATGACTTGGAAGTGGCCTTTCCATCGGGGTTCAAGACAAGTCTTCCGAACTTGCTTCTTGATTATGACCCAATCACCAAGATTGAGGTTGTGGCACTGTTCTTGATGAGGTGTGTATCCATGACAGTACCATGTCATTGGAAACAACAAGCTATCAGGCAGCCTGAGTTCCTGACTGGCTCCTGCAGTATCAGTCATGGTGTTTTAAAGTAAGTCGGGTCTTATTAGAGAATTTAAAAAAACTCTAAATACTTCTAAGGCCAAACTACTTTAAAGTCTTTTAAGTTTCTAAAGCAGTGTGGGACTTAACTAAGGCCCTAACACTGTTTTTAAACAATTCGGAAAAAGTGAAAAATGAAGAAAAGAAATCTATTCTGAAGACAATTTTGGGATTTCCTCAGTGAAATCAATCATCAATCAAGTGGTACAACAAATGTCAAAGTTTTGTATTCCACCGCTGCACCACCAATGTAGAGAGCTGGCTCTGTATATGATACTCCGATTAGGTGATAATACCGTGCACAGAGTCCAGGGGTTCCCCAAAAGTGTACAGGGCTCAATGCAAAACCAAAAGGGCTCTATTAGTGGTAGTGTGGGCGAGCAGCCTTAGGCCTACTACAGAGGAGTGCAAGACATTTATTGCACAACCGTGAGCAATAATGGACACACGACTCAAAAAGGAGAAAAATTATACTTTGTTTTTATTTTATTTTAAGACCAAGACCTTCTTGCTAAGGTAAGTACGTTTCAATTAAATATACTTTTCACGCTCAAAGGTCGACAGAGCAATATTTAAACAGTTCAAGATTATCCTGTGGAAGAAATCAATTGAGGAATGTATCAAGCAAGTATACATCTTACAGTTCCAGTCTTCGGGTGGTCAGACCAGCACTGAGTGCAGGGCACCCGTATAGTGCAGATTTCAGTACCTTCACCAAAGCAGTCTATACCGGCAATGATTTTTACCCTCGCGGTCGGAGGTGGCAATGATCGGAATAGGTTTCAGCAGGCGGCCAACCCAGTTACCGTCACGGTTGCTGGCGGTCGCTGTCTGTAGATTGGATGGGGTTCATCATTGTCAGATCGTCCTGGAGAGATCACAGTGGGCAGCTCGGGTCTTGGGACTGAGAGGATACCTTGAGGTCATGGAGGTCGGACAGTTGCAGTACATTCTTTGGGCAGGGTAGAGTCAAGTCGACACAGTGTTGGTCCTCAACTGCGGTGGATCTTGGTGTTCTTTTGTAGCAGGGAGTCGCGTCGACAAATGGTCCGTCCTCTCTGTGGCGGTTCTTGGAGTGTGTCTCTTCTTTGAAAGGTCTGCTGTCCGCAGGAGATTGGAATCTTTGTCGAAGGCAGCAGTCCTTCCAGGGTTTTAGAGGTCGTTGGCTGCAAGACAGGTCACAGGTTCGCAGAAGCTAGAGACAGGCCGTTAGGATTGGGGCCAAGGCAGTCATTGACTTTAGTCTTCTCTGCAGGGTCCTCTTCTTGCTTATTAGGTCATCGTAGACCTGAGGGCCAGGTCTGGGGGAACCACCTAAATACTTAATTTAGGAGGCGTTTTAGGGGAGTAGCAGGTAGAGCCAATTTGCACCTTACCTGGGGTATCTACATCCTTCATTATGTCACCCTCCTGTGGGAGGGGGCATAGCCCAGCCATGATTGGAGGGGTCCCCCATCCTCAAGATGGCGGGGACTGAAAGTTGTGCTTCACCTCGCTTCCCCTACCTTAGGGGTGGGGTTGACAGAGGTGGCACACCTCATATTCTTTTGAATTTTCCCACCAGTTTACCCACCCAAAGTGGGGGTGTACACGAGGGCTGCCTTCTGCTGCTAGCAGCAGAGGTTGGGGGATGCATTACAAAGGCAGCAGGTCTTTGAAGCTTCCCTCCTTGAGCACTGGCCCATCCTGGGGGGGGGAGCTTTGACACCACGGCCCAAGATGTACATTGTTTCTGGTCCCAGAGAGCAGATGCTCTCCACCCAGGGGTCCAGAAACATATCTGTGTGTGGCAGGCTGCCTAAAGCCAGTCAGTGCCCACAAAAGGGTTGGTAGGTTTTCAGGGGGCTCCTCCGAGGTGCCCTCTGAGTACATGTTTTAATAAATCTCATACTGGCATCAGTGTGGATTTATTACAAGGAGCAGTTTGGTACCAAACACTCCTGGGTTCAGTGGAGCCATCATGGTGCTGTGGAACTCGAGTTGTCAAGTTCCCAGCCCACGTACTCTCTATGGCTTTCTTGGCACTTACAATATTAGGGAATAGACCCTAATACTGTAGGGGCATATCTGCTCATGCAGATATGCCCACGCCTGGGATATAGTGCACCCTGCCTTAGGGCTGGTGAGGCCTGCTAGAAGGGTGAGTTACTTATATCTTTGGCAGGGCTAGCTGGCATGGCACAGAGGCAGTGTGCCATGTCGACTTGGCATTTTTGTTTCAACTCACTGGGGCATACCAACTGCAGGGGCAGTGGCATGGTCCTAATGAGGGGGTCCCAGGGGGCCCTCTTCAGAACTCCAGGCCCTAGGTACCCAGGGTACTACTTACTAGGGACTTACAAGGGGGCAGAAGTACCAATTGTGGACATGTTTTTTAGGGAAAGAACACTGGTACAGATGGTCTCTGGAGTCAATTGATAGGATGGTGTTCTGGGGTAAACAGCATTGGGCTTTACCCTGATTTAGATTGGTTCCACACCTTTTATGAGTTAGCCCAACTTATGTCTTATGTCTACAAGTCTTATGTCTTTCCCTGTGAAGTCCTAGACCTCTGCATTTACTGTATCTCTTTGGTCCTCGGTAGTTCGGAAATGGTCAGTAAAGAGAACACTCCTACTATAGCATTTTGTCTGATCATTTTAAAATCTATATCTTCACCATGGGTCTGGAAAGAAACACCATCCGTTTTGCAATATATAGTACAGTTTAATTTGCACAATAGATCTCTAACAGATTTACTGGGCTTATGTTGCAAACAACAAATTGGTATTTTTCCTCAAATGTCCAATTTTTTCGGGATCTTCTGAAATTGGATTTAAAATTTGCTTCTTTGTAACCCCAACTACTTTGATAGTTTTTCCCGAGAGAGGTAAGTCTGGTACTTCCATCATTCTAACAGTGGAAAAAATAACTCCTGTGTCCATCAAGAATGACACATTGTGACTATAAACATTTGCATCTACATATGGGCCACTCTGGTCTACCTCTAAGACTGAACCAAGTACGCAATCTTTCTCTACTCTCAGACACCTTCATTGAGAATTATCAGAAGTAGATCCATCATTTTCAAATAAAGGGAATTGCGGCAAGGCATTCTGAATTTGATTTGAAATTTGTGGCATAGCTTTCTGGAATTGTTTTGTGTTAAACTTCGGCATTTTATTTAGATTAAACCTGGGATTTCCCCATTTGGACAGGAACAGGGGCCATCATTTGGGCTTCATTTTGCATAGGTGTTTCCATCTGTTGTGCAGGCATTTTTGGAACAGACACACCTTGTGGGGTCTGCATAATTTCTTCAGAATTTTCAGGATTATATCAATATTCGCATTTCCAATGTCACACCCTATGACAGACGTGACAAGCAGTAACCTTTTTCATAGCAGCAATATCTACTCCAGATCTCATACCCATTGCAACACTTCTGCCTCTACCGTGGGACCTATTAATCCCTCCTTGATTTCCTGAAAATCCAGCGTGTGGTACAACAACCCCTTGCACCACACCCTGATTTCCTGAAAAAGATGGGTTCTGAAATCCTTTCTGAGCTAACTTAGTCTGAGCCAGCATGAATTTTTATTTTATTTTTCTCTGCGTCATGTCCAATTCATCACTACAATATTCATCTAAGGATTTATCTGCCAACAGATCAAAGTGCGCAATGTCGGCACTAATTTCAGGTTTCAATCCTAATGCAAACTGGGACACAAAAATCCCCATGTCCTTATCCTCAGGATACTCACATCCACTATACTGTTGAAACATCTGCAATAGCCTCTCATAATATTCATGGACTGTTTCCTTTGGTTCTTGTGTGGTTCTTTTAATTTTAAAACCATTCCATATCTTTTGGAGGTATTCTTCCTTTCAAAAAGGTAATAACTGCTTCATATTTCTCGATTACCACTAGTGACGGTGCATTTGTCCCTTTCTCTCTAATTGGTTCCTCCTTAAGCTATTTGACCACAGTCTTACATTCTGTCCATAAATCAGCTGGCACCACATTGTTAAAGAACGTATTCAAATCAATTCACAACACCTTTGAAATCTTTTTGAACCTTGCTACTTATGCATGCCACTGCAACGGCTTGTCTCTCAACTTTGGAAAATTGTTCGTAAATGCTGTCAAATCACCCCTATTCCTTGACACATGTACATAAGTTCCTACAGCTATTTCTCTAAGTGGATTAGGCTGCTGCTTCATCCTCACTGGGCTCATACTGTTTCCCTCCCATAGCTGCTTCCCTTTGTTTCTTTTTGTGTTTCTTTGGCCACCTGAGTTCTAATTTCTCCACATTCTTCCATCTGCAAATGCATTTTGTCAATTCTATAAGGTGCAATTGCATTCCCGTAATCCTCATATTTTTTATAGCTTGATCATCCAATTCAACCCTATAGCTCCAATGCAAGTTCGCATTGCTGGTAAGATTCACATCATACCTTTTTGCTATCCCTTCCGATCTGTCATGCACCTTTGCAGCCATTCGAGTTATCTCCTTGCACAAGTAGATTAGCTCATTTCTCTGGTACTGATCTACATGATCAAACCCTAGACATCCCTTGATTATCTCTTCTAATTTTACCTTCAATTTTGCAATGCCCATTAGAAAATCGTTTCTGGTGTCTAATTCTTTTGGGGGCTATGTCACTTCTACCTTCTGTTCTCTTGTGACTTCCTCAAGCCATGCTGGAAAATATCCATCCTCATTGACATTCAAGTCACTAGGAGCTAATGGAGTCATAAAGAGAAGGGTCCCTCCTCCATCTACCAAAGCCTGCAAGGTTTGTGGGGGTCTCCACAAAACAAACTGTGAATTTTGGGTTGTCGGTACACTTCCAACCGCTGATGTCAATGAGACATCCAGCCATCTCTCAATTTGGGAAGGAGCGCTTGCAAACACTCGGGGTGCAACCAGAACATTTTCGTTATGAACTAAAGCTGATGGTCGTCTCACAACTGGTGGAGCAATTTGTATAATTTGTACAGGTCGTTCAATTAAAGTGGACCTGGGTCAACAGGAGCAGTAGCTATTGTCTGACTGGCATTTGCCCCTAACTCTTCTGGGTCAGAGAAAACAGTAGGTGGTGGGGATTGGGAAGACAACATCTGTTCTAATATCTCATCTCCTGAATCTGTATCTGGCTCGTCTCCCTCTTCTCTAGGAGGATCCTTGTTCTTTTTTGCAGCTTCTGATGTAAGAAGCAGAAATAACCTGGCTCTCTCAATAATACCCTTTCTCCTCTATACTGTTCTTCATCCCATTGAGTGTTTGCACAATTTTGCATTGCTCGTCCAGTTGTTCTCTGATATTTTTCTTTCTCCTTCTCTCTTGCAACTTTTTCCCAAGCACTAAAAGCCTCATATTGCATGGGTCGCGGTGGTGGCTTCATTTAGTACAATTTTCCCTTCAAATGATCCAGGATTCTGGTATTAAATGTCCCATATCTCGGAAAACTCAAAGCACCCTAATTTTCTTTAATCCTTCTCCATTGTTAAAGCCAAAGACATGAATTTGAACCATGTCCTGTAGTCATAATATATGCCGGAGTGCCCTCAGGTGGTGCCTCCTCGCCTTTTTGTACAGAAATTGTAACATCCCCTCTTACCAATTTCTTAAAATCCTTAAAACATTTCATGACAATTTAATTTAAAAAATTTCACTTCAAACCAAATGTTTTGATTTTGTTCCATACAAGTCAAATTCCAGTTTCCCAATCAAATGTCAGCTATTATTTTCATGCGATCCACTACCAAATCCAAGGACAGTACTCAAATTGAAGAGACCCAATCACAGTGCAACAGTGAAAATCCACTAACCAATGGCAGCACAGAAGCACACCAACTATCCAAACCCAGTGAGAAACACTATGACGTACAATCTTACTCCTTGCTCCTTCAGGAATTCACCAACCCACGCAGCGAAGCCACAGACATCACCCCATCCCAAGACCTCTGCGACAAGCTTGGAACCTATTTCCACCTCAAGATCAAAAACCTCTACAACAACTTCATCGACCATCCACCAGGCGCCACAAACGGCCCCCCGCCCCCCAGAAACACCAGCCAGCCCACCATCTACAACTGGACACCGATCACAGTCGAAGACACCGCCTCAACCATGAAAAGCATCCACTCAGGGGCCCCCAACTACCCCTGCCCCCCTCACATCTACCACAGAGCCGCGGCCGCCATCGCACCCAAACTACAACGCACCATCAACACCACCTTCAAAACAGGCACCTTCCCAGACGACTGGAAGCGCGCAGAAGTCAGACCCCTGCTCAAGAAGCCCACAGCTGACCCCATCGACCTCAAGAACTATCGGCCCATCTCGCTCCTCCCATTCGCAGCCAAAGTTGCAGAGAAAACAGTCAACAGGAAACTGACACAATTCATTGAAGAGAACGCCGTCCTCGACCCATCCCAATCCGGATTCCGAAGCAACCAAAGCACAGAGACCGCCCTACTCGCCACCACAGATGACATCCGCACCCTCCTGGACCAAGGCCACTCCGCAGCCCTCATCCTACTCGATCTATCATTGGCCTTCGACACCGTCTCCCACCGCACACTAGTCGCCAGACTACACGACGCAGGCATACAAGGAAAAGCCCTGGACTGGATCCGATCATTCCTCACCGGAAGAAGCCAAAGCATCAGACTCCCACCCTTCCTCTCCGACCCCACGAAAATCACCTGCGGAGTCCCACAGGGTTCATCACTGAGCCCCACCCTCTTCAACATCTACATGGCACCCCTCGCAGCCATCGTCCGACAACATGGCCTCAACATCGTATCCTACGCTGATGACACCCAGCTCATCCTCTCCCTCACCAAAGACCCCACCACTGCCATACTCAACTTCCAGAAAGGAATGCAAGACGTCGCAGTCTGGATGACCAAAAGCTGCCTGAAGCTCAACGCCGAGAAGACAGAAGTCCTCGTCCTCAGTACCACCCCTTCTGCATGGGACAGCACCTGGTGGCCGACCGCCCTCGGAAGCCCACCTACCCCCTCAGACCACACCAAGAACCTCGGCATCGTACTCGACTCATCACTCACCATGAACCGACAGGTCAACGCCGTCACCTCCAGCTGCTTCAACACCCTCCGCATCCTCTGCAAGACCTTCAAGTGGATCCCCCCTGAGTCAAGGAAGACAGTCACCCACGCACTCATCACCAGCAGACTGGACTATGGAAACGCACTCTACGCCGGCATCAACAAGTCCCTACTCCGCAAACTCCAGACAATACAGAACACCGCCGCCAGACTCGTCCTCGGCATCCCCAGACACGAACACATCAGCCAACACCTACGAAGTCTCCACTGGCTCCCTGTGGAGAAAGAGTCACTTTCTAAAATCCTCACTCACGCCTACAAATGCCTACACAACAACGGACCCAAATACCTCAACGACAGAATCAACTTCCACGTACCCAAAAAAAACCTCCGATCTTCCAACCTCGCACTGGCCGAAACCCCGCGCATCCACAGAGCCAGAGCAGGCGGAAGATCCTTCTCTCACATTGCAGCCAAGACCTGGAACGAGTTACCGGCAGACATCAGATGGGCCCCCTCCCTGAACACCTTCAGGAAGACCCTCAAGACCTGGCTCTTCGGCTAAACAGATCTGCGGACCCCCCCCCCTCAGCGCCTTGAGACCCTCACGGGTGAGTAGCACGCTTACAATTCCCTGATTGATTGATTGCTTGCAGGAGGCACCCTCCTTCACAATCTAATTTCGCATTCACACAACCTTTTCAAATGGCTTCTTAAACAACTTCTTGTTTGAACAGAAATTACGTATTACAACCTTTTCAAGAGTTTGCTCCAATCGCAAGTGAATTCTCGACCAGCAAAAAATCACACAAATCAATGCAGTTTCCCCTGTTTGCACAATAAGGTTCCACCAACATTAACCAAGATTAATCAATCAAAAACAACTTGTCCCTATGTTAACAATGCAAGTGATGGTACCTCACACTTTACACCTAAGATATCTGCAAATAAGTTTAATTTTTTTATCACAGGATCTTTTGACCTAAGCAAGCCTGAAACTCAACTTTTTCTTTTAAACAACTTCTCAATTTCACCCACTGACATAACTCGAAAGAAATACACTCACAATCACAACATTTTCACCCTATTAATACTTACACCTTCCAAACCACAACTGCCTTCAAATTCCGCTCTGCCACACCGTCAGAATGTGGGTACTGGAAACTGGAGTCAGGGACTATTTTAATATTGCTTGGATATTATTATGTTTATAGCTCAATTCGGGGTGTAAACCATATCCTTTCCTACCAGAAACTGTTAGCCCCAAGGATTGGTCAGATCAGGTCTTAAATCAATCACCCCAAAGTTACAGTTTGGATCCTGGAAATCCTGTGGCACTTTATCAAGTCGATAGATTTTTGCCACCATTTTCAAATGGAGCTCATGAATATCATCAACTGTCAGGTTCTTACTTTTCAGTGAATGAAAAGAAGTTGAAGAAGTTTTTAAGACATTTATTTTTCTTAATGAGTTAGTATGGTTTTGTCATTTTTATTTACATTCAGTGACAGCTGCCACAAACAAAGGGTTGTGGGGCGGGTGGAGGGAACACAGGAAGAGGAGCATGGGGGGATCGTGACCGGGGGTGTTATTAATAATATATATATATTAAAAAAAGAACTTACCTGAAGCCGCCGGCCACCTCTCGTGTCATGCCTCCTGTCCTATTCCTGGTCCCAACAGTCCCTGGGACAGACTCCCATCCAGTCCCTGTGCTGCTCTCATGCTATGAGAGCAGCTCTGGGATTGGCCAGAGCGGGCTTGAAAGATGCTCCACTCAGACCAGGGAGTATGTGGGGTTTCTCCAGCCCGGCTGCTCAATGCAGCCAGGCTGGAGAAACCTAAGAGTGCATGTGTGTTTGGCCGGCCTGAGACGGCCAGCCAAATACATATGCGCACTTAGGGATTGCACATAGCATTTCTCCTCCCTCCTCCCATACCTCGGCCCCGCCCCTCCCTACATCGCTGGCTCAGATCCGGCAAATGAAAAATAAAAAGATGCTAGATCATCGTTTTATTTTTCATTTGCTGGCTCTGAGCCAGGCAGTGGGGCGACGCTCCTCCGCCAATGCGGAGGAGCCGTCGCTGTTTTGATTAGTACATTTACAGAAATATCGAACAAAAAATGGTTGATTAGTGACAGCATAAATCAACAGAGTGTTCGGTGAAGGAATCCGTCCTTATCTATCTAAGAGCCTAACCGATCTTACAGAGATCCCATGAGGAGTCTCTTCTGGAAAAGAACAAGATTTTCAGAGCATAGATAAAGTTTCGAACTTCCCATTCGAAATTGTCGCATCCCCTACAGCTGCAGTAGCAGCCGTTAAAATAAATCAGTGATAGAGGAATGATTGCAGCAGTAGCATTGATTAAAAATAGTCAGGGTAAAAGAGGGTAAAGTCACTGTCAGCAGTAGGTTTTAGTAACAAGGGCAGGACGCATGAAGCATCAAGGGTCGTGCAAGGTAAAAGTTCTTCTTCTTCTCCCTAGCTAGGAACACTCAAATATAATATGAAATGCACAATGACGTAACAAAATATTAGGAGGTGTACGTTGTCTTCAGCCAATGGAAGCCACGCATCCCATGGTGTCATTGACATCCGTTGCTTCTTCTCTTGATTCCCACGGTAAACATTGACACTGGTACCTAGTTGACTAATGTTTCAATGTTTGGATACATGATGGCAAAGACCTGGAACGATCTCCCCCTCAGCATCAGATGAAGCCCTACACTGCAAGCTTTCAGAAAAGACCTCAAGACCTGGCTCTTCAGATTACCGCGGAGCTGCCCGAAACCCCCTCCCCCCAGCGCCTTGAGACCCTTACGGGTGAGTAGTGCGCTCTAAAAATTCCCTGATTGATTGGTTGATTGGAGGAAAGTTCTCATGAGGACTTTCATATCTAAACTATTAGCTGCTTTCAATATCCCGTTGTGAAGACAAAGGGCTACTCAAAAGGTAATAAAACAAATACATAAACAATGTCCTGCATAAGCATACACATGATATATCTAATTTTTTGTTTATTCCAACAGTTTGTTCATTATAAATCCACAGCAAATTCATTGTTAAAGCAGGGTAAAATAATGTGGTGTGGTGAAGCAAAAGAACATAATCTTAAAGTCAGCATATTTTTTAGTAGGATGCAGGTGCTAGGCAAAATATTCTAAATAAATGTCTATTTAGCTGTGAGCAAGAGTCAAAAGAAAATTGTTTGGGCCTAGTTACAGAAGCACATTGAAAATGATAGCCTACTTCCATCATCAGTGTGTCTTTTGCTTTCTCGCCCTAAGTGCACTGGGTATGCCGAGACGTGGGTCCCGGGCTCACTGTGCCACTGGATCCAAGCTAGCCTGGCTGATGAGGGGTGATGCCCCGAAACCGGTCCCAGGATGCTTGTTTCCGGTCCAGGGAGGACCTGGCTTGGCAGTTCGGTCTGGACTGTTCCCATGAGGCACAGGGTCAAGACTGATTTGCATATGGCTGGGTCTAAACTGGGATGGCATGGTGAGCAAAAGAACGATGGATTTAACCCAGATCTATTGACTGGGGGAGAATGTTTGATTTGATCAGCATTCCATCCATCATCTGTGTGTCTTTTGCTTTCTCGCCCTAGGTGCGCCGGGTATGCCCAGACATGGGTCCCGGGCTCACTGTGCCACTGGATTCAAGCAAGTCTGGCTGATGAGGGGTGATACCCTGAAACCGGTCCAAGGATGCTTGTTTCCGGTCCAGGGAGGACCTGGCTTGGCAGTTCGGTCTGGACTGTTCCCATGAGGCACAGAGTCAAGACTGATTTGCAAAAGGCTGGGTCTAAACTGGGGTGGCATGGTGAGCAAAAGAACAATGGATTTAACCCAGATTTATTGACCTGGGGGAGAATGTTTGATTTGCTCTGCATTCTGTCCATCATCTGTGTGTCTTTTGCTTTCTCGCCCTGAGTGCGCCGGGTATGCCCAGACTTGGGTCCCAGGCTCACTGTGCCACTGGATTCAAGCTAGCCTGGCTGATGAGGGATTATTGCCCGAAACCGGTCCCAGGATGCTTGTTTCTGGTCCAGGGAGGACCTGGCTTGGCAGTTCGGTCTGGACTGTTCCAATGAGGCACAGGATCAAGATTGATTTGCATATGGCTGGGTCTAAACTGGGATGGCATGGTGAGCAAAAGAACGATGGATTTAACCCAGACTAATTGACTGGGGGAGAATGTTTGATTTGATCAGCATTCCGTCCATCATCTGTGTGTCTTTTGCTTTCTCGCCCTAGGTGCGCCGGGTATGCCCAGACGTGGGTCCCGGGCTCACTGTGCCACTGGATTCTAGCAAGTCTGGCTGATGAGGGGTGATGCCCTGAAACCGGTCCCAGGATGCTTGTTTCCGGTCCAGGGAGGACCTGGCTTGGCAGTTCGGTCTGTACTGTTCCCATGAGGCACAGAGTCAAGACTGATTTGCAAAAGGTTGGGTCTAAACTGGGGTGGCATGGTGAGCAAAAGAACAATGGATTTAACCCAGATTTATTGACCTGGGGGAGAATGTTTGATTTGCTCTGCATTCCGTCCATCATCTGTGTGTCTTTTGCTTTCTCGCCCTGAGTGCGTCGGGTATGCCCAGACTTGGGTCCAAGGCTCACTGTGCCACTGGATTCAAGCTAGCCTGGCTGATGAGGGGTTATTGCCTGAAACCGGTCCCAGGATGCTTGTTTCTGGTCCAGGGAGGACCTGGCTTGGCAGTTCGGTCTGGACTGTTCCAATGAGGCACAGGATCAAGATTGATTTGCATATGGCTGGGTCTAAACTGGGGTGGAATGGTAGAGCAAAAAAACGATGGATTTAACCCAGATCTATTGACTGGGGAAGAATGTTTGATTTGCCCTCCATCCGTCCATTATCTGTGTGTCTTTTACTTCATTTTTCACTTCATGTTAGTTTTCCTACATGTTTAAAGCAAGCACATTTTCCCTATGCGTGATTTATTCATTCAGTTCTTTTGCAGAGTTTTAAATGCATTCTAAAGTGTAATTCAAATTTGTTATGCAAGTCTATTTTTAATTTTGAAATGCATTTCTAACAGTGTGATAGCGGCAAGAGTATAGCACAGACTTGTCCCTAGTAATTCTGTCCCAATGGTTGGAAGCACCTTTTGGTCCACCACTGACTCTCCCTCTCCCCTTCATTTCCAGGAAATGTGGACTGTACAGGAGAATGAGAGAGGCAGAGGCACTATGGAAACTAAAACAGCAAACTTTCACCTTTAATCCATTCCTGATTCACAGTATCACTGGACCCACAGACCAGGCATGGGGAATTCTAAGCAGCACCAGTGCCTCTCTTAGCTCTGCCAATAAAGGAAAAGCAGTTTTGAAGAGCAGAGGGAAAATTGGGTATGACCTCTGCCTTTTTTTCACAGTTTCTGCTTTCCATGTTTACAAGTTACTGGTGTGGCCATGAACACTGCAGTACCGGCCGAGCATACACTGCATGAGCTGTGAAAGGAGACAGAAGCTGGTGAGAGTTTCAGGGTTTATTTTAAACCTCTAATGCTGTTAAAAGGCCTTTAATTGTCGATATCACCTGCTGGGTGGGGTTATGCAATTATATTACACATTTCTCTTGTCAGTATTTTACAAATTACTATATGGGAAGTGATAGTCTGAGCAGTGTTTCAGTTTTTGTGGCAAATCTAAGCTGTAATAAATGTGTGTTGGGTGCTCTTTCTAATGTGCTTCAATGTGTGTTTTTGCATTTGTAAGATGCTCTGCATAAGGTGACTTTTGTATTAAGATATGTGTTTTCATACAAGGTAGCGCTCTCAGTGTACATGTTCTGTGTGGTTGATGAAAGTTTATTCATGTTTTCGGACTAATTAAATTGAAGAATTGGGATTTGTACAATAAAGTACAGTACAATTTAGTTTGATAACCAAGTGTATTTTGTCTGGGTTTTGTTGGATCCATGTTCAATGTTTCCTTTTACATGACTTTTACTTTAAGGTTCTAAGTCTAGAAATTGTGTACCACTAGTGAGACAATCACACAGGTGAAACAACTTCATTGTGAGGTCAATCAATCAATCAGTATTTGTATAACACTACTAATCACCCATGAGGGTACCCAGGTAATGGGTTGCGGAGCTCAGTTGAAAAGCCAGGTCTTGAGTCCCTTCCTGAATTGCTCCAGCAAGGGTGATGTCCATAGGTGGAGAGGAAGGCCATTCCAGGATTTGGTGGCAAGGTAGGAGAAGGAACTGCCTCTGCTGTGGCTTCGGCAGATGCGCAGTGTCTCTGCGAGGGCGGCAGGTTGAAGTTTTCTGCATGATTGGTGGAAGTTCAGTCGGTGGTTGATGTATGCTGCTTCCAGGTCATGGAGGGCTTTGTAAGCGTGTGTCAATATCTTGAATTGGAATATTTTCTAGGCAGTGGAGGTTCCTATGGTGTGGGGTGATGTGAGACTATTTGGGAAGATTGAGGATGAGTCTGGCTGCTGAGTTCTATAATATCTATAGTCTATTTGTGAGTTCAGTGGTGGTTCCTGCATACTGTGCATTCCCGTAGTCCAGCCAGCCGCTGACTAGGGCTTAAGTGACAGTTTTCATTGTGCTGATGAGGAGCCATTTGAATATTGTTTGGAGCATATTGAGAGTGTGGAGGCAGGTGGGGGAGACTGCATTGATCTGTTACTTCATGGTGAGCTTGCTGTCGAGGATAATGCCAAGGTTGCGGGCCTGATCTGTCGATGTAGGGGTGGGTCTGACTTCGGTGGGCCACCAAGTGTCATTCCAAGGAGAAGTGTTGTTGCCAAAGATCAGCACTTCGGTCTTGTCAGTATTGAGCTTCATACAATTGGTCTTCATCCAGTCAGCGACGTTCTTCATGCAGTTGTGGAAGTTGGTCTTCGTGGTGGTGGGGTCTGCTGAGAGAGAGAGAGAGAGAGAGAGGGAGAGAGAGGATGAGCTGTGTGTCATCAGCATAGGATATGAGGTTGAGGTCATGGGTTCTGACGATGTCAGATAGAGGTGGCACGTAGGTGTTGAAGAGGGTGGGGCTGAGGGATGAACCTTGTGGGACGCCGCAGATGGTGCTCTTGGGTTCTGAGGTGAAGGGAGGTTGGCGTATTCTCTGGGTTTGTCCTGCTAGGAATGATGCGATCAATTAGGACTTCACCCTGAATCCCGATGTGGTGGAGTCACTAGATAAGTGTGTGGTGGGATATGGTGTCGAGTGCTGCGGAGATGTCTAGGAGGATCAGTGCAGCTGATTCTCCTCTGTCGAGCAGGGCATGGATATTATCCATGGCAGTGATCAGGGTGGTCTCAGTGCTTTGGTTGTCATGGAAACTAGATTGGAGGAGTTGAGCAGGTTGTTTCTCTCAAGGTGTTTGGTGAGCTGCTGGTTGATGAGCTTTTCGAGGAGCAGCAAGATGGGACAGTATTTTTGAGTTCACTGGGGTTGGTGGAGGGCTTCTTGAGGAGAGGTCTGACTTTTGCTTGCTTCCAAGCATCGGAAAAGGTAGCTGTGGTGATGGATGCATTGAGGATGATGGTGAGTTGGCAACTGATGTCCTTGCCTTTGAGGTTGAAGAGGTGGTGGGGGCGGGGCCCGTGGGTGGTCCCGAGTGGAAAGAGTTCATGATGGCTGTGGTGTTCTGATTGGTGAGCTGTTCCCATGCATTGAGTGGCTGATCGTGGGAGGCTTCCGTTTGGGTGAGGAAGATCTGGAGGTCAGTGTGGTGGAGCTTAAAGTTATCGTAGATGGTGGTCAGCTAGAGCGTCGCAGAGTTCCTGTGAGGGAGAGCGTATTCTCAGTGGCCGTATGATAGGAGAACTCTCTGACAATGCTGAAGAGTTCCTTGGTGTTGTAGGTGCTTGCTTCAATGCAGTATGTTAGGGCTTCTTTTCTGCGTCTTTCAGTCATTGGAGGTATTTGTTGAGGGGTGATTGAAGGTGGCTCAGTCTGTGTTGTCTCTGCTGATGCGCCATCTTCTCTCCATTTGTTGCAGTTGCATTTCATTGCCCTTAGTTCTGGTGTATACCAGCTGTCTTGTTTGGTGATCTGCGGGTCTTGGCTTGTTTGATGGGGCAACTCGGTCGGCGATATATGTGATCCAAGTAGTGAAGTTCTAGATGGCTTGTTCCAGGTTGGTTGTGGGGAGGGGCTGGGTGGTTATACAGTCGGTGGTCAGCAATAGGCAAATGGCGCTCTAAGGTCTATCACAAGTACAAATCAGTTATGAGAGGTAATCTGGCATGGTGCATAAGGTAGGGAAAAACCACCAGATCCCCACGTGTGTGGCCAGCGGACCACTTATGCTATATATACAAATCCTCTGCACACGTTCAAAAGTAATTACATAAAGTTACATAAAATATCACAATGATGCTTGTCTTTATATTATCAGATGTCTTTAATTCAAGGGGATTACCCCGCGACTTATTCAGGGCTAAGGGACCCACGTCCAAATGAACTGAAACACTGGCTGGCTGACGCCATGCCATCATCACAGATTATAGAGTACTCCCATTATCATCCCTACTTTTCTTGGCAGACTACGTACTGTTGCAATACATGACTGTTTCTGTACTAATGAAGTGATTTACTCACACTGGATACTTAACTTGCTATAGACTATATACTGTGAGGAATTGAGACCTTGAGACTTAACATGTTGTAAACTATGTACACCATCACAGTTTATAGAGTACTCCCATCATCATCCCTACTTATTTTGGTAGACTACATACTGCTGGAATATATGACTGTTTCCGTATTAATGAAGGGATTTACTCGCACTCGAGACTTAACATGTTGTAGACTATGTCCAGTGAGGAATTGAGACCTCGAGACTTAACATGTTATAGACTATGTACAATAAGGAACTGAGACTAAATGCTACTGTCCCCACCTAGCTAGGTCACAGAATTCACTTTCACATTGCATTACGCTTACTAAAATGCTTTGGATCGGATACTAGCGAGAATTGAGACCGACTGCCACTGTCCGTAAAAAGTCTAAGAATTTATAGTTAAATATGAGGTTCACCCAGTTATGTCACGAAATTCACTATCACATTGTCACACGTCACATGTCACAAAGCACACTATCATGTTGATTAGTTCGGTTCAGAACGACAAAGCTCTTGGATATCAAGAGAAATTTCCTACAAGGATGTACTTATGTATAAACACCGCATGCACGTTGCCACAAATGTCACATTTGTATGGTAGTGCACCGCAATGCTGTCATGTGCCCCTGCAGATACAGATTACTAGCAGATAGCGTTTAATCTCATGGGCTTTCCACCAGCCCGTTGCCACCAACATTCCGCTAGTTCACAATAATATTGATTCCAGTGCCCCGGGGGTCCCGATACACCACTCCAAGATGGCACCCAAAATGGGTTGAGGGATTCCAGTGCCCCGGGGGTCCCGATACACCACTCCAAGATGACTCCCAAAATGGGTTCAGTACCGGTTTAGTGCGCCCTCATGCTCCATTATTTAAGACAACGCCGGGGTGCCCGGCTGCAGACTGCTGATTTGCACGGCAAACACGCCACGGCCTGGAGAGCTGAAGGGTTCTACCTAATACTGCCGGTAAGGAATGATAAAACTGACTTATTAGAGTCATAATACGGGACAGAGGAGTAAGGGATAAAAATGTTAATACTATGTTAATTTTACCTTAGGATGGGGCAGCTCTTCTAAAAGAAGCTCCCTTACATTTGCAAGCATATTTAGCTTTCCGGACACAAGACTAATTAGTCTACCTCTCCAGGAGCAGAACTTATAGGAACCCCTTCCGGGTTGGAATTATCACCGGAACTAAGGTAGGGGGAACCTTCATGGTACCTAGTACACCTTATTAGAATGTACCGACTGCCACTCTTTAGCTGATGTGTCCTTTTCTGTTACTTAGAGACTACTTGAAACTGACCTCAGGTATTGTATTATAACAAAATATGTTCTTTTATACATGTTTGATTACACAATATAGTCAGCATGTATTTACTATTTGTGACAGCATGAGGGAGCACTACTTCGCCACGAATATAACAAAATAGATTATAAAACTAAATAGGTTGATTGCATGCCCGCACCTTGCCAAACACAGGATTACTCCTATAAGGGAGCCTCAAACACCAGCTGCACCAGTATGTTTTATAGCGATAACATAAACGATTGGGGGCTTTGCCTGTTCTTTCTTTCCCCCATTGATATATAGATGCACAAAGAAGTTGTACGAGAAGCATTTACGACACCAGTTTCACATGGATTTCCACACAGTTCTATTCACTATTTTGAAATTCACACAAGTCACTGAAGTCACTTTGTCAATAATTTGAAAAGTAAAGTGTTCTTACTACCATTGTATACACAAACAAGTACCTGTTTATATATTCCCTTAGCCCTGAAGAAGTCGCGGGGTAATCCCCTGTAACAGCGACAAAACACGTGTTGGCTAAGAAGGCTTAAAGATCTTGAATTAAAGACATCTGAAAATATAAAGACAAGCATCATTGTGATATTTTACGTAACTTTATGTATTTACTTTTGAACGTGTGCAGAGGATTTGTATATGAAGGGCTGGGTGGTGTTCAGGGCGTCCATCCATTGGATCTGTGTCACTTTGTTCTAGCTGGAGAAGTGGGCATTTGTGGGTCTTGTGGCAGTGCATGGTGTTCCTGCGATTGTGAAGTGGATGATGCAGTGGTTGAATCAGGTGAGTTCTGTGGCATGGCTGTATTTGACTCTGTCACTGGCCTTGAAAATCGGGTCCAGTGTGTGTCCTGCTCTGTGTGAGCAGCCGGTAACCAGCTTGGTGATGCCAGTGTTGCACAAGCGTTCCCGGAGGTTGTCGGAGTTTGTGTCCGTGGGGTTGTCCAGGTGGAAGTTGAGGTCTCCGAGGAAGATGTAGTGCTTGGACTAGTGAGGCGATGAAGTTGGTGACATCATTAATTCAACCATGATACGCCCTTATAAAGCAAGTAGGAATCTCCGGTCAGATAACCTGTATTTAGCAGAGATCCTGAGGATTAAGAGGTCCAGAAGTGGTGGTCGGCTGTTTTCTTACAACGCCTCCAAACTCTGGAACTCTCTGCCTTTACACCTTCGCACAGTCTCCAACCATCTGGCTTTTCGTAAGCAATTAAAGACTGTGCTGTTTCCTTAGCTCTCTGTCTCCTCCGTGTCAGTTCATAGCGCTGGGACGCTTAAGGGTAGCCATGCGCTCTATAAATGTCCTTCCATTCCATTCCATTCCATCATCGCAGAAGCTGGTGAGGGTGCCTCCGATGGTCGTTTTGCTCTCGGTGTGCAGTTGGAAACTGAGGTGCTCCATGATCAGTGTGGCGCAGCTTTCAGTGGTATTTTTACAAACACAAGGGAACCCAAAAGGTAGATAAGGACCTTGGGTAACAGTTTAGTATTAGAACAGTGGTCCTTAAACAGAACAGTGTGGTCATCAGGATAAATATAGACTCCAATCAGTGCTATATTACGAGTGTCCAGCCGGACATTCAATTTAATAATTCAAAAATATCAAAAACCAAAAATAAACACATCAATACAGTGGGACACAATCCTGCATCCTACATAGAAACATGACAAGTACACTTAGGACAGGAACATATCAGGCAAGACAGGGTAGCTTGTGGAATATTGAACACAATTTCTAACAAGCTTGAGGAAACAGTAAATACACTTTTTTTATCAGATTTGATTAATGTGCAAACTGTTTACATTGGTCGGCGACGTTTCGATCCTCTTTAAGAAATAGTAGGATCATCATCAGGACAGTTAAAAATACAAGCCTGAATAATTAGAGATTGCCTCAAGGGGCTTGCGGAAGGTTAAGCCACAATTACACTCAGTGGTGGAGGCCGATTAAATAGGATGTTCTAAGAATGAAAAATCTGGCGATTAAACTGTAAATTATCAGTTCCAAGGCAGCTTTCAGTGGTGGCACAGCAGATTGCTTCTTTGTGGATGATGGCGATGACTCCTCCGTGTTTGTTGGTGTGGTCCCTGTGTGTCATCTTGTAGCCATTGGGCATTGCAGTGGCGATGTCGGGGGCAGTAGAGTGGTTGAGACAGGTCTCTATTATGAAGATCACATCGGGCTGAGAGTGGAGATGGTGTCCCAGATTTTGGTGGTTTGTTTGAAGAAGGACCAGGTGTTGAGCAGGAGGCATCAGAATGCTTCGGGTGGTCCCGGTTGAGTGAGAGGGGGAGGTTTGTGTCTCTGTGGGAGCATTACAATTCATAGATGTAATACACTGATCCAGTGATTTATCTTGCACACCCTCTGTGCGCAATAACAAAGTGGAGGACACAGGTGAACACACACACACACCCAAACCAACTCCATAAAAACCATCTCAGGACTCCTTACCCGAGTTTCACTAGGTTCCTTCCAAAACCGGGGTAGGAGTGGGAGCATCCCCCTGTAGTCATACACTGCATGGGTACAATAGAAGATCACCAATATATATCGCCCCTGTTTGTTCTAAACAAATGTTCTCTTCCCTGTCTCTGGAGCAATTGGAGCTGGACCCTTCCTTTATGTGTGTCACATCTCTCTATAACTTGTAGTTACTTTGGAACGACTCTAGGGCCTCACATATGCCCCAAACCTCATTCATGTTGAATTGATAATCATTGTCTTACTACGTATCACCTGGTACTGCAGTGGTTAGTTTCATGCACCCAGTGCCTCCCTAGGACACCCCATTCCTCTCTCATTTCAAATTCCTGGCACTATGACCAGAATTTCACATGTCCGTGCCTAAAAGATGAGACATAGTTGCCCCGTATGCTGCACACCACATGTCTCTGATTAGTGGAGTCCCTCCTCTATCATATCCATTCTGTTGTCTGGGTGAGGGTAAGGGTGAAATACTCCTCTATGCAGAATAGTGCAGCCCCTTCTGCCCTCTGTCACTTACTTCATCTAAGGTCTGACACTGCCCTTCATGCCACTCCCTTCCCTCCACTCTCCGATAGCATTATGTCAGGCCGCCATTTTGTCGCCTCCCTTGATGGAAGTCACAAGTCATGTGACCTTCTTCCTGAATTCTAGAAAATTACATTCCCATGCTAGTCGCCCTGGCTGTTTGATTACTGCGGAAGAGGGTTGGGAACCCGTACACTCTGTATAATCTATATCAATGCTTCCTCACCAATGTGCTGCAATTCGGAGCCCAATGAACAATTATGTGTCAAACTCAATGTTGTTAACCAAACAGAACCATATCTTTCTGTCCCAATCTTGGACCCAGGACTTATCGGCTCAAAAGGAAGAAACAATCTGGAGATGGTAGTCAATTAATTAGTCTCCCCAAACCTACAGCCAAACAATTGAATACCACTGGTGAGTACTTTGATAAATATGCAGCTGACCCAGTCAAAACCTATACATCTAGCAAGGGGTCCATGTTAGCACCATTTACTCCTACGGACAATTCAGATAGTGCCAAGGGATATCATCATTCAATTCCCTCTCATTACTCTTTAATCTGTATACCCTTTTTTGTTCGCGTTTAAGCCAAACGTTTTTCACATCTTTTACTGTATTTGGAATTTGGGGTTTGTCAATGACTACCCATTTCAGATCTTTCACCAAGTGCTTCATCTCTAAGTAATGTGTAGTCAGTTTTGTCATTGATTTATGACACCTGACATTACTTATGTGTTCCATTATTCTGATCTTCACTTTCCTGGTGGTCATCCCAATATACAATAAGTTGCATGGGCACCTAATGAGGTAGATGACGTTTTCTGAGTTGCACGTGGTATGTTTGGTAAGTGTCCATGGATATTTCATGCCTAATTCCAAAGACATCACACTACTGATTACTGGACAAGCTTTACATGACCTACACGCATTGTGTCCCATTAAAGGTAGAAGGTCCCACAGTCTCGGCTCAGCTGAAGGTTTGCATGCCTGTGGCCCGGTGTGCACCAGAAGATTCCTGATGCACGCACTCTTCCTACATCAGAACAATGGGATCTGCAAGTCTAGACATTTAGGGGCATATTTACAAGCCCCTATCGCCACCGGAGTGTGACTTTTTTTGGCACTCTAGTGGCGTTGCGCTATTTTCCGTATTTACAAGTTGGTGCTAAGCCACTTAGCGTGGCTTAACGCCACCTTTTAAATTTGCCCCTTTACGTCACAGTCCTCTGCAGCAAAGGGGCATGCAATAGGTGTTACTGTGGGTGTTCCACTGTAACACTCATTGCTTTTTGACGCTGCCCCAGATTTACAGGGCGGAGGCAGCGCCAAAAATGAATGCCATGGAATCCCAGGTGTTAGAATGGCGAAACGAGGAGAAATGATTCATTTCTCCTTGTTTTTTGCTTTTTCCATGTGTGCTGCATTATGCAGCACACATGGAAAGAGCAAATCGTCATTATTAATTGTTCTTGTGCAGGAAGGTAACCTTTCTGCACATAATCATCCCTGCAGCACAGGCACCCTTGCAGCATGGCAGCAGAATGCCTGTGCTGATGCTAGGCAGTTTTTTCGTGCCATCGCTAGGGGAAACAAAGAGGTGCACACTATTCTTGTGGATATGGCTCATCGCTGTGTTTTAAAAATGTCAGAGCGCTGCTTGCCAAATTTGGTGCCACCCCGCGCTCTGACTTTTTTTGTAAATATGTCCCTCAGAGTTCACGATCTGCCAATTTCTTGTTACAATCTTTTTGATCAGATAAGAAGCCGTGCTGAATGTCATCATGCATATGCTTCTATCTACAGCATGGGTCTCCAACAAGGCATCCCTGTTGTTATTTCTTGCTCTTTTCCACGCCATCTCACCACCCATTTGGGATAGTTTCGATCCTGCAATTTGATGCTCAATGTTTCAGCTTACCTCTAAAAAGCAATAATCTTGGAGCAGTTCCTGCGTAACCGCAGGAATACACTGTAAGGTAAATTCTATCGCAAAGCATTGGGGTGGAAGCTCTGAAAGGACAATAGGTTGCTCCTGTCAGTGGGTTTGTGATGCACCTCTGTCATCAGCCTCCCATCCTATGGTCTTATTTCCAGATCCAAGAATGGAAGGACTGTGTTGGGGACCGTGGACGTAAAGTATAGGAATCGGTTCCTACTCTTCAGCCATACACAGAATGCTTGGACTGACTCCTTGTCCCCTTGCCAAATGACCAGCACAGCACATCCATGATGTAGTGGCATCACATCTTCAATTATTTTGAGAAAAGATGTCCTGGGGAGTAAATATGTTCTCTTTCAAATTCCGAGACATACAAACATGCCAAACTAGGCGTAAGTATACTCCCCATGGAAGTCCCATGCGATTGAAGGTATATCATGTCCTTGAACTGGAAGTAATTCCCAGTCAGTGCCAATTCTTCCATGCTGAGGATAAATTATCTTGGGGTTTGAAATCCACAGTCTTCCTGGCACAGAATATTTTCAACCACCCTCAGGGTCTCTTCGTGGGGAATATTTGTAATCAGGGACTCAATATCGAGCCCAACCAGGAGTTGCATGTGGGGATTGAATATGATGTCCTCAATCAGATTCAGCACTTTCCTTATGTCCTTTAGGTAGGATGGCATCTTCTACACTATTGGTCTCAGAAAAAAGTCACAGAATCGTGACAGAGGTTCCAAGACTGACAGGATACCCGAAACCATCAGTCTTCCAGGTGGGGGTACTCTTGATTTATGTACTTTCGGTAACGTATAAAATGTACGGGACCACTGATTGGTCGCTGCACAGAAAAGATGCTTCATTCTGTGAAATCCAATTGCTATGCAGTGCTTCGTTAACCGGGACCTAATTTCCATTTGTAACGCAAGGGTGGGGTCTCTCGCCTAGACTTTATGGTCCATTACTTATATCTTGCGCCCACTTTAAAGTAGGAGAAGTTGAAGTTTGTAGAGAATTCCGTTTGAAGTCCTTCAAGATCTTCCCTCCCCTGCCTGGCTCCAAGCTGACTGCTTGAACAATGCAGGAGTGACAAGTCCTTTGTGTTAAGAAAGGGCACAGCCTATTCAGCTGCAAGTGGGTTTGTACCCAGCTCTGCCATCTCCCCATCCTGCCAGTTGATGGCCCATCTAGGTACACCTAATCCCTCTATTGTGTGGCTGTCTCAGAGGAAAAACAAAGTCCAACTACTAACTATGCCTAGTCATGTGACCCAGGAACAGGCTGCAGCCACCAAATAGGGCAGAAAAATGGCAACTTTCAGAAAGTGGGATTTTCAAAATTGAAACTTAATATCAGACTTTGCTATTAAAGAGGATTTTAAATTACAATTTTCCAAGCATGAATTGTTTACCTATTTCAATTTTCTCCCAATTGAATGTTGCCACTTATTAAATGTAATAAGGCAGCCCCATGTTATCATAATGAAGATGTAGGCCTTTCAGTAGTAAAAAACAAATGTAAGAGTTTTTTTCACTACCAGGACATGTAAAGGTTTAAACTACATGTCCAGCTTTTTAAATGCACTTGACCCTGCCATGTGGGCTCTTCAGGGCCTAACCTAGGAGTGACATATGTATTCAAAAGGAAGGTTTAGGCCAGGTAAAAGGTTTATTTTGGCAGGTTAAATAGCAGTTCAAAACTGCACACACAGGCTGCAATGGCAGGCCTGGGGCATGTTTAAAAAAGCAACTAAAGTGGGTGCTACAATGCGTGCTGCAGGCCCACTAGTACCTTTTAATTTACAGGCCCTGGGTACATGTAGAAACACATTGATAGAAACGTAAATGTAAATTGAATATGTCAATGGGGTGTAAGCCAATCTCACCATGTTTATTGAAGAGAGAACAAACACTTTAGCACTGGTTAGCAAGCTTCCAATTGAGAACAGGTAAACAGTTCATGTTTGGTGTCTTTGGAATTGTAATGAAAAATCCTCTTTCATGGTGGAGTTGGATTTTTGATTACAATTTTGAAAAGGCTAATTTTAGAAAGTTGGCATTTTCCTGCCTTAGATACTTAGGGCCTGATTACGATGCGGTTAGGAAAGCATTCCCACCTAGGGCCCGTTTACGATGCGGTTAGGAAGGCCTCCTAATGGCATTTGCTCCTTCCGAATCGGATTGGGAAGGTGTCTTCCTGACCGAGGGCCAGATTACGGTGCGGTTAGGAACATAGGCTCCCATAGAAGTCAATGGGAGTCCAACCAAATCGTATCTGTAAGCATCCGGATGCATCATACTCAGTCGGTCGGACTCTCCCGAGTCGGTGGGAAACCATTTCCAAACCGATTCAATCGGGAAGATTTCCTAACTGCATCGTAATCGTG
This sequence comes from Calotriton arnoldi, assembly GCA_963921515.1. NCBI lineage: Eukaryota > Metazoa > Chordata > Amphibia > Caudata > Salamandridae > Calotriton > Calotriton arnoldi. The sequence continues at coordinate 272,680 of CAWUFW010014198.1, forward strand.
CCCTTAGTGCTTGCAGCCAGTCTCTGGGTCACATGACTAGGTGTAGTGGGCAGTTGGTCTTTGTGTGTTCCTCCTAGACAGCCACACATAATAGGGAGCTTAGGTGTGCCTGGATGGGCTATCACTGACAGGATGGGAGGGTGGAGTGAGGCATAGCTCCTCTTACACCTGAATAGACTGTTTCCTGCTTTCACATAAAGGATTGCATATCCACTGTGGCTAGTCTGGAGCCAGGCCAGTGGAGGAAGGAAACCTGCCCTCTTCAAAGGGAAAACTCTAGAGGCTTCTCCCACTTCAGAGGAGGCAAGAGGTATAAATATTAAACCTTAGACACCAACTCTTCAGTAGACTCCTGGACCTGTGGATACTTAAGAAGAAGGACTGCTGTGCTGCTTTGCTGCCAAAAGGATTTCCACTCTGCTGCCCTGCTACGCTGCTGCTCTGCTGCCTGCTGCACTGCTTGCTGAGAAGGGAGACTGGACCTGCACCCTTCATCCCAGGCTGAAGTGACTCCAAGGGTCAGCCAGCTAGCCTCCTGTTCAGAGCTACCGGGACATAACAAGCTCCAAAGGTTTCCTGAAACTGCCAAGCTGACCTGCTGCCTAGACCTGCAACTGGACCTGCCTGAGTCCTGCTGGCCTCTGCTGGAGTGAATACCTGATCCCTAAGTAGGGCCCCCCATGTCCTGGACCCTTGGTGTGGCTCAAGTTGAGCTCCCCTAAAGTTTTGGGCTTTTCATTAATGTGAATGGGCCAGTTTGTACCAAGACCCTGCTGCCCATGCTAACGGCCAACACAAAGTTCTGGCAAACCAACTCTTTGTGCTACAAGCTCGACTGCTACAGTGACCACCATTGCAAAGCTCCAGCCACAACTGTCCACGACGCTGATAGGATCTTCGCGCTATAGCAATGTTTGTCTGCGACCACTGGCCGGAGCTTCACGCTACTTCAAAGGACACCCATAACGCTCTCCCTGCTCCTCGCAGCTCCTTCCATGCCCAAACAGAGCTCTTACCACTGGACTGAGAAGGTAATTCTTTCAGCGGGACTTACCTAGTCCCTGTATTCAACCTGCGCTGGATCATGGTCGGCCTGCGCTTGTGACTTTCTCCTGGTCTTGCATGACCAGCTAGCCGCGAGTGGAGCTTTATGCTTTTAGGAGCTATTTTCACCAAAATCTTTAAAATTGCATATTTCTAGTTCTACTGATTGGATTTGTGTCATATTGGTGTCAAATTATTTATTAAATTCTTCTCTATTTTCCTAACATGGTTGGGATTTTGATTGTGTTGTATGTTTACTTCATTGCGGTTCGAAGTGTTCCATAAAGGCTTCACACATTGCCTCTAAGTTAAATCTGACTGCTCTCTCCTAAGCTACCAGAGGGTTGAGCACATGTTAATTTGGGGTTTGCTTGCTGCTTCATCCTGTCCAGGATTGGCGTTGCTGCTTGAGTAGGATTTCACCCCCTCAACCAGTAACCAAAGTTCTTACAGTAAGGTTATCTGTTTAATTTCATTTCATTTCATGGAATACATATCAAATAAGGCTTATGATTAAAGTTGTCATTCAGGTTAAGTTGATTTTACTCTTAATTTATTTGATTAAAATCAAAAAAATGAGTAAATAAGGCTAGACTATACATACTTAAAGGTGCATTATTTAGTTTAATTTAGTTAGATAAACTAGCAACAACTTCAGCCCCCATCAGACACTGCTTATGGCCGTACATATGACATCATTCGTCACATAATAAACACCATCATTGATTACATCACTGATAGCATCTCAAATGACATACTTGATAACATCACTGATGACATCTTCTAGAGGTACTGCTACTTTTCCTTGCCCATACCCAGCGGCAGTTTGCCACAAACGCAGACTTTGTGACCAAACCCCTGGGAGTGATGGAACCCCACCGAGCATTGTATTGTAGTCTACTTGGCCTGATCTATAGTCAGGCCATGAGCACCACCCTCCAAGGGTGGTTCAACCCTACTATACATGTTCTTTAGCCCAACTCTCCACAGGCATTGATTTTGGATGAGTTGCACATGGAACAGTTAATTGATGGTCTATTTACTATTTTAATTGGACTATGGGCTTGCACTATCTTGACAAAGGCTTCTGTGAAGCTTAAATGTGTTGCTTTGTTGCGCAATACATTGGCATTGCTGAACCTGGAGTGCCACTTCTTCATTAGGGGATTTTCGGTTAAGAGCTTTAACAAATACCACAACCCACTGCTGGCACCGGCGCACTGGTGGAAGAGGTCATTTTTTGTGGAACATTTGGATAAAAATATATACATTTATATAAATTACACCAGTAGTCAGAGTTTCAATTTTTTTAACTTGATTTCCAACACTACAATTTATAAATACATATCAAGATAATGCACTGCCCATTTCATATATACTGTTTACCAATAAAATAATTATCTGTAGCAAAGTAATGGTTTGTATTTACAAAACAAACACATTGTGCCATAACTTTCATTTACAGAATCAAAGATAAGCTTTAAAAATGAAGTTATGTGCAAAGTAGGCCTAGGCGTTAAATTCCGCTACGCTCACGGAATTTGCAGAATTTAGGCAATTTCGCGTTCCGCGGAGAACGCGAAGTTGCCAAAATTCCGCAATCCGCGGCGTAGCGGAATTATTTTCTTGTTCGCGCTTTAAAAAACAATGCGTTCTAGCGCGAGCGACAGCAACTTACCGGGATCCCTGCATTCGCCGACGAGTTTTCCTATCCGTTTGCGTGCGCCACGAGATTTTGGTAGCCGGTTGCGTGATCCCGCGAGAGTGTGCGATCGCGAACACGTCATTCGCCGCGCCATCATGCACCGCGAGAGAGATTGCGATCACGAACACGTCATTCGGACGCACCATCGGACATCCGGCGGAATGTTGGTGAAGCTCGCGATCCCGAACACGCAAAATTTTCAATATGGAGAAGAATAATATCTCGAGCAGCATAAAACCTTCTATAAAATGATGATTTGGATGAAAAAAACTCCTCAGATTGACATTTGGCTATCCTTTTTTGTCAAATTCTTTTTTGGGGGGGAGGGAGGAAGTGCCACAGAGTCTCCAACTTCCTGTTCCTGGCCAGCAGGCTCCTCCCAGTGCTTTGTCCATCTCCTGTTCATTTTTTATTTGGATTTGAGCTTTGTGTCTGCTGCATCATTATCATTGGATTTGAGGACTTTTGGATTTGAGATTTTACAAGTAAGTTGGTGTTGTTTTTTGTTTGATTGGGGCATTGCAGTTGCTGCAACTACCATTTTGGTACTTTTCATCATTTAAAAAAAAAAAAAATAGTTGTGGGTAGCCAGTAGGCCCAGAGCTAGTCATGGGTGGGTGCATGATGACACAACTGTTCCTTTGCTGTGTGTTGTATTTATTTATTTCAAACATCATTTAGGGCATGGATGGCATTGGATTGAATTGCAAAATGTGTATTTTTGGGTGTATTTCATTTTTGGGTGTGTGTTAAATAAATGCCTTTGTTGTGTGTGGTGTGTTGCAGATCTTGTTTAGCCCTGTGGATTTTCGTTTTTGCATTTTATTGCATTACAGGCAAAGCAGTGTGGTTTAGCATGCATCCTTTGCCTGGCTATTATAGGCCTGTTTTCAGTACATTGTTTTCCAGGCCTCCTGCTTGTTGCTTGTGATTTGTGAGTGTCCATGTGGCTGGTGGCCATTTCTGGTGGGAGTTATAAGTGTGCTGCTTTTGCCAGATAGGCCTGCATGTGTTTCCTTTGTGGCCTAGGCTTCTTGTTGTTGTGGGCCTGGCCATGAGGCTGGCGGCCATTTTGAAGCCAGGCAGTGTGCTTTTTGCCATAGGCCTGCATTGTCTGACTTCAGTTTCTTGTTGTTGTGGGCCTGGCCATGAGGCTGGTGGCCATTTTGAAGCCAGGCAGTGTGCTTTATGCCATAGGCCTGCATTGTCTGTCTTCAGTTTCTTGTAGTTGTGGGCCTGGCCATGAGGCTGGCGGCCATTTTGAAGCCAGGCAGTGTGCTTTTTGCCATAGGCCTGCATTGTCTGTCTTCAGTTTCTTGTTGTTGTGGGCCTGGCCATGTGGCTGGTGGCCATTTTGAAGCCCGGTAGTGTGCTTTTATCCATAGGCCTGCAAGCTTGTGGCCTAGTCTGCCAACAAGCCTTTCATCCAGTAGGCTCAGAGGTAGTCAGGGGTGCATGAAACAACTGTTTCTGTGTGTTCTGTTGAATTTAAACATCATTTAGGGCATGGATGGCATTGGATTGAATTGCAAAATGTGTATTTTTGGGTGTATTTCAGTTTTTGGGTGTGTGTTAAATAAATGTATTTGTTGTGTGTGGTGTGTTGTGTACCTTGCAGACCTTGTTTAGCCCTGTGGATTTTCGTTTTTGCATTTTATTGCATTACAGGCAAAGCAGTGTGGTTTAGCATGCATCCTTTGCCTGGCTATTATAGGCCTGTTTTCAGTACATTGTTTTCCAGGCCTCCTGCTTGTTGCTTGTGATTTGAGAGTATCCATGTGGCTGGTGGCCATTTCTGGTAGGAGTTATAAAGTGTGCTGCTTTTGCCATATATGCCTGCATGTGTTTCCTTTGTGGCCTTGGCTTCTTGTTGTTGTGGGCCTGGCCATGAGGCTGGCAGCCATTTTGAAGCCAGGCAGTGTGCTTTTTGCCATAGGCCTGCATTGTCTGTCTTCAGTTTCTTGTAGTTGTGGGCCTGGCCATGAGGCTGGCGGCCATTTTGAAGCCAGGCAGTGTGTTTTTTGCCATAAGCCTGCATTGTCTGTCTTCAGTTTCTTGTTGTTGTGGGCCTGGCCATGTGGCTGGTGGCCATTTTGAAGCCCGGTAGTGTGCTTTTATCCATAGGCCTGCAAGCTTGTGGCCTAGTCTGCCAACAGGCCTTTCATCCAGTAGGCTCAGAGGTAGTCAGGGGTACATGAAACAACTGTTTCTGTGTGTTCTGTTGAATTTAAACATCATTTAGGGCATGGATGGCATTGGATTGAATTGCAAAATGTGTATTTTTGGGTGTATTTCAGTTTTTGGGTGTGTGTTAAATAAATGTCTTTGTTGTGTGTGGTGTGTTGTGTACCTTGCAGACCTTGTTTAGCCCTGTGGATTTTCGTTTTTGCATTTTATTGCATTACAGGCAAAGCAGTGTGGTTTAGCATGCAGCCTTTGCCTGGCTATTATAGGCCTATTTTCAATACATTGTTTTCCAGGCCTCCTGCTTGTTGCTTGTGATTTGTGAGTGTCCATGTGGCTGGCGGCCATTTCTGGTAGGAGTTATAAAGTGTGCTGCTTTTGCCATATAGGCCTGCAAGGTTTTACTCTTGGCTTACTGCTTCCATCCATCCCCTTTGCCAGCTGCAGCTCCCTGAATGATGTGATGAGCAAATAATTTAATGCCAAACAGGGTCCACTTCCATTACATTTGTATTTTTGTTGTTGTTCCTCTTCTTTCCTATCCTTCTTGAGAGTGTACACAGTATACCATGAAAGCCCTTGTTTGTGACTTATTGAGGTGTGACAAAATTAAATGTACACCAATAATTTATCACACGCTTGCTGGGGCGGATGTGGCAAAAGCAACACTAATTCAATTTCAAGGCAGGGCGAGGATATTCTTCTGCTTGCCCACCCATGAGCAGTATAATTGCGAGGTAATTTTTTTACCAAAGGAACCTAATCCATCAGCATTAATTGCCGGCATCGATTGGATTTGTTGTCATCCTCCTACACAGCACTAACGGTTACGCTTGTGTCGAGTGTACTGTAGGCCTAGTCGAGTGACTCGACACAACTAGAGTTTGTAACTCTATGTACAAGGCTATCCCTGCCACCATTATGTTTTATTGTATTTTGGCATATTATTGTTTGGCAGTAAGTTCTGTACTGTACTTCGTTCTACTACTCCTCCCACAGTCTCTCTCAGGCGACTGACTGTCCCATTTTCTTTTTTTGCAAATGCTACTGCCAGTGTCTACTACTACTACTACCACAACCATGGCATGTTGGGAAAGAAAACCATCATCACTATGCAGCCATCGCTGTGCCTAAGTTAAACATCAAGCACAGGTAAGAGAAGACGTTTGGGGGAGGCATAATTAATAATGGAAATGTTTTCATTAATTCAATTTCACACACCCCTTTGAGTCCAGTTGCAGAATGCATAGACTAGGAGGAGAGACTGACAGTACTTGTAGGACACGTCACTCAGTGAGGGGTACCGCATCTATCCGTTTGTGTCTTACAAAGTCAGCCAATTATTTAAATCAAACACTGGCTGTGGCCCTGCACCCACAAGGAAACAGTGTGACGTAAAACAGTAACCCCACCCACAAAACATTAACAACATTGTATGTAAAGTATAAATATATAATTCAATCCACTAACAAAAATAGACTATGTAAAAAATCCCACAACAACACCTGACCAACTCCTCTCCCTAACCCCAACCAATGTCCATTGTCCGGAACGAAAAAGTCCAACAAATTAAATGTCCAATTGTCCAAATAAAGTGAAAACCCCAACGCCCGATTCCCACCCACCAAAGTAAGCAATAAAAAAGGGGCAATCAACAGGGTCTGTTCATCAGCGGGCTCGCCTCTCCAGGACACGAATACGCTCCTCTAGGCGGGCCATGCGGCGCTTCAATGCGTGGCAATTGCATCCACAGGGGGGGGCAGCAGTGCTATTAAATGAAGTGCGGCGGCGGGCGGCTGCCAGACGGGGCACCGTAACACTGGAGGGGGGTGGCTGGGGCCCGGGGCATTGGAGGAGGCTGCAGCTGCTGCCGCCTCCTCCTCCTCCTCCTCCGCCAGAACCACCAGCCGCCGGTGTTCCGTTTGTATGGCCTCCAGCTTCCGGCATCGGGCCTTGGCTGCCAACTCCTTCCTGTCTGGTTTCCCTTTGGAAGGAGTAGCTATATCAAGAAGAAAAAACAAGACTATTGTAAAATATACTCTTAGCAAAGCAGTAAGACAAATTAATTCCACACATAGTGGCACAGTAGCACTAGCAAGCACAGTACATAACATTTGTGGTATGTATCTATCCTCCCACTTCCTCGGCCTCTAACATTTGTGGGAGTTTCAGGCATTCAACCACCCATGCATCTGATTCCTATCAGCCACCTATGCATGCATGCATCCCACGTATCCTTCTCTGCCCAGTCATAAATATTAAATCTCGCCCGTCCTTCCTCCTTCCACCCTTCTTTGCCTTTTCATTCAACCCATCCATCAAGGTCATCTGATCTGACTTTTAGTCTTCTCCATAAAACTTTCACAGCTGAGTTGAAGTCAGATAGAAGAGGCCATTGGTTACTCAACAGTACACTCCCGTCGCTATTGCTAATGCTAAGTAAAGGGTGTCTTCTTCAACCGTTCACAACAACTTCTTACTTAATAAGTCTCAACAGTACAGTATACAGTACACCCTTGCAACGAGTGTAATGTCAATAAGTAAGGATTAGGAATATAACTTACCACCGCCCGCCACTGCTGCTGGCTCACCCCCTGCAGCTCCTCCTGCAACTGCTGCATCTCCTCCTGCACCCTCAGCGGCCACGTCGCCTTTGCCGCTGGCCCCGGTACTGGTGGTCGGTAGTACGCCTAGAAAAAACATTACACATTTTTTAGATGCCATATACACCTCCCCCTATTTTTCACTAGCAAGATTGAAAAAAAAGTTAATACATACATATACAACATACATCACTAGTACAAATCAGGTAGTAGAGTAGACACTAGTAGTGTTATATGGTCCCTAGGGTCATTCTAGTCTTTGCTAAGTTATCCCGAGCCATGCAACCATTTTAGTTTTGTGTCTTTTATTTTTGCGCACGTTACCTCGCAGCTTGTTGTGTAAGACGCCTTTGAGCCCACATGAGCTCATACTGCTACTGTCTGAGCGCTGCGTACAAGGTCGAAAAACTAGCCACTTTGTTATGGAGTTCTGGTGTTAGTCCATATTGCTTATCCATAAAAATGCTACACTTTTTGGCACGACTGAGAAATGCTTGCAATATACTAACGCGCACTATTTTTCTCATTACAGACGGAAGATTCCCTTATACGAACCAGAGCTTTGCAGAGCTTAGGATGTAACCAGTACTAGGTTCTTCTAAGGTGAGGGGTCCCCAGAATTTGCTCAGAGATCTTCATTTATAATTTTATATAAACTATATTCCTTCCAAGGGGAGGGTGGTTCTTCCACCACTGTTCAGTTATCATGATTTCGCCTTTTGTCTTCTATGGACATGTAGTTGTAAGTGTAACTAAGTGTAACAATGTTTATTGTTTTAATCTTATGCATTTTGCTGTTGGTGCTGCATTATAGAACAACGTACAGAGCATGTCAGTTGAAAATAAACCTTTTGAACTTACATAGACTCGGTGGTCTTTGGTGTGGACTTACACGAGTGAGTGAGCGAAAGGGTGTGCATTGCTTCCGCGACTGAGAGGTCGGGAGTGTTATGTTCTGGGTTGTCTACTCATTGGGTATCTTGGGGGGGGTTCGGAGAGCTAATAAGATACTATAACTAGTCGGTCAGGGGATTGTGGTGGGTTCTGATTGAGATGTGAGGAAGGTCCAACCTCCCATCACCAACGTCCTATTTTCTTGTGCAAAGTTCTGTATGTGCAGAATCCCTACAACAGTAGTAGTATGTCCTATCCTATCAAAAATAGTAAAATCTGGTTGGGCATTTTGTTGGTGGGAATTGTCGAAAAGCCTCAAGATTAAGAAGACTAGAAGTAGTAGAAGAGGACAACTCAAAGGACTGGACTCAATGGCTAGAGCTATTGGTGAATCTGAGTTTTATTTAAAACCTTTTAAATAAAGAGTGGCCAACTGGGAAAGCTTAGCTACAGACAGACTAATAGTAGTAGTACAGAGAGTCATAGCAGAGGCAGTTAGAGGCAGGGATAACAAGAATTTAGAAACAGATAGTCTAGATCGAAGAAGAATTTGTAAAAAATAGAATTAGGAAACCGAAATAATAGTTCAGAAAAAATAAGGTGCAGGAAAAGTTAGGGAAATATAAATATTAATATTAACCACTGGAGGACTTACTGGGGCCAGCAGCAGAGCCCTCAGTAGAGGAGTGGTCCTTGCCCTGGGAGGCATGTTGTTCTGGTTCCGCCGACTCAGACCCCGTCTTCTTGCCCCTGGGTGCTGATCATGTAAGATAATAACGAAAGAGACAAAAATGTATGTTTGGTGTGAAACAAATAAAATATTTTAAAATACGCTCCAAAAACATTTTTGTGAACAACAATTGCAATAAAATTGACCTATCTAATCTGATCGACTAGTAGTATTGCGAGATTCATGGACCGTCTAATAAGCCTAAGTACCACCTGACCTAGCCCACCTATTCCAGACGGGCCAATTGTTCACTAAGTCTGCATTTCCATTTATTTTAGTCCTCAAAAATGCATAGATGGAGGACACATGCATACATTTTTGCATACACCAAATTGTTAGTTGGTTGCTGCTGATGTTCTGCTAGTGATGATAAGCCTATTAACACTCACTAAACAAACTACAAAAGGTTCTACTAAGGACTGGGGTAAGCAGCACTCAGCAGCACGTGACGTGACAGAGGATGCCTCACGCAGACCACTTAAAAATTACCAACTAATACTAATAAGTAACTAAACCTATCAACCCACCACTATCTCTTCTTAGTGGCAGGAGGACAAAGGAAGGACTAGAGTCTCTCTAGCATTACCTAACTTAAGTTCTCTAAAGTAAACTCTTACATAATCAGGCCAAGCGAGCGCAAAGTTGCAAACAAGTAAGATTAGTAGCGCCGAGCACCTGTGTCATAACAATCACAGAAGATTTTTTAACGTAATTTACCTGCAATGTAAGCAGCAGCATTCTTGCTGGTCGCAAAAAAAATATATTCACAATATATAACACAGAGCAGAAGAACACAAAGTAGTAATATTAAATAGCTACTCACCAAGCCCCGGGACCTCCACTCCTAGCAGGTCCAGCAGGTCCTGCTCCCGGTCCAGAATATCGGACCACCGGTGTGTCAGCTGGTTATTGGTGCGCCGGACACCAGAGCAGCGAAACACTGGCCGACGCACCTTGCCCCACCGCTGCCGAAACTCCCGGAGCCCGTACCCGGACCCAGGCCTGCCGCCTGCTGCCAGGGTTAAGGGGAGGTGGTGCTGCACAAAAAAAACCAGTGAGGCCACCTCTGCCTCACCAAATAAGGCCCTTGCCTGCGCCCCTTTTTGGCGCCGCCTTCCACAAGGAAAGCGCTCGCGACTCTCGATACGGCTACGAGCCCTGTGGCCCTTTGCCATGGTTCTGGGTAGGCGGGGGGGCGGAAAAGAAAAGGTAGGAATTAAAAAAGTAAGTAAAAGAAATGAAAAAAGCAGGTAATAGAAAAAGAGTGAAAAAGTAGTGAAAAACACACAAAAAGTAGAAAAAAACTCAAAATATAGAATCAGGAAAATAGAGAGATAGATAATAAATAAAAAAGATCAAAAAAAAGTTTCCAGAAACAAAGGATTGAAAAGATAGAGGGAGGTTTGAAAAGCAGGCCTAGAACCATAGCAATAGAGTGAAAAACAAGATGGCCGCGCCCATTGCGACCGCATGGGCAAGTTCACGTGATATTTCCCCCCCGAGCACGCAAAAAGCGTCGCGAACACGTAATACGCGTTCCTGAACAGGAAATACTTATCGCGAACGGGCGGGAGCATGCAATACGCGACCCGGAACTGGAAATAAGCATCGCGAGTGGGCGGGAGCATGCAATACGTGACCCGGAACAGGAAATAACCATCGCGAGCGGGCGGGACAAGTGAAAAACAAGATGGCCGCGCCCATTAGCGACCGCATGGGCAAGTTAGCGATATATTTCCCCGCGAGCACGCAAAAACACATCGCGAACGGGCGGGACAAGCAACTCCGCGTCTTCGCTGAGTTTCTGCGTGCTCGCGGAGATTTTTTACAATTTCGCAGAAATTTGCATAACACGACTACGCAAATCCCGCCCACCCCTAAGTCAACTGTGTTTCATGGTTTCCTATTGGTCAGGCACATTTCAGACATAGATGTGGAGGCATCAACTCTTTGAGTAGCAGATTCACTTCTGAGAGCCTGATATTGATGGTGCAGAGTCAGTTGTATGCCTGGCAGATGTTTCTGCGAGGTATCCCGTCTATCATTAATAAAATTATAAGTTTATATCTCTGATAGGCCAGTTGTACAAGTACCCATTAAGTTGGAAGTCATGCCAGCCTCCACAGTCCATGAAAGGCCTGCAGGCAGTGCAGTTGCAATAAATCATATATGGTATTGGCCACATTTCATATTTCTTTTCACTGCCATGGTACACCAGCAACTTCCACCAATAGATTTGATATATTTTAAGAAAATTGGCAACCCTTTATATTGTTACTTTCCGTTAACCTTAGAAATCAACTGAAAAAAATAAAGGATAAAGTGATGTTATAGTTAGGTGTGTTAATAATATCTTATTTTACATTAAAAAAACACAGAAATTCACTGAAACAAATGGTTAAAGTGACATTAAAGGTGCATGAATTTAAACTTTAAAAACCACTGAAATTCACAAGTCATCGTTTTTTTCAAACTGTTTTTTATTGATTTTAAGAAAACAACAAAACATACAGTGCATGTTGACAGTGCTAGACATCATCCAGTGTCGGATATATAACAGAGGCACATATAACCAAGCAATACAGAAGATCCACGTGTGGGATTATCTATTTGTCCATTGATACGTCAAGGGAATTATACATAGAATCAAGGCAGCGAGCAGAACATCATACAATGGAGCATCAATACCCACTTGGTCATCAGGGAAGTAGCAAATGGAGTCACTCAATTTTCAATCAATCCTCCACCACAAACTGATTGTCGTCATCCTGAAACATACCCAGCAGTTGGACCCACAGCATTATAGCCTCAGCCGCCCCCTCATCAGTACGTGATAGTCTCATGTGTTGTTCCTCCGCAATCTCCCACTCCAACAGGTCCCATAGTCAGTGTGTCGACAGCAGGTCCCTCACCCCCATCCACCCAATGTCCACCGGTCTCTTCGCCAGTAACAAAGCAAGCCGGGCCAGTTTATAAGGGGTCTTGCATCCCTTGGGGCACCCTTCCACTCCCAGGAGAAAGGCGAGCAGCGCCAGCAGAAGCAGATCCCGGTGGGCATCTCTATGTGTGGCACCAATTGTGCGCAGTAAGCTTGGACCTGCTTGCAGTCCCACGCTAAATGCAAGAAAGTGGCCACAACCTCCCCACAGCGTACACATGCAGCTCCTTTGGCAGTGTCTATTTTGTTGAGGCTGGATGGAGTGATATATGTACGATGCAGAGAATAAAAGTGCAGGAGTTTAAACTTGTTGTGAAAGGACACAGTACGAGCAAGGCCTAACGCAGTCTCCTAGTCCGAATCTGAGATGGGCATACCTAAATATCTCTCCCTAGCCCCATGCGCAGGCAACTGTTGCAGTTGCATATCATTCCTAATGGCTCTGTAAAAGTGGATGATTAAACTGCGACCCTCCCCCATCTGATAAGACTTTCAAGGATCCCATAGGATCGGGGGCTGCAAGGAAATATGTCCGGAGCTCCCACGTCACACTTTCCAGTGTAGCGTAATGTAAAAAATGGGCTGGTCCTATCCCAAAAGTGTTCTGTCCTGAAATGATATAAAAGTGTTGCCTGGATAAATATCCCCCGTTTCCAGACATCCCCCCCTTTCGCCACTGCTCCATAGATATGGTTGTGTCAATATTCCTAAAGAGTGCTAAATAAAACAGTTTTAACTCCCTACTAAAGTGAGCTCTACAAATTACTTTCTGGACACTTTGTCCCATATTTCTGCCATATGCGTGATCAAATACAGAACTGAGAGCTCTGACCTGCCCCCTCCCATCAATAACTGGGGCAGAGTGTCACCTCCTAACTCGGTTCCCAGGAGCCGTTTCTCACAGTTATCCAACTTTGTGAGCCATCTAGCTGCGTGCTGCAAATGTGCAGCATAGGAGTAGAATTGCACATCTGAGACCACCAATCCCCCATCCTCCAAGTCTTTTGTTAGTGTCACAAGATCCAGCCTGCTGTGCTTACCCACCCACAGGAGAGTCACCAACAGGCTATCCAGCCTGCAGAAGAACTGATCCCTCAGCGGGAACAGGGAGTTCTGCATGAGGTACAGGCAGTGAGGGAGAAAGACCATTTTTACCAAGGCCGCCCTACCCATCACTGATAGAGGAAGCCTATTCCAGAATTTAATGGATTTATCCAGGCCTGTCAGCACCCTGTCTACATTCTGGCACTGGTGCTGGGCTTCTGTATGTGTGACCCAAGGTTTGAAGACCTTCCAAGTCCCACCGAGTCCCACGGCTGGCAACTGGTCCCACTGCTTCCCAATAAAACCTCCCAAAGGGAACAGTAATGACTTGCTGACATTAATTTTAAGACCTGAGACCTCGCCAAAGTCATCCATTAACCTCATCAGGAGTGGAACCGATCCCCCAGGTAAGTGCACATATACCCATGCATCATCCCCATATAACAAGACGTTGTGAGTGGTATTCCTCACCTGGATCCCCCAGGGATCCAGCTCCATGCGCAGTAATAGCACAAGAGGCTCGATTGCTAAGACAAAAAATAGAGGTGAGAGTGGGCATCCCTGACGAGTACCCTGCCCCACTTGCCAGGATTCCGAAAGCTCATCCCCTAGAAGGTTCAGTATACATTAGTTTTATCCAAGTACAGAAGTTGGGTCCAAACCCCATGCCCCATAGTACCCACCTTAAAAGGGACCATTCAACTGTGTCAAATGCCTTTTTAAGATCTAATGAAACCAAGTCCTTTCCTCCCTCCCCATGCAAAGCATCATGTAGTACATAAATAAGGCTCCCTGTTTTCCATTTTTACTGATTTCTACAGATAAATACAGACAGAAAAACATTTATTTTCCTGTCTGTATTTATTTTTAAATGTGGATAAAAATGGAAATTGGGTTGTTTTTGAGTGATTCTAAATTCCATGACTGCCAGGTCATTAGCTGTGCGGATTGACAGGCAAGGGGATTACAAAAATATAGGGATTTTAGTAAAGAGCCTTAAACAGCTTTAAAGTGCACAACCTGGGGGCGTGTCCAAGATGGCGGAGTAAGCGGTCGTGCCTGTCCCGAGCTCCGTCCCTGCCTGTACATTAGCACTTGAAATAGCCTTCCCCCTGGTCCCAATCGCCCTCAAAGGGGGTCACGCAGCACTGGAAGGCGGGCAGTGCAGGTGGAGGAGGCGGACAGGGCTTTCCTGCCGGTAATCGGCGTAGCTTGTGTGGAGCGGTGCTCTGGCCTACCGTGTGGGCTCCATGAGTGGCTGCCGCAACCTTCACGGCCCTCCCAGCGATCCCTAGCGGGGCAAAGACAGTGGCGATCACATTGGGGCCTGCGACCCGCCTCTTGTTCAGGACCGCACTTTGGAGGAAGAACGAGTGCGACGAGTGGCGAGCGCCGTAACCCCGGCCCGAGGGCCCAGCTATGGCAGCCCTACCCTGGAGGGGCGGCAATAGCACATCATCGGAGGAGGCCTAGTGCATCGCAAAAGCCCCAGAGACGCCGACCTGGTCTGTTGTAACTGAGCGGCCCCCCTGCTGCCTCCCCACACCTGCATCATCCTTCAGCTATGGCGGGCAGGCCACTGGTGCCCCTCGAGCCCTCTGGAGGATGTGACCGAATTTGCTTGCGGCGGCCGGTGATCAAAGGGAGAGAGCGGCCAGGCCGGGACACAACACGGGGGTAGGAGGCCGCACTGTGGAGCCTCCCCCAGAAGTCCTCTAGTTCCTTCCTGCCTTTGACTCTTTCCGGCTGCTGGGCCCCTACCGGTATGCCTTGTGGGGTATCCATCCACGCTCCTACAACGCCGCCTACGGCCCTGGAGGGGCCTGGTTATCCCCTTCTGAGCCTCCAGTGCTGTGTCAGCGCACCGGGGGCCCACTCAGAAGAGGTGTGGCGCAGCGGCCAGGGTGCCTGACTCTGGACCACAGGGTTCACGGTTCGGTCCCCGGGGCCGGCGGCATGTTAGCCCAGCACCATGTGACTCTGGGCAATAGCTTGCTTAATCTTCCCGACGGCCCCCAGCGCCGGGACACCTCTCCGGAGGTAGCTGTGCACTTTACAAATGCTGGTATTTCATTTCATTTCCTAAGAGACCGGCCACAACTTGGCTTCTAGTGCCAAACGAGACTCACTGCTCAGGCTCGGCCCAGCCCCCCTCAGTGGCACATACACGCTGCAATTTGGAGCCCCCTTCCTGGTTTGCGGTCTCCGGAGTGGGAGCTGGTGAGACCTGACCGTCCTGCTGCAGGCTGTTTTTTTTTTTCTGGATCCCTCGAAGCCCCTTTCTCCGTGGCCTGCAAACTGCCACGGCCAGACAGCCTCATCGCACTGGGTCCTTGAAGAACTTGGTGCCAAGGTTGCTACAGTACTATCCCCTGACGCCTCCCCCCAGTTGCTACTTACCTCATTGCGGGAACATGGAGCCATGGCGGCCGCCAAGGCCAAGAAAGACCGGTCGGTAAAGGACATGCTGCTTAAAGGCTCGACAGATGCCCAACAAGAAAAAGCCCCTTTGGAGGTCCCTAAACAGTCGAGCAGAGAGGAGGGTGTGGACACTGGGGTCACCCATGAGTTTCTCGAAGCACTCTTTGCCTCCCTCCGTGAAGATCTTCAAACAGTTAAAAGAGACCTTGCTTCAGAGCTCAGGGAAGCGCGCCGGGATATTGACGAGGTGGCGGAGAGAGTGGCTGCATTGGAAGGCGGCTCATTATCAAGAGATGCGGAAATCGAAGCCCTCCAACAAGAAATTATCCGCCTTCAGGACCAACAGCTAGACCTACAGACCCATGCCGAGGACCTGGAAAGCAGGTCCCGGAGGAACAATATACGCATCAGGGGGGCCCCTACGGGTGACGAGGGAACGGATCTGGAAGGTTATGTACAGGAACTCTTTAGGACCATCGTGGGGGCAAACTCTCTCAAGGACTTCAAGCTGGACAGATGTCATGGAGTGGGCCCCCCAGGGCGTTGCCTCACCCACCAGCGGACATCTTGGTCTGTGTCCACAATTTCACAGAAAAGGAGGTGATCCTCAGAGCAGTCCGCGCAGAACAGAAGCTCCAATTTCACGGACACTCCCTCAAGCTATTCCAGGACTTGGCAGCATCCACACTTTTGAAACGGAAAGACTTCTACCCGGTCATGAGCCACCTCCGCTCTCGCGGAATTTCCTACTCTTGGGGCCACCCGTTCCATCTCATTTTTCAACTGAACGGTAAGACCCAGCAGCTACGCTCCCTATCTGAGGCCGATAAGCTCCTTGGGATCACACCTCCTGATTCACCCTCCCAGGGGCCCTCTATGGTGGAGGGAGCACTTGGTGAGAACAGCCGAGGACCCAGGCGCGGCCCGAGATCCACGCCCTATCGACCAGACCCTGCGGCCAGGGCAAAGGAGCGCTCGGAGGTGCTGTGCTCCCTCTCGGGTGGAGAGAAACAAGTTACGGAATTCCCCCCCTGAGGTGTTGCACATTCCTGAAAGGGTGGCTGATTCACAGGTAGGGGCGGAGGCTCGGCCCCACCCTGCAAGGAGATGGTTGTCATCGCCGTGACTGCCCCACTGAACTTAGACTTTCATGCCCTGAAAGACTCTACGACCAGTTGGTTTGTTACAATTTCTTGTATTTGTTTATGGGGTTGGGGTAATGTTTTGGGGCTCTCCTTCCGACTAAACATGTTTGGGAATAGGGATGCGCAATCCCCTCCTTCTGAGCACCCCGAGACCGACCAGCTAGCCCTCTGGCTTGCTTTCCTACATCAGCGTAGTTCTCCATTTCATCCTCGTTATGGAGGTCAAATTACTTAGTATAAATGTAAAAGGCCTTAACAACCCCACCAAAAGAGCGGCGATTCTCTCCCTCTTGGAGCACTCACAGAGGGACATTTGCCTGTTCCAGGAAACGCACCTTTTAGCGCAGGACACCCACAGAATGCACTCCAGGAAGTTCCCGCTGCAGTTTTGGTCATCTGGGAGGGGGAAGAGGGGCGGGGTGGCGGTTCTTCTCTCTCACCACTTCAGAGGGACAGCCCTAGGTACCTGTTTTGAAATGAAGGGCCGTGTACTGGCTATACGGGTGCAGCTAGGGACGCTCCACTTCACTGTCGCCTCGCTTTACGCCCCAATGAAAATCAAGAGGCCTTCCTTATAGAGGCGCTGGCGGGGGTGCTCCAGTCCCAAGACCAGGCCCTTTTTGTCGGGGGCGATTTCAATTTAGTAATGGATGGGGGACTTGATCGCTCTGCACAGCGGACAGGACAGATGGGGGCTTTCTCTCCAGAGGGGCTGGCCTGGCTGGCCGACTGTGGGCTACATGATGTCTGGCGCCTACAGCACCCCATGGAACAGGACTATACATTCTATTCCGCAGCCCACAGGACCTACGCACGACTGGACCACTTCGTAACCTACCCCGCGGCGTGGGGACTCACCACAGACTCTTCCATTGAACCCTGCTCCCTCTCTGACCACGCTCCGATTACACTCACTTTCTCAGCCCCCGTATGCATCGCCCAGTGATCCTCATGGCGCTTACGCGAAACCTTGCTGCACTCTCCTGACACGGTGTCCTCAATTAGACAGGTGATCTCTGACTATCTGGCAGTAAATGATACCGGGGAGGTCTCGCCTTCTTCAATCTGGGAAGCCCTTAAATTAGTTACCAGAGGGGCCCTCACTGCGAAATCAGCATATAAAAACAAAATTAGAAAGGATAAGAGAGAGGAGTTGGGGACAACAGTACTAGCACTTGAGTCCATACACAAACGTACAGGTGCTCCTCGAGTCTGGCGCAAATTAGAACCGGCACGGCTTCAGCTCAAGCGCCTTGACCTCGATAGGGCAGAATATACCATGCCCCGCCTTCAGCACAAATTCCATGTAGGCTCTAACAAAGGGGTCAGATGCTAGCTCATTGCCTACGCACACCCAACACGCCAACACAGTCAAAGCTCTTCAAACACGCTCGGGCCGGATTGTGTATGACGCCTCAGAGGTAGCGGCAGAGTTCCGGGCATTTTACACAAGCCTATATATGAAGGACAACTTAGGGGCCCCAGACCCTCTACCCTACCTTCAGTGAGCTGCGGTTAGCCCCCTGCCACCACAGGAATACAATGCGCTTGATCAACCCATTAGGATCGAGAAGGTGATTGCTGCAATCGCCAGATTAAAGCCCATGAAAGCACCTGGCCTGGACGGCTTCGGTGTGATCTTTTACAAAACGTTCTGCTCGGAGCTTGCTCCCTTTCTGACCCGACTCTTCAACTCCTTTGCTGAGACCGGCTCACTGTCCGACACTATGCTTCAGTCCTACTGCCCAATTTCCCTGCTCAATGTTGATGCAAAACTGTTTGCCGGCATTCTGGCACATCGCCTTAATCCTCTGATGCCGGGTTTGATCGACCCGGATCAAGCGGGCTTTATCCCCTCACATCAGTGCGGGGACAATACCAAGCGGTTGTGCCACCTCATTGACAAAGTCCACCGATCCCGGAAAGAGGCACTCTTGCTGGCAGTAGATGCGGAGAAGGCGTTCAACAGGGTGCATTGGCCCTATTTGTTTGCGACCCTTAAGCACTTCGGGCTGGGAGACTGGTTCTTGAACTGGATTCATAGCATTTACAGCGAACCCAGAGCCACCATCCGGGTTAATGGGGTGAGTTCTGAGGGGTTTCGGGTGGAGCGGGGCACCAGACAGGGCTGCCCGCTTTCCCCGCTTTTGTTTGCCATATACATGGAACCCTTTGCTCAGAGGCTACGGGATAACCCCAGGGCGGTGGGCATTAAGTTTGGGGGGGACCAACATCTCATCAGTCTCTATGCGGATGACATTATTTTTTCCATCGCTCAGCCCCTTTCCTCGCTAGCGATTATCATCTCTGAAATAGAGGCATTTGGGGCAGTTTCAGGCTTCAAGATGAACCTGTCTAAATCGCTAATTTTGAATCTCAGCATCCAACCGGACACGGAACAAGCTCTCCGCACAAGGTATGAGTTTCAATGGCTGGAGGCAGCGCTCCCATATCTGGGCATAGTGCTGGACCAGAATCTTCCTAGGACTGCCCAGACTAACTTCTCCAAACTCGGGGCGGCGTCTGCCTTTATCTTGGTTGGGCAGGATCGCCACAGTAAAGAAGAATGTACTCCTGAGGGCCCTCTATGTCTTCCAGGTGCTCCTGCTCACCCCCCCGCCCGGACAGCTACGGCAGCTCCAGCAGAATATAGATCGCTTCATCTGGGGAGGGGCGAAACCCAGACTGCAGAAGCAACTATTACAACGCACAAAGCCAGAGGGTGGTTTGGCGGTCCCCAATGTCCTGCGGTATTACCAAGCCGCCCAACTTAGATTCCTGGTAGAGTGGCACCGTCCCCTGACCGAAAAGCACTGGGTTTTCATGGATCAAACTGTTGCGGGCTCACACATTTGGAGGGAGGCCTGGCTTACGTGGGCTCACAGATCCTGGGGTTTATACTCGTCCCCGGTTACGGGCACTACATTCAAAGTCTGGGATAAGGTGGTGCAATCAGCTGGTCTCTCGTCGTTCCCTTCGCCGATGACTCCACTGTTCGCCAATCCGGAATTCCCACCGGGATTGTCACCTCAGATAGCTAAGCTTTGGTTGGCAGGTGGGTGTAAAAGGGTCGGGTGTCTCTTCGATCACACTGGCTTTATTCCCTTTGACAAGCTTAAATCACAATACTCATTGTCGGACCAAGATAGGTTCACGCACACTCAACTCACCCACTGGGTACTTGGCTCTAATGTACACCCTAACACAGGTAGGCCCTTGACCCCTTTTGAAAAATGGTTGTACTTCAAATCGGACGACAAGAAACTCATTTCTGAAATTTATCGCTTTTTGATGAAGTCGCCACATACACAAAAGACGCCTGGTCAAAAGCGGTGGGAGGTGGAACTCGGAAGTAATCTTTCTGATAAAGAGTGGGGGACATATTCTACAGGGCTCACCACATGACATGGGTCACACTGAAACTGCCTATAAAATTATCTCTTACTGGTATTACAATCCAACATGCATTCAAAAGTAGAACGCACTCTGTGATGGCCAGTGCTGGAGGGGATGTGAAAACCCCGGGTCACTGATACACCTACTATGGAATTGCCCAAAGCTTACGAGATTCTGGGAGCAAGTGCTGGACGACATAGACGGTGCCTTCCAGAATGAGATCCCATGCTTCCCTGCGTACACACTCCTGGGGCTCCCCAACGCTCTCACTTACCCACTCCGGTCCATCAGGGGCCGGCAGATGGCCATGGCCCTTAATGCCGCTCATAGGAGCCTGCTGGTTCACTGGGGCTCAAACAAAATCCCAGACCACCGTCACTGGCTACACCAACTCTGGTCATTATTAGGCATGGAACGGCTGTCAATGCTGGCCAGCGCAGTCACCTCAACTTACGTGAAAATATGGTCCCCTTTCATCACTATCCTGTCTAAGGAATTCAGAGAACTGTCCTGCCCAGCATACTTGAGCATCCTCAAATTGGTGCCGCCGCCTGGGGATTAGCTAGGTCACTACTGTGTTGTTTCCTGTACCATGCTGGCTTTCCTAACATACGCTCACATCCAGACGGGCATCTTCGGAAGGAGAGAGGGTGGGGGGTGGTTAAGGGGGCGTTTCTTGTTTCATTTTGTAAGTTACAGTTTGCTAATTTGTTTTCACTCTCTCGAGCAATGCCATGTTTCTACTGCATACAGCAATCCGAATGTATGAGAATTGATATTCCCCACTGGGTCATTGAATTTCCATACCATGCCTTACTCCTAGGAGTAAGGCCTATTTTGGGTTGAAGGCGACACGCTGTGTATCTCTCCACCACCCAGAGATTTCCTAGTTAATGCTCTTGGGATAGTTCGTTTCTATGCACCTGATTTCTGCAGATGGGGTTGTAGGCATACTGCTATGTGAACTGCTTGCTCTATTTTATATTAATAAAAAGATTTAATCCTAAAGTGCACAACCTTGATACTAAAATGTATATATTTTCTTATAAGTGCATATTTTACAATTTGAGTGTGTATATATCATTGAAACCTGTCAGGCGTTCAGGCACCAGTGTACATTAACTGGTTAAATTAATGCAGAAATATACAAATTTCAGCTTCATTTTCTCACAAAACCTAAAATAAATATGGATAAATACAGGTAAAATAAGCAAAAAATAAATATGGATAAATACAGACGGAAATGACAAAAAAATAAATACCATAAAACCGGGAACCCTATACATAAACCAACCTACGGAGGATTGTGTAGTGCTACATGCTGGCATAAAGCTGCACTGGTCCTCATGGATGAGATCATGGACCACCACACCCAGCCTCATCGCCAATAACTCGTACAATACTTTGAGATCAGTATTGAGCATAGTGAGGCGTCTGTATGCGGAAGGGTCCACTGGTTCCCCCCCAGGCTTCAGCGTCAAACACACCACCCCCTCTCTCATAGTTGGTGGCATTAGAAGTTTCTCCCTTGCCTCCAGATAGACCTCCAGCAGTTTTTCCTTAAGGGCTGAAGAATAGGTGTGAAAGATTTCCACTGGGAATCCATTCCCACCCGGTGCTTTGGACTTATTAAGTGCCTTCATGGCAGCACCCACCTCCTCCAAGGAGAGTTCCTCCTCTAACTCTTGCATGGCCTCCCTCTGCAGCCGAGGAAGCTGAACTCCAGCCAGGAACCTCTCCGTCCTCCCCTCAACATCTGGTGAACCAGCTTTATAGACCAACTTGAAGTGGTCTAGCAGGGACGACAGGATATCCTGCTGCTGAGATTTTAATTGACCCTGTGCATTTCGTATGAACACAATGGGGGTATCTCTTTTTCTTACCTGAGGATTCAAATACACAAAGAGGGTCCCTGAAACATTGATTCAAACATGGTAAGAAACCAGGGAAAAATACTAGTAACAGGAAGTCAACAAAATCTTCTCCAAAATATATATAGGTAAACACTCCGTTTATGATATAAATGTACCATACATCAGACCAGTGTTACTAATGATTTATTGATTTTTTTTAAATATAAACATTTCATTTCATTTTTTTGGGGTTGTCATTTTTTGAAAAAAACATATATAGTAGTTATATAAAACAGTGATACATACATATACAGTCTGTGAGCTCCACATATATAAAAAGTCACAAATAAACCAAATCATTACACTAAAAACCAGGACAAAAATTAATTTACTACATGACAAATTTAAACAAGACGATCACATACAATAACATTGAAACGCAATATATATATCAAGACATAAAATAAGGGTAAATAGTGGAATATTAATTTCTAGAGTGAAAACAGTAACAGTGCAGTATTAAGAAATTGTCTAAAATACAATGTTGTGTAGACACAAATGCGCCAACGCGCGTTTCGGAAGTTACTGAGAGATGAAAGCAGATGGTGCGACCTTAATCAGGGCGCTGTCTATATATATAATTCTGTGGCAAATGCCATCCAGTCTGCACTCATTGAGAAAGCATGTATGGGGGGC
Source organism: Calotriton arnoldi (assembly GCA_963921515.1). NCBI lineage: Eukaryota > Metazoa > Chordata > Amphibia > Caudata > Salamandridae > Calotriton > Calotriton arnoldi. The sequence continues at coordinate 295,333 of CAWUFW010014198.1, forward strand.
TCACAACAATCTTCAAAGTACTGGTTTAAAATGGAATGATGAGAAAAGAATATTTTTTTAGAGGAGAGAACAGTCTCCTTATCCTAGCTGAAGCTCCAAAATAGGGAATCCACAATATCAAAATGTCTGGACTAGGAAGGATCCAAGTACAGTGCCAGACTTAGAGGGGCAATTTTGATGCAAATACCGGGCCTACAAGTCAGCGGGCGTTCGTCAAAAATCTAGCTACTAGGGGCTAGATGCATAGTCCTGGAATATAGTGATAGAAAGAGTCTGCCCTAATAGAATGGCCGGACCGCAAAAGTCGACTTCCGAACATCAGAGGATATCGGCAGAGTCTTACCTGAGGACCCATGCCAGCAGTTTACCCGATTTATCTCCCTCCCTATGTAACAACTGCCGGTAAGACTTAAGGCCAGTTTTGTCTAAAGTATCCCAGAGGGAGTGAAGCTGTCTGTGGGCTGCCAAAGTCGCTATGCACACCTCCACCATATACACCTCTTGTTTCTGAAGGTCTGCTAACCTTTCCACCTGAGTCTTCAAGTCATCTATGCACTCCACAGACAGTACCTATGCATTCCCCTCACACTACCACTATTAAGGCCTCCGATTTGCCTGCCCTGGTGTCCATGGTCCCCCAGTTGTCAGTAATGTAATTCTTTATAGCAGTCCGCAAGTCCGCCCTATATGTGACATTCATAAGCAGATCAGATCCTATCCCATATGCCATGCTCGGAATCCGCCCAGCCTCCCACCCCAAGCCAACGTCAGGGAAGTCATGGCATGATCGTACAGGAACCTGACCATATGCACCACTGTGCCTATCCAGGAATGAGCCAATCCGCCCACTAAATAGCGGTCCAGTCGGCTGTAAGTATTATGTGTCCGCGAATGGCATGTATATTCTTGACCCCTCTGTGTAAAAGGCACCACCCATCCAAGAGACCCAGATTCTGTATTGCCCTCCTCAGCGCGCCCACCATCAGTGACCTGGTACTGTCTCTGGGTGGATAGTGATCCTCTGCCCCATCTGAAACATAATTGAAGTCACCTGCCCAGATTATGGGGAACCCCACACTGTCCAACACAAAGTCCTGCAGACACTCAAAGAAATGCCGGTCATCAATATTGGGGGCACACAAATTTAACAGCGTAATCTCTTTCCCATCTAGAGTACCCTGGGTTAGGAAGTACCTCCCCTCCACATCCGCCTCACTATATGTGAGCCTAAAGGGGACCCCGGGAGCTACCCAGATGACCAACTCCTGGCATAAAAGGAATAAGAAGCAGAAAACACTTGACCCTTCCACTTTTTTTCAACTTCTGTGCCTCCTAAACCTCAAGGTGTGTCTCTTGTAGGCAAGCAATTTGGGTCCTATGACGTCTAATGAAAGAGTGGACCCTAGAGCGATTGGCGTAGCCTTGGAGCCCACGGACATTCCACGTAACAATGTAAATTTGCTCAGCCATATTCACAGCAAGTTCCTACTCCGGACCCCACCCCAACCCCTGCCTCCTAGGATGACCAACTTAAGGGCCGCCTGGCCAGTAGACACTCGCACTGTTGTGGTACACGCACCATAATAACAATGAACAATCAACCCCACACTGCGGGATCTATGAACATCCCCCCTCCCCGGATATACAGCATAACAACATCACTCTACACTGCAAATCCAATTGTATTCTCGCTGTCAGGACCCACAACCTAAACCTACCCCCCAACCATCCCCTATCACTAATTTGGAGAGGCTACCCAATAAGACACAACTCGCACACAATAGATGCCCAAACACGAGACCTGAACATGGAACATGGAACACACCTATAATATCTGAAGTGCAATTCAATAACCCCCGTCTGCACACCCCATCCCCATACTCAACCATTACTATGTATCAGAGGAGTTGGAATAAGTCCACCCTGTAAAGAAAAAACAAATGGGTTATACAGTCATCACACAAGGGCCAATAACATCATGACGCTTTGCCTCCGGCCTCAGGAGCAGTTTGCAGTGTAACCTCCTCCTACATGAATGAAACCACTCCCGATCCAGTCTATTGCTCTGGGCAGGCCAGAGCCATAGTGCCATTCTCCTGTATCTCCATCCTAGCAGGATCAGCCCTCTCAGGGGACCAATGAGAGTCAGCCTCTGACCCCACTCCCGCCCCCCTATTGAAACCCTCCAGAGCAGGTGACCTCCATGACGCAGACCTCCAGGAGATGTTGCGTTCCCTGGGAACCTTGTCCCAGACCTCCAGCCAGAACCTGACATCCTCAGGAGTATCAAAGAAGTTGGATTTGACCCCCAACAACACCCTCAACCTAGCCGGATACAGCAACATGTAACGGAGGCCCATAGAGCGAAGCTTGGCTTTAAACTCCAGGAATGTCTTCTGGGCGCCCTGGACCTTGTTCGTGTAATATTTATAAATGGAGATCCTCTTATTCTCATACTTGACAGTATCAGTGTCTTTAGCCACCCTGAGGATGCTGTCCACATCATTGTAATTCAAAATACGAGCAATGATAGCCCACGGGGGGGCCCAGGCTGTGATGGTGCCACCAGCATGCGGTGCGCCCTCTCAATAATAATATTATTCTATATTTAACATGTATATAGGTGACTGCATAAATAAGTAAATCTTTATCATAACTATTTCTCTACAATTGCTTCACTATTGAATAACAAAAAACCAAATATCAAATACATTTACTTAAATTACAGCAACACTTCAAAGTCTGAGTTTATTAAATGCAACCTAAATCTATATATAGTACCTTGCTTATACATATATACCTTCCATGTCCTTATGTATCTTTATATTTGTTACTTTACATCCAATTCAGCTTCTCCAATGCACTACCCTATTTCTCACCCTATACCTGTCTCAATATATCCTCTACCTCCACTCTCTGACACATCTCAAACCTCATTCTACTACTCTCTCCAATGCTCTATCCTATTTCTCATCCTATACCTCGCTCAAAATATCCTGTACGTCCACTCTCTGACTCATCCCAAACCCCATTCTATTACTATGATTCCCAAAATATCCCTTTCTAGACTCTCCCCTCCTCTAACCCTCCTTGCATCATCTCATACCTCTTTTCCTATTCAGTTCTCCAAAACAAGCCTTTCTAAACCCTGCCCTCTGACTCTTTCCCCCTCCACCTCCCCTTTACTCATTCCAAACTTCCTTCTACTGCTATGAGCTCCAAAAAAATCACTTTGTAGACCCTTCCCTCTTCTATCCCTCCACTATCCTTTTCAATCCAACTAACACACTAACATGTCCATCCCTCAAATTAATTTCATATTTCCGTATACTAATTCTCCACTAATCCTGTTTGGGTTCCGGAGTAGCGTTCTACCCGCTGAAAAGCACTTCAACACCTCATCGAGGGTAGCAAGCGCTTTATAAATGCAAACCCTTCCCTTGTCTATCACCCACAATCCTTTTTCAATCCAAATAACAAACTCACATGTCCACCGCTCAAATTAATTTCATATCTCCCTCTACCAATTCATCACTAATCCTTTTTGGGTTCTGGAGTAGCATGCTACATGCCAAAAAAGGTATTTTATGCCTCGTCAGGGATAGTAAACGCAATATAAATGCAATTACAATAATTAACATGGGGGACTGCCCACTTGGCTTCAGGGTGACCACTGATCCAAGTCTCAATAAACTGCTCAGGGTGCGCCCCTTCAGCCCGCTTCAGAAATCCCAGTAGGCGCACATTATTGCAGCGGAAGCGCCCCTTCTCGTCTTTTTTTTCTTCGTTGTTTTATCTAGCGCGAACTTGACCCGAAGGTATTAGGTATCAGAGCGCTTTACATGGGCACCAGTTGAGTTACACAAGGACACATTCATTTTTGTAGGCACGGGGAGGTTAAGTGCCAGATGTAGGACCCGCCAATTAGCGAGTCGCAAATTGCATCGCATTTGCGACTCGCAATTTGCGACTTGCTAATTGGGATGCACAGCAGTGTCTGAGACACTGTTTGCGATTCCCAATGGGGTTGCAAGTTGCATGCCTCATGCATAATGATAAGGCTGTCGCAATTTGCGACCTCATTGGGAATGACTGGCACTCCCAGGGATGGTTTCCTGCTGGGGTCAGAAGACCTCCATGTCTGGGACTGCTTTTAAATAAAGCAGTTTTTTTTTTAAAAAATGCAGCCCGTTTTCCTTAAAAGAAAACGGGATGCATTTAAAAAATAAAAATGAAACTTTTCAGTTTCATTTTTTAAGGGCAGGCAGTGGTCCCTGGGACCACTGCCTGCCCTTAAAAAAAAATGTTTGTGCATGCATTCACAAATGGGAAGGGGTCCCCTGGGGACCCCTTCCTGTTTGGGAGTGCTTTACCACCCTTCTGGGAGTGTTTTGCGACTGCAATTGCGGTCGCAAAACATTCTTACATAGCTTAAGGAGTCGCTATTAGGAAGGGACACTTTTGGAAAACCCCTCCCTAATAGCGAGTCGCAAATTGATTTGCGACTCGCAAAATAGGATTAGTACATGGGCCACAGGTTTTTTGCGGGCGCAAACGGGTCTAAAACCCATTTGCGCACGCAAAAAACCTTTGTACATCTTGGCCTTAGTGATTTGGCCAGAATCACAGTATGTTGAGTGTCATTGCCGAGACTCTAACCCGGTTCCCCAGATTAGAGACTGACCGCCCTAGCCGTTAGGCTGCATCCTCTCCCCTAGCCTCCAGGGCCCCTGACTGGTATGTGACTGCCGCGACCTGCTCCTTCAACTTGGCCACCTACGTCTGTATCTCTTCAATGGAGCCTTCTGCCAGTGGGACTTTATCAGAAACCTTGTGGAGATCAATGTGTAAGAGAATGACCTCGAGGGCCACAGTCTCAAATTGTATTTTCCAGGGTCTGCCTAAAGCCCTAATTGTCCTCCAGTAACTCAGCCCTTGTGGGTTCCCCCGCCACCTGTTTAGTGTCCGGATCTCCCCTGCCAGAAGCATGGCACGTGCTACGCTGCGAGGTGGGGGCCGGGTCATGTAGGGCTTCATGGTGTTGTCTTGGGGGCCCCCGCCTGTGTATTCCTCCCCATGTGTGCCGTGGTAGAAGGGCCACAATGTTCTCTTACACCATGGAAGTCAGTAAGCAGCAGGGGTTCGAGGGCAGTCCTCACTGCTCCGAGGGGAGCAAGGTAACACAACACACCCTGAAGCTGGAGATCCAGGCCCCCAAGCGCTGGTATGTAAGTCCTCGGCACTTGCCTCCCCTCGGGGATCGGCAGACCCAGGTATGATCAGCACTGACCCAGGCACTTACTTCTTGATCTTGGCGGGCCTCCAGAGAGTCTCACGTCATCACCTTTCATGGAAGCCCCCATGCAGGCCCCCTGTGCAGCACCACCCCAAGCAGGCCTCCACACACTCCCCCCTGCTGAGGAACCCCCTGGGACTGGTTCAATTCATTCTGTCTGCTGTTCCAGGTGCAGCTTGATCTCCTTAGAGGAGGCCCGGCAACACAGCCACAGCCCGTCTCGGCGATGCCTGAGGGATACTCCCCTTGCTCTACACATGGGGGCAGATTTACAAGGCCCTTGCGCCACTTTTGCGTCACTTTTCCCATGTTAAAAGTGACGCAAAAGTGGCGCAAGGGCCTTGTAAATCTGCCCCTTGGTCTCTATGCCATGGGTTTCATGCTGCTGTTGCAGGACGACCACCGTAGGTGCGATGAGGCCACAGAGGGGGTGCCGTTTGGCAATGGCGGCACTCCCCACTCTGCCTGGCCAGGCAGGGATGAGTCTCCAGCCCCAGTGCAGCATGCAGCCCTTCATCACTCACGGTGGACCACACGCTAGTCCGGGCCTGCTCCTCTGGTCACACCCCACTCTAGCCTAGCACAGCAGTCGCATTGATGTGCAGGCAGCCGTCTCCACAAGCAATGCGGCGCCCCCCTAACGCCAGGAGGGGGGAACCCTGATCATGTCCGGGGGCCGCGGACCCCAGCGGCCACGGCTCCCTAGCCAGAAGTGCCACCCTATCTAGGCCTCCAGGCCCGCTATGAGTCACCGTCCACCACCATCTCCAGAGGCACCCTGGTAGTCCGTTCAGGCGAATTTCAGGGAGCACTGTTATAGCCGAGGTGCATACCCTATTGGAATGGGCCAGGTGAGCTCATGCTTAGCAGAATTGTGCAAGATAATTCAGGGTCAGAAGAAATGGTCTCCTAGGAGCGTGTCCTGTCTGCCATCTTGCATGGCCACGCCTCGAAATTCACAAGTTATGGTTAACTGAAATAACTATAACTCGTGCCCTCACTATGCAGTGTTTATTACCTCACATATTACATCATGTATGAAATGTTCTAGGAGATCATCAATAACATCATTAATTACACCTGAAATTGATGAAAACACTGTGCTTGATGTCGTGCGAGTTATAGTTACTTTAGCTAACGATAACTGGTGCATTTCAATGTTTTTTAGAGTTTAAAAGGTATTTTTCACATAGCTAGAATGTCACTTTAGCCTTTGTTTTTTCAGTGAATATGTTTTCATATAATATATACTTTTATATAATATATAAATAATAATATATTACACAGTAGTGGTTGGTTGTAGTTATAGTAAGGGCCTTGTTACCATAGGAAATGCATGTTTGGTTTGATAATAGTGTTTGTGCCGTTTCACAAATTTACACAAAATGTTCCAAAAAAAGTTAATCCACCTCCGCTCATTTCTTTAATGTTTCAGGGTGATTCGTCAAGCGGGGGCCAAGAAAAAAGGAGGGTTCCTATAGAAATGTGGTCCTAACTATAAGTTTCACTGCCCTAACTGGGGAGCACCCCATAATGCCCTGCAAGTCCTTTATAAAAAAAAATTGTGATGCTGGCGGTACTCCCAGATGCACTGATTTTGATTGATAGTAGACTGTATCCTACGACAATGGACGTATTACCTTTTACTTACCTTTTTCTTACTATCTTTTAGACACACCTGTTTGGGGTGGAACCTGCTGCAGCCAATGTTTTTTAAAACATGGCCTTGAGAGCTGTCCATTTTGTCCTCTCAATATACTAGACTGAAGGTCCTGCTGAAGCTTCACTAGCATGTTCTGCTGCTGCTTCTTCCTTTGCATAGCCCCAGGTTCCTGAAAAAGATCCATAGGCACATACATAGCACCTTGAAGTCCATCCAACATATCAGCTGAGGCCAGAGGAGGACTGGCTCAAGAAACTTCTCTACTAGTGCCAGTGAGGTTATTGGTGAATCTACGTCGGAAGCACACTACCTCAAGTACCAACTGCATTATAATTTAGTTTTTCTTTAGCCTTGCTTCTTTGTTGGTGATCCAGCACTCAGTTGGCTTGCAAACTAGTCGAACTGAGAGACTCTTTAGTAATACAGAGAAAAGTAATGTGTCTATTGGCTTGCATCCTTTGCTGTTGGTTAAAATGTGTCTGACAAGGTTGGGCGCCAAAAGCCAGTGACCCACAGTTAGGGCATCTAGGTTGCAAGATATCTACATTTAAAGGGACTGACACCAGCTAACCCTTAACAGACTGATATCCTTACCTCCACTGCTAAAGAAACTCACTTTCCTAACCATTCAGGCAAAGTCTCTTTATACTGCTACACAAAGATTTATAAGTTTCATATGTATTTCATTTATGTATTCTATGTATTTATTTATGAAACAGTTGCAGGAGCATTTTGACAAGAAATGCAATTCATAACAAACAAGATTGAAATTACATAGGCCAAGTACCGTTTGAGTGGATATAATAAACAGGGTTTTGCTTATGATAATTGATGAATCACAATACACTATCATAATATAAAACAGTGCATACTGTATGCAGTGGTAGTATGAAATTGGAAATTATTTTCTTCTCATTTGTGTAAGAGTATTTTTAAAGCAGCCTTAAAAGCTGAGGATGAGGATATGAAACACATTTATTAAGGTTTTGAATAATAAATGTTTGTGAATGCTATACAAGGGGCCTGATTCTAAAAGGTAAACTAAGACTTTTGGGTAAGTTTAGATTGCTTGCTATTCACAAAGGTATTTTACTAGTAGTATCTCTATGACTGCAGAGTCTCCACATATAAAAAGAAAGAACTGTCCTATATTTGTGTGTGCGGGAAGTCCACAGTCCTAAAGGTAATACTTGTAAAATAACTTTGTGAATAACAAACAATTCTAAACTTACTCAAAAGCATAGGTTTACCTTTGTGAATCAGGCCCAACGTGTCTTTGTTTTGGCAGGATAGTGAACCTCTATTTTTCAGCAGGCTTGCAAATATTTCTTGATCCATTTCAATGTTCTATTATCTTCATTGCCACAATGCTGTGTTTTTGTGCATTTACAGTGTTTGTGCTCATTTTGTGATTTTGACTGGTTTTTATCTTTGTAATGAATTTCATTGCCATTTTTCTTTGTATGTGTTTTGTGCACTTTTTATTATTTGGTTCTCATTTGTAATGTAAATATATTTCCAGAGTTTGTGATGAAGATTTATGTGCTCACAACTTTCGGTGGACAGTCATAACTTTTTTGCAACTGTGGAAATTCATGGGCACTGGAAGTGAGTTTGCACGGGAAGAGTGCTTGAGCACCCCCAGGTAACATTGCTGCCATTAAGATAGTGAATGAGCGTAAAGATGGCTTTAACTTTTCTTTTTATCTTGTCACATTTACAATGCTTTCAAAGACAGGGGGCAAATGTCAGGCTAATACTTCTGACTAATTCTGCACTAGTTACAAGTTACATGAGCATTTTCCGGGTGTGAATCCGGAACCCGGACGTGACGAGCAAGAGAGTGAGGGAGGGTGAGAGTGGTGCTCGGACAACGGAGCAGTCTTCGTCCAGAGTGCAACACCGGGCCGATATGGCCCTATTAACCGCTCCACCCCCTCCACCCTTGAGGCTACCAGCAAGCTACCAGCAAGTTGGCAAATCGGCACGAGCGCTACAGCTGCCTGAGCCCTGAGATCCCCACGGCAGCAGTCTGGTTAGTACCAGGTGTGGCTTGCGGAGTGTGTCAGTAAGCCCCGCTCGTGCCTTTGCATTTGCCTGGAGTCATCGCTCCCCAGCGGTGCACAAAACTAGGACCGCAGCTGCTAGAAACCTACTGGCGGAGGTGGTCACTGATTCTTGGAACTTCAACGGGCCTATATAACATCGCAGCGATGGTGAGGTGAGTCGTACCCCTGCCCCTATGCATCTGTAAATGGCGGTGTCACTCTTTGCACCTAGCAGGCATTTGTGAAGAAGTTTCCCTCAAGTCTTTTTACATTCACATAGGCCGTATAAGCTTGGTTCTTCTGCGGGGAGCTCGAGTAGTAAGCGGAAGACTTCGGGATCTTTCAAGAGCTGCATTGGAGGCCCGAAAATCCTGAATTAACTATAAGGCTGCGTCTTGTGAACTACTCTGAGGTGGCAGACATCGGACCGGTGCAGCTTGAGCCCACGCCGACAATCTCTTCCTTGTTAGGAGAAGGATTTCCTAAATATTAATATCAGTTACAAGTCTTATAATAATATCTCAAAGTCTCCTTCCCAAGTCAAAAAGGAAGATCATCCTGGAGTCATTCTGTAATCATCCGATGACTTCAGCTGGGCTATTCCTGTAATTATCTGGGGAAGTCATCCCAAGCCATCCTGAAGTATGCCTATAGGGCGAAATATTTAAATGCGATGACTCCAGATCCATCCCTGAAACTACTCCAGGATAAGTTCCTGATTACTTCAGTGGAAAACATCTGATGATCATTTACTACTGCAGGATGGCCCCGCGATGATTTCAGGATTAGACTGGATTACCGCAGGATGGTTTCCTGATTACTTCAGTGGAAAACGTGTGATGATCATTGACTACTGCAGGATGATCCCAGGATGATTTCAGGATTAGGCTGGATTACTCCAGGATGATCCTGTGAGTATTTCAGGATTATTACAGAATAATCTTGTGATTACTTCAGAATAAGGCTGCATTACTCAAGGATGATCCCAGGATAACTTTTGAATGGGACTTTATAAAGTTGCGATCTGATTTTTGGTAAGCCATGAAAGTCAGCATAAATAAAGATTCTTTTAAATTACATGTTTAACTTGTCGCATTTGCGGGTGATTCTTTACTTTTGTTTCCCTAACTGCAAACTGAGAGGAGTTTTTTTTAATGTGAATTAAGTGGCAATGTAGGATGTTCATTTTTGCAATACACAACACAATATAAATAACTGCAAATAAACAATATGTAACTAGCAGTTAGGAAGGCAAAAATGAAGCTTTCTTTAAACTCCGAAATGTACCGGAAACACAGATTTTAATATGATCAAAACAAATCAATACACTTACTTGGTGATGCACAAACGAAAAATATTCACAGAAGCCGGATTTCCACATATTATGATTTGTGTGCTATATAGTTTTATCAGTAAAACTGTATGCCTGTGCAAATTTAGTGGTCATTTCAATGTAAAATGTGAGGTCTGTAAATGATAATGCACTCCCATACAATGCCTTAGGTGGATTCCAAAATCGCCCTACCTTATGTCCATCAAAGGTAGGTGGGTTGCAAACCTTTGGTTTTCTAAAAAGTGGGTTGTGGTTCGAAAAAGTTTGGGAACCACTGCTTTAAGATGACCTTGAGTGATATATCTGAATTCATGGAAAAACGAGAACCTCCAATGTGAAACTGCATTGGAGGAAACCAAATCTGGGAAAACTAAATTTAAGGAAATACAAATGAATCAAAAATTAAAAGAAACATTTAAAAAGAACAATAATTTTAAGGAAAAATCCAAAATACATTAAACTTGTATGGAGTTTAGGACTAGTGGCTGGTTTTTGGGTTCAAGGATGGCTAATCATTAGGAGTCCTGGGGTTTCTTTTGTGGTCAGGAATGGGTACAGTTCAGGCATAAAAAGGGGGTTTAGGAATGGGTGGAATCTAGGGATGCTGAGGGTTTTTAAAGTTCAGTGATGGGTAGAGGTTAGGGGTGGTGAGTTTTTAGCATTCAGGACTGGGTGGAGTTTAGGTTGGTGAGGGGTTTTAAGGATTCATGGCTGGGTGGAGTTTCGACCTAGAAAGCGATTTAGGTTTCAGGGAAGGGTAGAGTGTAGGGGTGGTAAAGATTTTTTAAGGTTGTGGATGAGTGCTGTTTAAGGGCAGTGAGGGTTTTTTTAAGGGTTCATGGATGGGTAGAGCTTATGGGTGTTGAAGAGTAAATCAGAAAAGCAGACTTGGATTGGAATTCAATTCAGCTTACCACAGTAAAAGTACCCAGCCTTAACTGTGAGGTCTTCAGGATATGTTTAGGTTAATCACCATTCTGTTATCCTGTCTTGGCACTAAAACCACTTCCCTTTTAAACATATTTGTCCCCTCATGCAAGCCTATCCCTTCTTGTACCATTTTGTGTCACCCAACTTCTCCTTCACGTGCCCCGCATCCACTCCTCCCAACTATCCCTATTCTAAACAATCTCCATCATGCATCCCAAGTCCTTTCCTATCTACTGTTCACCGCACCTCCCATCTATCATGTCTCTTTTCACGCCCTGTCAGCCAAAAGCTATATCACACCCTTTGCACCTGCTCCCAGCTGTGGTACATCCCCTGGCTGCCCATTGTGCTTTTGCCTTGAATTCACAGCTGTCTCCTATTTGATGGCATCTTCTCCCATCAAGTAATCTCAACTCGTTCCTTCGCGCAACTATAATTTACTTCTACTGTGATCCATCCCAGCTTAATTCTATTAACAGTGCTCCCACATCTATCCAATGTCACTCATTCCCTGTTGACTTCTATCAATCAAACTGCCACGTTCTGCCACCAGTCTTTCAATCCAATATCCTCCAATCTCACTCTCTTCAGGGCTCAAAAAATCCACTCACTATGGCGAGCCAGATTTAATCAGGTTGAGTTATTTTTGGAGCCTACTCATCCGGTCTGGCTAGCTAATAGGTGATCTGCTTGATCACAAAGAGTGAATGAGCAATAAAGATGACTTTAAATCTTATTATCTTGTCACATTTGCTCCGCTTTCAGAGACAGAGGTTAAAAGTCAGTTTGTCTTTCTACATTTACTTTTCTTTCTGTCACTGAAGTTAGAGGATTTTGGAAGTGAACTGTGTGACAATCACACCCTGCAAAGCATGTGAAATTAAAACTGTAAGATTTCAGACTGTTTTTTCAAACAACACTGAAATAAGTGAACTGTTCAAGCATTTCAAATATATTTCACTAGTTATGAAGACACATTTTTTGTAATTCTGTGGTGAAAAAAAGATTCTTAAAGGATCACAACTAATCAGAACACTTTACTTGGTGATGTGCCAATTTTAAATATTTTTGATGAAATTCAATTTCCAAACATTGCGTATGCACTATATAGTTTTATTAGTAAAACTACGTTAGTGGGAAAGTTATGGCTATTTCAATGTTAATGTGCTATCTGTAAATAACAGTCCACTTCCACATCATGCTTTAGTATTATATTTATGAAAAGTGCAATTTTAAACATGAACTGTAAAATATTCCCGCTCCGGCCCAGATGACAATGCTGTTAGTGAATTAAGAGGCAAGCCAGGGATCATGTGCACCCTATATGTGGGCTCTATTCTTGTTATACATGGAGCAAATGTTTAGTCTAGTAAATAAAGAGTTTTTTTGTACAGCAGAAATAGTGAACTTGCATATTTGAAGGTGCTCTCTTATGTGATAATGAAGAAAAAGGCAGCTCCATAAGACAACATATTTGCATAGACTCACACAATTAGAGACCAGTTCACGGGCCACGTACATTACAGTTAGGTCGAGTAGATTATTCAAGTTACTAGACCTGCATGTCTAGTAAACATTTTATGGCTTTTCGAGCCCTGCTCTTCCAAGAACCATATACTCAAACTATCCATACCGGTCTTCATCTGTCAATCTACTCTCACTGTCTGTTCTGTTGTATTGTCACATTCGTTAGGCTGTCCCGGCAGCTTGTTCCCTTCTGTTAGCCGCCTTCTTTTCTGACATCAGGAAAATTACTGTGGGGTAAATACTCATATAGATTTCTAGTAATCTGCAGGTCACAAATTCAAAACCCTCCAACACAAACTCAGTCTTCTATCCTTCTGAGATTGGTAAATGAAGTATGATGAAAGAATGCAACATTAACAAATGTCACTTACAATTTTCATAACATAAAAATGTATTGTATGAAAAAAGTTATTGCCCGGTTCCCCATGACCACCTCAAGTCTTTAGTCACTTTCACCCGACTAACTCTGTACCCCTCATCAACCACAGTAATCAAATGTTACTCATTTATGCCACTTACATTACAATGTTGTCTGGGGCCTGATTTACAAAATGGTTTAACGGTTGCATATACTCATATTCAAGAAATCTGAGGGTTTGTAATTGCTAAAACACTTTTTGTAATTTACGAACATCAAGTAATGTTCCAACAAGGTTTTCCGAATTGTTAAATGGGTACGGTAAACATTAAGGAATTGTTATTTGGAAGGGACATTTCAAGGGCATTCCTTTCAAATACAGAATCTTTAAGAGATGTATTAGGTATTGCAAACAAAATCCGGTCACAATACATTAATATTTTTACACCAAATCTAAATTGGTGTTTAGTCATTCGCAACTGGGATGTGGTCTCTAGATGACCTCTTCCCCTTTGAGAATGTTGACAAAAGGTTTGTTAGGAATAGGCAGTAGTTCAATGAAACCATTGCCTACTCTTAAAACGTTTCCACTAAAGAAAACCGGGTGCATTAAAAAAAAACCAATTACTTCCTTTAAAAGCAATCACAGACATGATGGTCTGCTGACCTCAGCAGGCCACCATGCCTTTAACTCTAGCGAATCGCAGTGGGTAGCAATTACGACCTTCCACATGCATATTAATGAGGTCGTTCAAATTGCGACCCACAATGGTTCAGAATTTAGTGAACCAACGCATTAGTATGTAGGTCAATTCACAAAATTCAATCCATTTGCAAATATTTGGTGCGTACTTTGGGCCTGATTCACAGAACTAACTTACGACAAAATCCTAAACTTACTACCATTTTGGTATTCACAGAATGAACTTACTCATTTTGGTATTCACAGAATGAACTTACTCATTTTGGCATTCACAGAATGAACTTACTCATTTTGGTATTCACAGAATGAACTTACTACCATTTTGGTATTCACAGAATGAACTTACTCATTTTGGTATTCACAGAATGAACTTACTCATTTTGGTATTCACAGAATGAACTTACTACCATTTTGGTATTCACAGAATGAACTTACTACCATTTTGGTATTCACAGAATGAACTTACTACCATTTTGGTATTCACAGAATGAACTTACTCATTTTGGTATTCACAGAAGGCACTTACTCATCAATGAGTAAGTGCCTTCTGTGAATACCAAAATGTGTAAGTTACACAAAATGAGTAAGTTACACAAAATGAGTAAGTTACACAAAATGTGTAAGTTACACAAAATGTGTAAGTTCACACAAAATGTGTAAGTGCCTTCTGTGAATACCAAAATGAGTAAGTTCATTCTGTGAATACCAAAATGAGTAAGTTCATTATGTGAATACCAAAATGAGTAAGTTCATTCTGTGAATACCAAAATGGTAGTAAGTTTAGGATTTTGTCGTAAGTTAGTTCTGTGAATCGGGCCCTTCGCAAACACTTTTTGCAAATCGAAAATCAGTAAATCAGATCTGTGTATTAGAAGCCACACTACAATTTTTTTGATCCAATCCCTTTTTATGTCATTTCCTTGGCTTTATTGTTGGGACAAAGCCACAATTTCAAGTTATGTCAACCGAACGCTATATGGTGGTTTTAAAACCTGACAATCCCCCAGAAAATGGTGGATATATTTAAGGAAGAGCCTTTGGAAAAGATTATTAGATAGCCACCTACCACAGAAGATCTGCACTTGACCTTTAAAGTAAGAAACCTCACTATAAAGTTGCCTATCTTCACTGTGCTATTGGATCCTCCAGTGGGGAGATTTCAGAAAGGCCCTCCCCCTTCTGTATCGCTGCTTGAAGTGCGTGGCAGATTTGAAGGTATCTGTATGACTCAGTCGATGCCATATGATAATCCCGCTGTATGTCTGAAAATGAAATGACTCCCCCTTGTCGCCAGGGATCCCCCACCTTGGAAATGTCAATGAGGTCCGATTTGTAAAAGCCTTGTGACTTTCCTAGCATTCCCAATAGGGCATTATCCCAAAGTTCGGAGGCAGAGGTAAGTTTGTCTTTCCAGCCCAGGGCTCGAAGCACTGATCGCCTAAGACCAAATGTAGTTGCGGTAGGGAATAGAAAGGTCCGCTGTGTAAGTTGCCGTACATCACTTTGATGTAACCCCCTAGGTGCATTGCCAGTTTATCAAGGCAGTATGATAGTTTGTCGTCAGGGAAATGGGCCCAATGATTAATCACAATGAGTTGTGCAGCCCAATGGTATTGTTGGACGTCGGGGAGGGCGATGCCCCCATCATACCACCCCTCGTTAATTTCTGTAGGGAGATACGTGCAGAGCCCCCATCCCAGAGCAGAGTATGGTGGGGCATATCAGCAAGGGCCTGCGATAATTATCGCTCAGCGCTTTTAGCGCGAGGATAATTATCGCAGGCTAACGCTGGATTCTATCGTGGAGATAGCGTGCTATCAGCAACGCTTATCTCCCAAGCGATAGGAATCCGTGCGTTAGCTGGAAAACAGTGTGATTATCGCTGGAAATCCAGCGATAATGGCACTGCGACCAGCGATACCTTGCTGATAGGGCAGGGTGGTTTTAGCCATGTAATCCACCTCCCATTGGATTACATGGCTAAATCAGATTACAAGCAGGCGTAAGGAAAGTAGCGATAACTGTGGTTATCGCTACTTTTCTTATCGCTCTGCTTGTTTGCGTGCAGCTTGATAATTGGAGAAATGTCGGTTAGCGACATTTCTCCAGTTATTTTGGCACGGAACGCCCACTTTGCATCTCATTAGAGATGCAAAGCTGGGCGTTGTTGTAGGAGTGCTAAATCAGCAAAAAACGCGATCGCGTGTCTTTGCTGATACAGCGATGAAATTATCGCCGCTTTTTGCCCGAAAACGGACGCAAAAGCGGCGATAATTTCATAGCGCCGCCTTGCTGATATGCCCCGGAGTTCTTTGTTTATGGTCTGAAAGTAGGAGGGGGGTATAGGGAAAGGTGTTTTTGAATACGTATAGAAACCGAGGTAATGCCATAATTTTGAACAAAGCAGCTTTTCCTAGGAGAGATAGAGGCAGAGTCCTTCAGTGTTGAAAATCTCTATGAAGACGCGTCGGGGGGCTCTAGATTTTGGGTGTAGGTGGTCTAAAAAGTTGCGGAGATGTGAATTCCCAAGTATTTGAACCCATCAGTCGCCACTCTCATCATACAATCTCGGGGCAGTCTCTGGATATTTCCATGTAGGAAGTAGATAAGTGATTAATCCCAATTGATTGTGTATCCGAGTAGCGGCGGAATATTGTGAGAATTTGCATTACTCTGTCGATAGAAAGAGGAGGATTAGAGAGGTGTAGAAGAATGTCATCCACATACAAGGAGATGCGGTCTTCCCATCTGTCCGCCCATCTAGGCCCTCAAATCAGTGGGTCCTTCCTGATCCACGCCGCTAAAGGCTCAAGGATTAAAGCAAATATGAGTGGTGACAAAGGGCAGCTCTGGCGTGTCCCGCGTCGTAGAGGAAACACAAAGGATGTACCGCCATTGACGGTCACTTTTGCGAGAGGAGTAGCATACAAGAGACAAATCCACTTCAAGAAGCGTGGGCCGAGGACCATCCATCTCAAGGCATCAAACATTAATGGCCATTCGATGGCTTCAAAAACAATGTGGGCATCAAGCGATAGTACCAGGGCATCCTCCCGAATTGTATTAACACGGCCCAGTCAGTTAAGTCTTGTGTTAGCTAAGACCTTTTGATTTTACTAAAATTATATGTATAATATACTTGATTTATTTATATGTTTTATATAGTAATAGCTAGTAGTTATTGAGGCTTTCAGCTAGCCTTCTTCACCCATTGGCCTGTTATTGTGTCATTCATATTTTTCATCGATCCATTCTAGCACAGTAGGGGGCAGTGGGTCAGCCCACTTCAGCCATTGGCTAACTTAACCATCAGTGACGGCATTCTTCCCTTTCACAAAATTCGATCTGTGCACATAGGCGCCCTCCAAGGGATACCTCTAATAACTGAGTTTTTCCCAGCTCATACATCATCTTCAATAAAAAAACAAGTTACCACCCCGAACAAAACTACAGAACAACCCAGGGAAAAGTACAATCCTTCAGATCACTTTGTAATAATGGATTAGCAACAGTTATTCCCACAGCCACCCACAACCAATATTCCTAGTACGGATTTTGCACTTCTTGATATAAATTTGAGCCAGCTGTCTCACTTAACAGTACTTAAAGTCCCAAAGGGGTCCATTCAATTATTCAATAGTACTCCAAGCAATCCTCAAGGCTCAAAAGAAAACATCACATTCACAAGATCTCCATTATTTTTATCCCCTCATTCCACAAGCAAGCAAGAAATCCTCTCAGAATCGCTCCTCTCACTAAAGAGGGTGTTAGAGTCAATACTCGCTTTGTTTGTAAAATCTACTTTAAACTCAGATCACTGTTTGGAAATCCAAACCCTTATTTTACAACATCTGGTCGATTAGGGTAATAAGCAAACTATTTCATGTCTATTGACCGGAAAAGAAGAACAAAACAGAGAGGAAGTTGATTAATTACAAGTCATCACTTTATCAGAGCAGAACACCCAATCACAGAAACAAAAAAGAGCAAGAGCCATTCAAACCTGTAGTTCGAATAAAAGAGAAGCAGAAAAGACAAAAGGAAAAGCTGATACTATTTGTTTGCTTTTAAAACTCTTTGAGGACCCTGCTGGAGACAGCGAATCAAACGTATCCCTTCCCAGTTATCAAATATTAATTCGAAGAGATCAATCTGAACAACCTATGGCTTCTACTATAACACTAAAGGCCCGATCACGAGTTTGACGGTACGGTGGCGCACCACCAAACCGACGTGAGAATAATTGCTTTTTTTTCATTGGTGTGCAATTCCTTTGCCGTTCCCACAGCGGTGCCTATAAAATAGGCACTGGAATGGGAACGTCAAAGGAAGCTCCAGAAAGGCATGGACTCAAAAGTCCGTGCTGTGCTGGAACATTTGTGCATGCACACAGAGGAGCACATGTTGTGCCCCCTGTGTGCATCCAAAAGCCGTGAGGCACAAGGTAGCCCTGAAGGGCCCCCTTTCTTTCATCTCTTTCAAAGACCTCCATAAAATCAGTGGCGGAGATGAAAGTTGTAATATGCTTGGCGGGACCGTGTCGGTCCCGCCAAGCCTGAAGATGCCTCTTGACCACCAAGCAACTGCTCGCAGTTCCCTGGCGGAGTCAGCGGTCACAACCTGGCACGACCACGAGGGTTGTAATGTGGCGGCTGCAAGACCTCCACCGCCGTGCCACCATGAGTCTGGTGGTCCTTCGACTGCCAGACTCATACTTAGGCCCTAAATAATTCGGGAATCAAATCAACTAATTAAACAAACAAAGTCTTTAAAGAACTCCCAACGCAAAAAAGAAAGTACAATTAAAATCACCAACAAAGAAAATAAACAAAAAGAATAAAAGATTCCCAAAACAGAAATCCCCAAAAATAGTGTTTCGACAACACATCTCTCTGTCAACTTATCCACAAGAAGATGAAAAAAAATTGGCGTCCGGAAAACCATCAAATCCTGACCTAGCACATGACAAGGGTATATTTCCCATACAGCCCAGGGAGGAAGTATCCTTGCATCTGAATCCTCAAGCTGAAAATGTCATAAGTCACACCCCTCTACAGGCCTACCACTCAGCCACACAATTTACTCCATTATCAAACACTACCGAACCAAACACAGTAAACAGGCATCAACAGAATTTATTCTATGTTTTAGAGCTATATGATCTCTTCGCTACAGGTAACAATCCTTTAAATCGCCAAAGGATCCTAAACCTTCTACATAATCTTCAATCACTTACATCTCTAGAAATAAAATTAGTATCTTTCCCAGATAAGCTCGATATGGCTACAGCAAGAGTGGAATTCTGCTCTAATGTGATCCCATCTATAGAGTTATAAAAAATTGAAACGCTGCATAAAAATGGATTTGACGTAATTGGAGTCAACTTCAAAACAACCTTAGCGGTCTCCGTAAGATCCATGGATTTAACTAGGGGATCGTCACATCATTCACAAATTAATCATCAGAAAGATGACCCACCCTCTGCATCCGTAGGCAAACTAACTCTTTGTCTTGAAGATGGAGACAGGCAGGTCTGCCTCCATACCCTCACTAACTCTATACAAACACCGAAAAGTAACTCTTGGTCCTGGATCGCAGGCACTCTAAATGCCAATAGACAGGGAAGAGGATCCAAACTCCCTTTTTAGCAAGCTTGTCGATATCGTTTCCTGGAATATGGCAGGGTTAGAACCTATAAAATTATTTCGCATATAAGAAACTCCTCCTGCAATTGCCTGCCTTCAGGAGACTTGGGCCCCAAATAAATTTGATCAAAAGGAATATTTTGTGTTTGAAATTCCAGCAACAAGGGTAAGACGTGGCCATACAAAGGGCAGATTAGCATTTCTTTTATCAGAGAAAATCAAGTGGGACTTTGAAATAATCCACTTACTTTGTAAAAATGTCCAGTGTATCAAGTTAAAAATCCCTAAGGAAGGTCCCTTTTCCGCAGATACACTATTCCTGTTTAACATTTACGTTCCTCCTGGCCTCGAATTCAGTACACTATTGGTAAAAAGTTTCGAGCTAGTTGAATCAACTCTAGACTCGGGTAGCAATCCGCAAGTTCTTCTCATGGGGGACTTCAATGCGAACATTTCTAACACCATAATAATAGCCTTCAGGAGTAAAGATCTAAAAGAAATATGGTCTCTTCCAATCCCACTCTTCCCTGAGTCCATAAAAGGCAACAAACGAGGGAAAATGGTATTAGAAATAGTTAATAGAATTAACAGAGCAATCCTGAACGGCAGAATAGAAGGTGACATTCCACCAACCTATACAAGAATGTGAGCCATTTGGCGCGTCTATTTTGGACTATGTTTTCTGTAGCTAGGATTTATTCCAGAAATCTCAGCACTTAAGTACTCAGTTTACTCAAAGCATTGATCATGCAATATTGAACCTAAAAATAAAATTGCATCTCTGATCTCCTTCTTCCTGGTCCTTATCATGTATGAATGGAGATACTCTTATAGCCCACAAACTGGGTACAATCATATGGAATACCCACAGTATGAATGGACTGAATACCATGATCATCTCTCAGCAATTATTTCAATATAATAAAGAAATCATTCCAGTCTCAAACTTCGAAGAAATCCTCTCTGCAGTAGTCCAAGTACTCCAGAAGTCAGTCACCCTTGATAATAAGCCAAGACCACCAAGAAAATTGAATAATTCTAAAGATGGCATCTCAGGATGTTTAAATAAGCTAATTAGACAGCAATTTATAAGCTTCTCGCCTCTAAGGAGAAAGAAATCTCTGCTTTACAGAAAAAACATAGAAGAGAATTAAGCTGATCAGAAAAAGAGTAACAATGGACAAAAAATAGGTAGATCTACAGGTGGCAGTAGCGCAAAACAAATCAGCTATTCTGGCGCCTAATCTCTAAATTAACTGGATGTAGAAAATCCCTAAATGCTTCTCCGGTTTCCCAAAACAAAATGGAAAAGTATCTTCGAGCTTTACAAAGCAAATCCGTCTGAATCATGTAAAAGAGAACCTTTTAATCCTTTAATCTCTTGTATGAAACTGTTCATCAGATAACTGCTCCTACTGAGGAACAAATTGAATTATATATTAGGAGGACTAGAGCCTCTGCAGCGATGGGCCCTGATAAGATCCATGTTAAAGTTCTTACAAGCAATCCTGAAGGATAGTGCAAGTTTCTGGCTCCACTTTTCAGTTACAGCCATGATACTGCCCAAATCCCAAAATCATGGACTGGAAGCATCGTCATCCTACTCTTAAAGAAAGACTCTTACCTCTCTCCCAGTAACTATAAACAAACTGCACTCCTGGATGCAACTCAGAAAATATTCACGGCAAGTATTTTAGATTATCTGAAAGACTGGGCCTTCTACAGCCACGCCACGGAACTCCTCTGGACAGATCACCACTGCATCCACTTCTCCTTCAGAAAACCCACCGTACACAAGCATGCCCACCGCCTCCTTCGTAGAAGCAGGCCAAAGTCACTGAAGACCAACTCACCTCTGCCCTCATCAGCACCTCGCCACCGACACCAGACGCTAACACCTCGGCTCGCAACCTCCACAGCTGGATCATGAACTGCGTCGACACACTCGCCCCCTCAAGAAAGCCACAGGACGACACATCAAGAAAGCAAGCTGGTTCACTCCTACACTCCAAGAATCCAAGCACTCCTGCTGATGATTCGAAAAGACATGGAGGAACAACAGAATCCCAGAAACACACACCGCCTACAGAGCAGCCACCACGGCACACCACCAACTTATCAAATCCACAAAGAAGAAATTGCTCCAAGAAAGACTACTCACCAACGCCCACAACACCAAAGAACTCTTCTCCCTCTAACGGAATTTGCCAAACCCAACAGCGAAACAACAGACGTCCCACCCTCCCAAGACCTCTGCAAAAGACTCAGCACCTTTTTCCACCTCAAGATTTAGATGATCTACGACAACTTCCACCATTCCGGCTTCCACCCCCAGCGATGCCACCCAACAGACCCTACTCACTTGGACCCCGCTCACGACAGAAGACACCCTAAAGACCATGAAGAGCATCCACTCAGGAACACCCTCAGACCCCTGCCCACCCCACATCTTCCACAGAGCCTCCATGGCCATTGCACCCGAACAACGCCAGACGGTCAACTGCTCCTTCGAAACCGCCACATTCCTCGATGACTAGAAACATGCCAAAGTCAACCCCCTCCTGAAGAAACTATCTGCAGATCCGACGGACCTCAAGAATTTCAGGCCCATCTCCCTGCTTCCATTCGCAGCCACGGTCATCGAAAAGGCCGTCAACACCCAGCTAGCAAACTTTGCCGAAGCCAACAATGTCCTGGACATATCCCAATCTGGATTCCACAGCAACCACAGCAACGAGACCGCCCTACTCGCCGCCACTGACGACATCCGCTCCCTCTTCGACCAGGGCCAAACTGCAGCCCTCATCCTCCTAGACAGTTCAGCTGCCTTCGACACCGTCTCCACCGCACACTAGCCACCAGACTCCATGACGCAGGCATCTGCGGAAAGGCCCTTGACTAGATATGCTCATTTCTCCCAGGCAGAACCCAGAGAGTCAGACTCCCACCCTACCTCTTGGAACCAACAGAGACTAGATGTGGAGTGCCCTAGGAAACCTCCCTCAGCCCCACCCTCTTCAACATCTACATGGCTCCCCTCACAACCATTGTCAAAAACCACGGGCTCAACATCATCTCCTACGCCAAAGACACCTAGCTCATCCTCTCCCTCACCAAAGAACCCAACATTACCAGGCACAACTTCCAAGAAGGGATGAAAGCCGTTGCCACCTGGATGAAGAAGAGCTGCCTGAAACTCAACTCTGAAAAAACAGAAGTCCTCATCCATGGCTCCACCACCTCCACGTGGCCCCCCACCCTCGGAAACCCCCCCACCCCAACGGACCATGCTCAAAACCTCGGCATCATTCTTGACTCATCACTCAAGATGAACCACCTGATCAACACAGTATCCTCGGCCTGTTTCAACACCCGCCGCATACGCCAAAAAATGTTCAGATGGATCCCATCCGAATCCAGAAAAACGGTCACGCACGCCCTCATCAATAGCAGACTGGACTATGGCAACACCCTCTACACCGAATCAACAAGAATCTACTTTGCAAACTCCAGACCGTCCAGAACACCACAGCTAGACTGATCCGAGATGTCCCCCGTCACAACCACATCACCCAACACCTCTGCAACCTCAACTAGCTCCCCATCGAAAGAAGAATAACCTTCAAGCGCCTCACTCACGCATACAAGGCCCTCCACAACATCGGACCTGCATACCTAAACAATCGCTTCTCCTTCTGCACACCCAAGAGACACCTCCGATCAGCTGACCTCTCTCTAGCCACCATCCCATGCATCTACAATATTTGAATGGCAGGAAAGTCCTTCTCCTACCTCACATCCAAGGCCTGGAATGACCTCGTCTGCCACCTCCGGCAAGTCCCTACACTGCTCCAGTTCAGTATGGACCTCAAGACCTGGCTCTTCGGAGGACCCCAGCACTCAACGTAGCCACTCCGCCCCAACCCCCTAGCACCTTGAGACCTTCACGGATGAGTAGCTGTGCTTTACCAACCCTGACTGACACTTCAATTGCACTATAGCACTTTTTTTTCTTGGTCACAAGCACATCTCAAGTTATTTTAAAAAATATGACACTGCACCCTAGCTTTCACCTAGACTCAACACACTGTTCTCAGGTATCCCACTAGAGTTCCTATACTGCTTCTCTTGAGTATAAAACCTATCAACAATATTTGAGATTTATACTAGAACACAGTGTACGATGCTGCATCATCATGCTTCGTTTAGGGATACTGCCTTTAGATGCATACACTAAATATTGGGATAAAACAAGCGACAAAATAGGATTGTGCAAGCTTTGTAGAGGTGGAGAACAAGATTTAGCCAGTGTGTTAAATATTTGCCCAAATAAAGATTTAGTAGAAGCTCAACTTCGTTTCTTAAAACCCATATGCTTTAGATATAATTTTTACTGTTAATGCTTTGATTGGTTTAATCAACTTACCCCAAATAAATTTTAAAATCTTTTTTATCAATGTTTTAGAAAGAATCTGCACTTACTGTTATTAAGTTTCACAACAATGAATTCTTTGTATATATTCCAATTGTTGACCTCGGTCAAGGTCTAAATCAATCAATAAAAACTTGTAACTTGTGACTAATTGCTACTTATTCTTTAAAATGGATATTGGTATTTACTTTTCTTTCTCTGTTTGTAGAATGTGAGGTTTTTGTTAAAGGATCTATGTGACAACCTTTTTAAGGTACAGAAAGTATGAATGGAAAGGCAGTACAATGTCCTTTTTTCTAACACAAAACAACATTTAAATACCTGTTTATGAACTGTACAAACATTAAAAAACATATCAGCAGAAAGGAAAGCACAAATGAGGCATATTTTCATGTCTAAAATGGGGTGGAATTAAGACACTTTACTTGGTAATGCACAATTGACAAATATTCACTGAAACCCATTTTCCACACACTATCATTTGTGCACTATATAGTTTTATCAGTAAAACTGTATGTCTGTGAACACTTAGTAGGCATTTCAATGGCAAATGTACTGTCTGTAAATGACAATGCGCTACCACACCATGTTTTAATAATATAGTGGCCGATTCACAGAACTAATCTGAGATAAAATCCTAAACTTACTACTTTTGGTATTCACAGAAGGCATTTAGTAGTAGTAAAGTTAGGAGTCCTAACTTTACTACTACTAAATGCCTTCTGTGAATGCCAAACGTAGTAACTTTAGGATTTTATCTCAGTTTAGTAGTAGTAAAGTTAGGAGTCCTAACTTTACTACTACTAAATGCCTTCTGTGAATACCAAAAGTAGTAAGTTTAGGATTTTATCTCAGATTAGTTCTGTGAATCAGCCCCACAGTCTTGACTGTGTGCTCCAAAATGCACCTCCGGACAGATACTACACCCTTACCACTGTACTGCTGAATGGGCGTGGCGTATTTACTACATTTGTTTGTTTGGGTTGGGGCTTGGCTTTTTAAAACCCCTGTGATTTCTGTGATGTATCATTGATGGCAGCACCCCGACTTTAAAAATTGTTCCAGCAACACTATAGGAATTGCATTGTGGTGAGCCTGAACTCAACCGATGCCTCCATCATTGTGCTAACTCTTGCCTGCTCCTCCACATCTAACAAGGAAGTTCTGGGGGCTTAGGAGGCTACCTGTCCATTGCAGACCAAGTACCTACAGTCTTAAATAGTGGGAAATAGCAGAGCTCTCACCTTTGACTGTGAGTGGTGTTTAATGCAAGCATACAGGACAGGGAAAAGTATGATTTTCTTTTACATTTTCCTACTCTTCGAGAGTGCCGACAGAAAAATATGAAGGACCATTTTTATCTCCATGACAGTATAAAAATATGGCACACTAGCAGAGTAGTCTAAATTTAGGAAGGCATGGGATTACCTATTAGCATTTCATTTACATATTACTTTTCTGTAGTATTCTACATACATGCGACAGGCATCAAATGTCCTGAATCCTGCCAGCTGACTGCAGAGAATTTGTTTAGTGTTTGTTTTACATAGGCATTAAAATGACCTATTCCTGAACTAAAACTGTTAAATACTTTTAAACAATGCCTATCGTGTGCACATTATTTTTATTATTTTCCCATGCTAAACACTGTTATAAGGGTACTGAATAAAAAGATGTGTAACTGCTATGCATCTTACAGAGACTGGGAATGGCATGTTTCAAGCGAACTACATGCAAGTGCGGGCCTATTCACAAGGACATTTTGGATTATGTAAAGTAGTTCTCTTGTAGTACTCTTTTACATACTCTTACTTGTCATTATGAATTGGTCTCAAAACATCTAAAATGAGAATAGTAGAGAGCTAGTGCTTATACAATTAGTACAATTGAAAAGGACTGGTCCCCTCTTTGCACTTTTACCACTGGGGAGGTTGGACATTTTAGGCTGGTTCCCAAAGGCATGAATGCGTACATATAAGAGTACTTCTTCAGTACTGCTTCACGTACTCACAAATGCTTTCATGAATTGGTCCCTTGATGTGGAAGTATAAGAATTTCAAAGAACTATATTATTTATGAAGAAAATCATTCATGAAATTTAGCTACAGGAGTCAACATTCTCCATATTTCATTTGTGATTATTGCTTTGAGTGCAATCTGCTTTCCTTCACCTATTTTTCCCTGCAGATATTTGCCAACCAGATGTTAATTAGTCTTGCCCCACACCCCAAAAAGGGTGAATACAGCCTGAAATGGTGACCAATTACATATTAGGCACACACAATCCGGGACCCCAGTGGCACACACCATTATTTGGTGTCCGGCATAAACTGGAACAATGCTCCTATGTCAGGACGGGATTATCAATTTAGGAGAGAGCACCAATACCAACTTAATAAATCCCCTCTAGTTTGGCCAAAACAGAGCTTAGTCAATCCTCAGAGATTTAGTGTTAAATTCAAGATATACAAATAATTGTATAGAGAAGATGACAACACAATAAATTACCAAACAATTTTTGAAAAATAGATAAAATACAAAGCACACAAAGATAGCAAAATTGTTAAATTGGATTAAGGAGAAATATCAATTTTTAAAGTTTTAATCAGAAAGTGCCATGAAAAGGTAAAACACCTTTCTAAAGTCACTGTTCATGTCTGATCAGGAACTAGGTATGATTTCAAGTTGACTGCCATGGAGCGTAGGTTGCATATGCAAAAATGATTGTACCAGTCAAAGTTTTTACCTTTGGACTTATTCTCTGAAATGGAATTCCATTGGGGCAAGGACCAAAGATGTGGTTAGTAAGGGTCCTGCAACGTCAGATATCTCTTCATCCAGCTTCAGCTGAAGTTGTTGGTTTGGCACCAAAAGCTCGGAGCAGGACAATCCTGGATTTCATGGCTGCCAAGTTCACTTCACAGGTCAGATAGATTTACTGCCTTGCTCTGGTTCAAGGTTTAACTTTGGACGTAGTCACTTTTTTGAAAGTCAAAATCCTTCAGCGGGGTAACATTGCAAGCTGCACCTGAGCAGGGATACAGAATGACGGATATCTTTGCCCAGAGGTCCAGTTTAACTTGTTTTTAGTGTGGCAAAAAGCTCTGAGTAGGACAAATCATGTGTGACTGCAGTGCATTTAAACTGCAGCCAAGCATAGCAGTGCTCCTGGCTGTTAAGCCAGCCAGTGATGATCTTCAAAAGTGACAATGCTCTTGTGGCCACCTCCTACAAGCACCAACTCCCTGAGTTTCACCATTCCAGAAACAGGGTTATCAGGAAGGTAATGCCTGGGAAGGAAACTGGAAAAGGAAATTGTCTTAGTGATTATTATCCAACTTAACTGACACTCCCCACATCCCCTTCAAATGGCTACTCAATGTACCTTTTCAGAAAAAGAATCTTCTCTCTCTGAAGCAGCCTTAGAGAAGGATTTGCCACTCAACTAGGTCTTACTTCATCATACAAGGAACAAACAACAAGCATACTATCAGGATATGTTAATAATATTAATCTCACATTCACAATTCAATTGTTTACAAGTGTTGCCAGTTCAAAAATCAAATGCTGTATTACCTCTGAGTTTTGTTTAACACCAGATGTAGCAACAGTAAAATGGCCCTATAGTTGCGCTTCTGGCCTCTTACCTCTGATTTTCCACAAATGTATTGACCCCTTGTAAAAGACATCAGAAAAAAAGCACCCACACTCACTCTAAAGTTCCATGAGCTATGGATATGTGTGTTGTCTTTCAATCTCAAGACCTCTTTGTCCTGCCCTGAGGACATGAGGAGCAGCAGCTGACAGCTCCTGCTCTACACAAAAGATCTCCCTGCAAAGCTGTCAGCTTGATCACCTTCCTCGCACTCAGCAACATAATATTAATCTATGAGTCACTGTACAGCTCCTTTTTATATAGGGAGACATCCAAGATGACTGCAGCATAGGCATTCTAGCAGCTGTAAAGTTCACTTCTTACTGAAGACACTACATAAATCTGACCCAACAGCAACAGTACCAGTTCAAAATAAAACAGCTATTGTTCTAAAAGAGATACTCATAACTTTAGATATACAACTTTTAGCTCTTTCTTCCAATAGCAGGCATATATTTTTGTCACATATTGTGCTGTTGTAATTACTCAATGCAGCCCACATATGGTGTTTAACATTTCAAATATATCAAAAGGGAGGGACTGGGAGAGCTTCAAGGTCCAGCATATGTGCTCCAGGAAATTAGACAAGGTAAAAAGGGGTATGCACTTCCTAGTGAAGTGTGTTTGTCTACTCAGGTCAGTTTTTTGGTTCAGCAGAGTACGCTGGGAGCGTGGCTCTGCAGGAAAAAATGCCTCTTTAGGCATTAGTTTAGGAACCTATTTTGGTGATGACCCTAATCGGGTAATGTTCAAGACGCCTCGAGTCATGTACAATGACTTCCGAGTTGGCCGGCGAGGGTAGGTCATCCAGAGTGTTGCTCCTAAAAAACTCACGTAAATAGTGTGCCATTGTGCACCACTCGAGGAGTCTTGAACATTACCCGATTAGGGTCATCACCAAAATAAGTTCCTAAACGAATGTCTAAAGAGGTATATGTGATTAGGAGTAGATCCATGAACCTATATATTGAAACTCCAGTCACAAAGTAGATTAGGGTACACTGGTCCTGAAGAATAGCTACTAGATCATTGATATGACTAAATTAAAGCGTGAAACATGTTGATCTACAGCTGTTTTAGAAAATAACTTCTAGTAGATAGCATCACGTTTTTTATTAAAGGCAGGAGGACTTGTTCATTAAAGTTTTTCCTGAGAAGTACATCTTACCCTATTTTTAAGCTCACGCTTCCTACATTTAAACACCAATCTACATTTTTAGACCCTCAAACCCACACTTCACCAAATGGCGGACAAAAATATTTCTGGTAAAGAGCCCCCATTGAGGGTGCCCGTCGGGCATTGCAGCGCCAGCCTGATGTGGAGCAAAAGCCTGATGATGAAGCATGACACCGACTTAGGTGTGTGAGGGCATTTGTTCCTGCGGAGTCACAATCCCAGCGTGCTCTGTGGAACCAAAAAAACAGACCTAAGTAGACAAACACACTTCACTAGGAACTGCATACCCGTTTTTACCTTGTTTAACACATCAAGCCATAGGTGCATTTGAGGCACGATTGGCAATGGACTTAAATGGAAGTTAAATAGGCCAAACAGGGAGTCCCAATGCACAGCACAGGTATTAACTCTTTCGGTGCTCATGATGGAATGGTTCCGTCATGAGCACCAGTGCTCGTGTGCTCATGACGGAACCATTCCGTTGTGTGCAAAAGCGTACTGAGTCCCTCTGCTGTAAACAGCAGAGGGATTTCCTTTTTGTTTTGGCCTCGGGAGGTGGGGAAGAGCTTCCCCAACCTCCTGAGGCATTTTTTCCCCAATGTAATGACGATCGTGCGCATGGCGTGCTGACGTCATTACATTGAAACTGAAACTGAAACTTAGTTTTAGTTTCACTGATTCAGTGCTCGTAGGGGTATCTCAGCCCCCTCCAGCACCGAAACACACGGGAGAGGTATCATTGGAAAGGTGTCTTTTTTATCAGGAATCCAAGGGGAACGCTGGGTGGTAGGACATTTGTGCCGGCGCAGTGATCCCACACAGATGTAGACAAATTAGATTTTTTTCAGCTAAATTTGAGGTTTGCAGGAGATTCTGGGAAGGAAAACGATGGGGGATCCACACAAGTCACACCTCCCTGGTCTCCCCGAGTGTCTAGTTTTCAGAAATCTCTGGGATTGGTAGGTTTCCCTAGAAGGCCGCCGAGCCCGGGATCAAATATGCAGGTGACTCCCTCGCAAAACAAGGTCTTTTTGTAATCAGTCATTTTGAAGTCTCCACAGTACGTTTTAGGGCATTTCCTGTCGCAGGCGTTAGGCCTACCCACACAAGTGAGGTAACATTTTTATCAGGAGACTTGGGGGAATGCTGGGTTGGTGGAAGTTTGTGGCTCCCCTTATATTCCAGAACTTTCCATCACAGAAATGTGAGGAAAATGTGTTTTTTTACAAAGTTTGAGGTTTGCAAGGGATTCTGGGTAACAGAATCTGGTGAGAGCCACACAAGTCACACCATCCTTCATTCCCTTGGATGTCTAGTTTACAAAAAACGTATAGGTTTGCTAGGTTTCCTAAGGTGCCGACAGCGCTAGGGTCCAAAATCCACAGCTAGGCACATTGCGAAAAAAGGGTCAGTTTTCACTTGAAAAATGTGATGTGTCCACGGTGCGTTTTGGGCCATTTCCTGTCGTGAGTACTAGACCAACCCACACAAGTTATAGGGAGACTTGGGGAAACGCTGGCTGGGTGGAAGTTTGTGACTCCCTGCAGATTACAGAACTTTCCCTACCAGAAAGTGAGGGAAATTTGTTTTTTTTTACAAAGTTTGGGCTGTGCAAAGGATTCTATGGTTCTGACCTGATGAGAGCCACACAAGTCACCCCATCCTGTATTCCTCAGGTGCCGGCGGAGCTAAAGTCCAAAATCCACAGCTAGGCACATTGCAAAAAAAGGGTCAGTTTTCTGTGGAAAATTGTGATGTGTCCATGTTGTGTTCTGGGCCGTTTCCTGTCATGGGAACTAGGCCTACCACACAACTGAGGTACCATTTTTACTGGGAAACTTTGGGCAATGCTGGGTGGGTAGAAATATGTGGCTCCCCACAGATTTCAGAACTTTCCATCAGTGAAATGTGCAAAAAATTTGTTTTTTTCTTTTTTTTACAAAGTCTGCAAGGGATTCTGTGTAACAGAACCTGGTGAGAGCCACACAAGTCACCCCATGATGGATTCCCCTGGATGTCTAGTTTAAAAAAATGTATAGTTTTTTAGGTCTCGCCTACGCAGCGCGCATGCGCTGCATAGGCAAAAAGACCTTTGCGATGGATTCGGCTTTTCAGCCAAAACGTGCACGCGTTCCATTGCCTTCAATGGCAACGCGTGCACGTTTGGCGATTCACTTGCGGGAGCGAGCGGCGCCATATGGTAGCAATTATCGCTACTGGCGCCGCTCGCTCCCGCAAGTGAATCGCGCAGGCTCCCTCCTCTCCCCCCTCCCCCTGCTGCTGTGCGAGGCGCGTGCGCTTGTTTGTATGATGATGTATTTGATATTGAAAGCAGTCAAACAATCCTTTAACTATTTACCTAATATGCCTGGAGAAAGAAGTATTCCCACTATGCCCATGCCCAGTGGAGATGTAGAGGCAAAAGAAAAACCTGAAAGAATGCCTATAGAAACACTATGTGAGTTTGTTGTAAGCGACATCTGACAATATTATTATACTCCGTTACATTTCTACTTTACCACCCTCAAAAGTAGTTTTGCAAAAAAAACAAAAACAAAGCGCCCCGATTGAACATCTGAGGACTATGATGTCTCTGCTCATCTTTCAAGCTGGCAACCAATAACAAGCTGCCTAATTTTGACAGGGTGCGATTTCCTCTCCAGCTGTCTAATCAGACAGCATTTTTTTGTAATGACTGACTAAACTTATGGAAAAACAGCATTCATAATGGATGCCTCAAGTGTTCAAGGACACAGCACTGTAATACTGGGCTGTCAGTGAAAAATATAGAGAGGCAGTCACCCTGTCTTAGACAGCTATGGCCCTGTGTTCTGCCGACCCTTATCACACCACACCATGTATGTATGCGTTTAGGGAACTAGAACGCAGCAAATACCACAAGCAGCACCCTGGCTACACAAGGGGGTAAACCTGAGGGAAACACGAGTAAAATAGCCCAATTTTGAGAAGCTTTCTGAAAGTCGAGATATTAGAGATAGACAGAATGAAAAGGGGCAGGGGATTCCAGAACTTGCTGGGAAGATAGCGGAAGGAGGCTACCGGACCCAGCGTGCTTTCCTCAAGGGGCAGGCAGAAGAAAAATAGAAGCAGATGGTAGGGCAATGCTTGGTGTCTAAATACGAAATTTAGCCTGTAATTATAGCGTGCCTTTCCTGTATATTGTGTTGTGGACCAGACAAGGGAATTTGCAAATAGTACATTTCCGAAAAGGTAACCACTGAAGTTCTTTAATAGTCGAAACCAAAGCATGGGGGTCAGGATGTGACAGAAGACAAGTCTAGCCGATGAGTTTTGGACCACCTGAAAACACCAGATCATGTAGTCCTTGATGCCCAAATAAAGCTAATTTCCATAGTACAGCCTGGAGGGCTGTGATGAGGGCATTCATGACTGTGTTACGCGTGTAAGAGGGAGTCTTACATGAAATGAATCCAACATATCCAAAATATGTCCAAATGATTTATTCCAGGATAGATGAACAGCGCCTGGCATCCATTCCAGCAGAGCTCCAGCCCGATACTGGACTGGAATCTAGAACCCACTCTGACAGATGAACAGGAGTATTCTAAACTAAAAAGTGACAGCATGAAAACTACATTATAACAAAACATATAACAGAAATGACAGAGTAACAGATCACCACATATCTTCCCCTATTAAAGTTAACAATAATTAAAACTACGATAATACATAATCACCTAGATATCTTGGAAGAGAAACAATCCCTCGTTGTAAGCCCATATGTTGTGATTCAACTGCAGGAACATGTCTGTTATCATTGTCACCTGACACAGAGCCACCAACTTCAGAACCAGAACTGGTATTATTCCTGAAATTATGGCTATCACCAGAACTAGACTCCTCATATCAGGATGTGGAAGATGAAAAGTTACTTCCACCAGTATGTAACCACCAAGTAGTCTCACCACCATCCATGATATGTAACCACTAATTAGTCTTACCACCATTCACGATATTGGCATCTTTACCTTGTGCTCTTATTTTAACAACATTTCTCTTACTCCACTACATTCCTCCTTTCAACTGAACAGCGTGCTTGGAAACCTGAATGACTCTAGTAGCAGGAAAAACTCTAGAACAACCTTTCTTAAAAGGTTTTTTGACCTTAACTAAATGTCCTACAAAACATTTAATTTATTTCACATTCATTCGCTCATCATACGTAGTCTTGGATTTAACTTGACTTTCGGTCACCTGTTGGTACACTTTATCCCAACTAAGAGTCAACTCATTAGTGGAACGTCTTTCTCTAAACAAAAAAGCAGACGAGTACCAGTTGTGGAATGCGGTGCATTGTGGTAATTCCACAATCTCTCTGAGATGGCTTCCACCACATCAGCTCCAGAGAAAACAGCAATATGAATTGTTTCCTTCAACATGCGGTCGACTTGGAATACCTTCCCGGCGACATTATGCATGTTGAAAATCTGTGACTACTCTGGCATTTGCTTCCTTTAAATATTTGCACTCTACCCACTTAGAATAATTGTCAAACAACACCAAAGCATACCTGCATTGCCGGGGTAAATGTGACATGGAATCAATAAAATCCAAACCAATATTTTGCCTTGGTTGTGACGGCAACTCTACAGGATGTAAATATGGGTTATACGTGTATAGGGCTTTATCAATGTTGAAGAAACAAACACCTCAGTCTCAGAATCCACAGAGGGACAACAAAAATCCTGCAACCTCTTCTTGGTGCCTGTTTGTCCAATATGACCCAGATGTGCACACTGAATTAACCCGGATCTTAAACCAGCAGGTGGAACCAACAAAGTACCCCGAAGAATCAAACTATTTTCCAAAAACAATTCATCTTTGACTTTGGAATACCACATCATTTCTTTAGATAACCTGTTTTTCCTGGGCCAACCTTTAGTAATATACTGACGTAATAGCATCTGGGCAGGATCAATTTCAGCACAATTTTGCCATTCCTGTGAGGTTAAAACCTGACTTTCCACAAGAGCATTGTCCAATAAACCAGTAACACATTCCAACTTGTCCATATCATCAACCACACCATCAAGAGATATTGACAAACAAGCATTGGCATAGCCAATAGGTCTCGCCTTTGGGACCTTATAAGTGTTTAGTTATCCAG
Source organism: Calotriton arnoldi (assembly GCA_963921515.1). Taxonomy (NCBI): domain Eukaryota; kingdom Metazoa; phylum Chordata; class Amphibia; order Caudata; family Salamandridae; genus Calotriton; species Calotriton arnoldi. Next base: position 329,249 of record CAWUFW010014198.1, read on the forward strand.
CACAATATCCTTGGTGCAACAACATCAACTGTTGCATGGCTAAACACTTATAAAGTCCCAAAGGCGAGACCTATTGGCTATGCCAATGCTTGTCTAAGTTGCCTTAGGTGCCGGCAGAGCTAAGGTCCAAAATCCACAGCTAGGCACACTGGAAAAATGTGATGTGTCCACTTTGCTTTTTTGGCCGTTTCTTGTCACGGGACCTAGGCCTAACCACACAAGTGAGGTACCATTGTTATCGGGAGACTTTGGAGAATTCTGGATTGGTGGAGGATTGTGACTCGCCACAGATTTCCGAACTTTCCATCACTGAAATGTGAGGAAAATGTGTTTTTTTCCTCAAAGTTTGAGGTTTGCAAGAGATTCTGGGGAACAGAACCTGGTGAGAGCCACATTAGTCATCCCATCCTTGATTCCCTGGATGTCTAGTTTTCAGAAATGTATAGGTTTTCTAGGGTTCCTACGGTGCCAGCAGAGCAAGGGTCCAAACTCCACAGCTAGGCACATTGCGAAAAAGGGTCAGTTTTCACTGGAAAAATGTGATGTGTCCACGTTGCGTTTTGGGCCAATTTACCATCACGGGTACTAGGCCTACCCACATAAGTGATGTACCATTTTTATAGGGAGACCTGGAGGAATGCTGAGTGGGTGTAAATTTGTGGCTCCACGCAGATTCCAGAACTTTCCATCACAGAAATGTGAGGAAAAATGTGTTTTTTTCTACAAAATCTGAGGTTTACAAGGGATTCTGGGTAACAGAACCTTGTGAGAGCCACACAAGTCATCCCATGCTTAATTCCCCTGGGTGCCTAGTTTTAAAAAATGTATAGGTTTGCTAGGGTTCCTAAGGTGCCGACAGAGCTATGGTCAAAAATCCACAGCTAGGCACATTGCGAAAAAAGGGTCAGTTTTAACTGGAAGAATGTGATGTGTCCACATTGCGTTTTGGGCCATTTCCTGTCAATGGTAGTAGGCCTACCCACACAAGTTGGATACCATTTTTATCTGGAGATTTGGGGGAATGCTGGGTGTATGGAGGTTTGTGGCTCCACACAGATTCCAGAACTTTCCAGCACATAAATATGAGTAAAATGTGTCTTTTCTGACAAAGTTTGAGGTTTGCAAGGGATTCTGGGTAACAGAACCTGGAGAAAGCCACACAAGTCACCACATCCTGGATTACACTGGGTGTCTAGCTTTCAAAAATGTACAGGTTTGCTAGGTTTCTACAGGTCCCGGCTGAGCTAGAGCCTACAATAGCCAGCTAGGCACATTGCGATAAAAGGGTTAGTTTTCTGTGGAAAATTGTGATGTGTCCACTTTGCGTTTTGGGCCATTTCCTGTCACAGACACTAGGCCTACCCACACAAGTTAGGTACCATTTTTATCAGGAGATTCGGGGAAATGGTGGGTGGAAGTTTGTGGCTCCCTGCAGATTCCAGAATTTTCCATCACCGAAATGTGAGAAAATGTGTTTTTTTTTACAAAGTTTGAGGTTTGCAACAATGAAAAACCATTGCAAGATGCAGCTCAGTTCTTGGCTCTGGGTATCTCTGATTCTCGCTGAACCTATAAATCCTATATATCCCCACAACCAGAAGGGTCCAGCGGACATAAAGGTATATATGCCTTTCAAAAAGTTTCCATACTTAGAAGAAGTTACAGGTGAAAACTTTGGCACAAATGGCTGGTTTTATCAACTCAATTTCAATTTCTTTTTATTTCAATTGTTAGTTTCAATGGAAAACCTAGAAGGATCTACACAAATGACACCTTGCTGAATTCAGAATTTTGCCTACTTTTAAGAAAGGTATAGTTTTCCAGGATCCATTATTGCTTTCACACCCATTCGTACCACTAACTGGAAGGAGGTTGAAAGCACAACAAAAGTCTGCCTGTTCCTGAAAAACACCATAAATTCGGTGTATTTTGGCCAATTTATTGATCCTCTCCAGGGGAATCCACAAACCATGGGTACCTGTAGAATTCTCAAGATGTTTGAAAAAAAGGATGCAAATTTGGCTTGGATACCTTATGTGGACAAAATGTTACATGGGCCTACGCGCGTACTACCCTAAAAAGCCAAAAAAGGCTTAGCATGGCCTAGCAGCGAAGGGGTTAAGGAGAAGGGCAGGGACTCTACTAATTTTTTGAAGTAATAAAGTCCAGAGAGTCCAAACGTCAGCAAAATCAAACATTAAAAAATGGGGGGACATGACAAAAATGGGGTCAGTTGTCACATGGTATTGCAGTAAAAAGGTACTTTCTCCAGAGCATGTGCTATCTCTCTGGGTTAGTCAATGCACTAGAGAGAGTACAGCTATGAAAGATGGAGAGACAGTTCGAACCACTGCTCCCTCTTTGACCTCAGGTGGACTCAGACAGTCCTTTGAAGGGAGAATGGATACCCTAGAGGGAATTAATTCCCCAACTTAAAACGCACCACAGGGCGTGTTTGCGCACATGTCACCTGAGGCCCCGCCCCCTCCCTTCACCACTGTGCAAACGCGCCCCGTGGCGCATTTTAAGTTGGGGGATTAGGTCACCTTGAATCCTGAGGGTCCCTGGAGCCCAACTAGCCCACCAGGTACTTCCAGTAAGCACCACAGGCCTGCGTTGCAGAGAGGTGGTCCGAGGCCACGCCCCTTTTTACACCTCTCTGCAATGCAGCTCTGTCGCACTTATTGGAGGTACCTGGTGGGCTAGTTGGACCCCAGGGACCCTCAGGATTCAAGGGAACTTAATCCCCCAACTTAAAACACGCCACAGGGCGTGTTTGCACACATGTCACCTCAGGCCCCGCCCCCTCCCTTCACCACTGTGCAAACACGCCCCGTGGCGCGTTTTAAGTTGGGGGATTAGGTCACCTTGAATCCTGAGGGTCCCTGGGCCCACTAGCCCACCAGGTACTTCCAGTAAGCGCCACAGGCCTGCGTTGCATAGAGGTGGTCCGAGGCCACGCCCTTTTACACCTCTCTGCAACGCAGCTCTGTGGCGCTTACTGGAGTTACCTGGTGGGCTAGTTGGACCCCAGGGACTCTCAGGATTCACGGGGACTTAATCCCCCAACTTAAAACATGCCACAGGGCGTGTTTGCACACATGTCACCTCAGGCCCCCCCCTCCCTGCACCACTGTGCAAACGCGCCCCGTGGCGCATTGTAAATTGCGGGATTTTTTTAGAAGGGGGCTGTGTGGCCCCCTTCTTTTCCTTTTGGGCCCTGGGGACCCCATCCCCCAGGGCCTGACCCCTTTTAACAAAAAAAAATGTGAAGGGGAAGGGGGCCGCGTGGGCCCCCCTCCCGTGGCCAATTCCGGCCCCGGAGACCCCATCCCCCAGGGCATGGCCACCTATTTTTATTATTTCTAAAGGAGGGGGGCTGCGTGGCCCCCCTCCTGAGGCCTCTATTGGCCCCGGGGACCCACATCCCCCGATGCCGGCCTTTACTTGTATTTTATTTTTTAATTTATTTTTGGGGGAGGGGGGCCTCGTGGCTCCCCTCCTGGGCCACTTCCAGCCCGGGGACCCCATCCCCCGGGGCCTGGTCTCTCGTTGGGGACCGTGGGGTGTCCCCAATCCCCCCACGGTCCCGCCGGCTCCCCGCGTCCTGCGGGAGCCGGCATTGCTTTTCCACATGGGGAGCTGCTGACATGCAGCTCCCCATGTGGAAAGGCATCTGCTTTGCTTCATTGAAACGAGAGCAGGTTTCCCTGCTCTTGCTTCAATGAAGCAAGCAGTTTGCAGTGACAGGGCGGGAGCCGCGAGGCTCCCGCCCCTGTCATTAGAACAGCAGTGTCCCGGGGTGGGCACCCCGGGACACTGCAGGAGCCGGCCCTGGGGGTGGCGGTCCCCAGGGCCATCACAGGCTCCAGGAGGGGCCCCCCTCCCATCGTGTGCACAGCCCCGGGGAGGTGGTGGTCCCCGGGGCTCGGGGGTCCATAACAGACCCCCACATTTACATTGTTAGTGCCCCGGGGAGGTGGCGGTCCCCGGGGCATGTGGGGGGGCTCGATCCCCCCCTCACAGGTTTATTTTTTGTAAAAAAAGAAGCCTCGGGGGGTGGCGGTCCCCGGGGGCCAATTAGCCCACCAGGTACCTCCAGTATGCGCCAGAGAGCTGCGTTGCACAGAGGTGTTCAGAGGCCACGCCCCTTTTTACAACACTCTGCAACGCAGCTCCGTGGCGCTTACTGGAGGTACCTGGTGGGCCGGTTGGCCCCCAGGGACCCTCAGGATTAAAGAGGTATTATTTCCTCAACTTAAAACGCGCCACAGGGCGTGTTTGCACACATGTCACCTCAGGCCCCGCCCCCTCCCTTCACCACTGTGCAAACGAGCCCCGTGGTGTGTTTTAAGTTGGGGGATTAACTCCCCTTGAATCCTGAGGGTCCCTGGGGTGCAACTAGCCCACCAGCTACCTCCATTAAGTGCCACAGAGCTGCATTGCAGAGAGGTGTAAAAGGGGCGTGGCCTCAGAACACCCTCTCTGCAACGCAGCCCCCTGGTGCATACTGGAGGTTCCTGGTGGGCTAGTTGGCCCCCAGGGACCCCCAGTATTCAAGGGGAATTCGTTCCCCATCTGCAAACGCGCCAGGGGGTGCGTTTGCAGAGTGCTGCAAGGAGGGGGCGTGGCCTCCGGCGCGATGCCGGTCTTTTATTTTATTTTATTTTTAAGAAGGGGACCCCATCCCCCAGGGCCTGCCCCCTATTTTTTTTTAAATAAAAAATAAAATTTGGAAGGGGGCCGCGTGGCCCCCCTCCCGAGGCCTTAATCGGCCCCGGGGACCCCATCCCCCGGAGCATGGGCTTTTTTTTTTTTTTTAAATCTTTTGGAGGGGGGCTGCGTTGCCCCCCTCCTCAGGCCACTTATGGCCCCGGGGACCCCATCCCCCCGGGGCCGGCCTTTGTTTTTTTGTGAAAATTTTGGGGAAGGGGGCCACGTGGCCCCCCTCCCGGGCCACTTGTAGCCCCGGGGACCCCATCCCCCGGGGCTGGCCCTCTCCATTGGGGACCGTGGGGGGTCCCCAATCCCCCCACGGTCCCACCGGCTCCCCGCGTCCTGCGGGAGCCGGCATTGCTTTTCCACATGGGGAGCTGCTAAGATGCAGCTCCCCGTGTGGAAAAGCAATTTGCTTTGAATTTTGGAAGAGAGAGCAGGTTTCCCCCTGTCATAGCAAACAGCAGTGTCCCGGGGTGGGCACCCGGGACACTGCAGGAGCCGGCCCTGGGGGTGGTGGTCCCCAGGGCCATCACAGGCTCCAGGAGGGGGGCCGCGCGGCCCCCCTCCCAACATGTACAAGCCCCCGGGAAATGGTGGTCCCCGGGGCTCGGTGGTCCAAAACGGACCCCCACATTAAAATTCTTAGTGCCCTGGGGAGGTGGCGATCCCCGGGGCGTGTGGGGGGGCTCAAGCCCCCCCACACAGGTAATTTTATTAAAAAAAAGAAGCCCCGGGGGGTGGCGTTCCCCGGGGCTGCGGGAGGGCCGAGTGCCCTCCCGCACCATTTTTAATTCAAAGCCCCGGGGCTTGGGGGGGCCTTAGAGTCCCCCCACCCAAATATTTTATGAACCCCCGCATGCCCCCGGGACTTGGCCCACCCGGGGGCCAAATAACAACGAAGCGCAGGAGCCCGCGCTTCGTCTTTTTTTTTTTTCACGGCGGGATCCGCGCATCCTAAGCGCATCCCGCTGATTTTTTATTTTTTTTTAAATGCTTTTTTTGGCCCTGTGGGTCCTTGTGAGACCCCCTAAGCAGGCCTAGGGGGTCAGGGTGTTTCTACCCTGCCCCCTTTTTGCGTTTTGCGCACTTGTTTCTCTCATTTCTTGTGCCTCTGTTCTACCGAGGCAGAAGATGGCTGCCGACACTTCCTGGTTTGGAGTGTTGACAGCCAATTAACATACAGCTCGTGGTCGGGAGGGTGCGCGGATCCTCCGCGGCCATAGATATATATGTGTTTTTACTTTTGATTTTCTCAGCAACTGCTGAACGGATTTACACCATTTAACAAAAAGGGTTCTTTCTGAACCAAGAACTACCTCTTTGCCAAATTTGGTGTAATTCCGTTCAGCAGTTCGGGCTGTAGCCTTGCATAAAGTTTCCTATGGGAAATTGATTTTTTGACTCTTATTTTTTGAATTTCTCCGCAACTACTAAACGGATTTACACCATTTAAAAAAAGGTCGATTTCTGAACCAAGCGCTACCTTTTTGCCAAATTTGGTGTAATTCCGTTCAGCAGTTCGGGCTGTAGCCGTGTCTAAAATTTCCTATGGGAATTAACATGGAGAAAACATGTTTTGGGATCCCCCTTTTTTCTCGGCCCCTGCTTGCCGAATCACCCCAAAACTTTCAGGATAGGAGCGGACCGGAGCGCCCCACGAGTTTTGCAAATTTCGCGAAGATTCATCAACCGGCGCCAAAGTTATTGGAAATAGAATGCTGTGAATTTCCTATGGAAAATAGGTCCTAACTATAACTATCTACTGGCGACCGCCAGTAGATAATATATATATATATATATATATATATATATATATATATATATATATATATACGTAAGTGCAATATACATAGGCACTCATCAGTAGGCGTTGCTGCTTCAACTGCCCCCCAAACCTGTTTGTCGCCCTCTCCACAGGGTACGTTGCAGACCCCTCTCGACCATGACCCGAGGGTCTTCATAAAGGATACCTCCGGCGAGCTCAACGAGCCCAGCATAGCTTTAAGGACTCGGACCTCTAAACTCCACTGTGAAGGTACGACAAGAGAGTTACCTGCGAAGCGTAAACGGGGTATAGGCACGGGTGCATATAAATCAAGAGCACTAAAGGAGCCCCGTCGTACTCACCCTCCATCGATCCAAACAAGTTCTATCGGCACACAGACTGATGATTTTTTGCTCCCTACATCAAGCATTCTTTCAGAGGCTGTGGTTACCGAGGCCAGTAAGCCTCTTTTGGATAGCGTTTTAACCCAGTTTAAGGACCTGATTGACACTAACTTTGTCCAATTGTATGGGCGCTTAGAATGTATGGATATGGTCCTAAACAATATGAACAATTTGAATAGTCAAAATGTGCCCTCTCACGTTGCTGCTGCTCCAGGGGAGGGTCTGGTCTTGGATAATTTCTATGTATCAATTAAAGCTCCCCTAGAGAAATTGCTGGCCAGGGTACCTGATATAGAGGAAGCACTAAAAAGAGTTGAAAGCGTAGGCTCAGTTAATCACTTGCAAAATTTTCCAAAACCCACACCTACACTGAACAACGGCAGTTCATCTCATGCCCCATCTCATGCCCCTCAGGTTAACATTCCTCAAACAGAAGACAGAGCACTTGAAGGCAACAAGAGTACCACCAACACAAAATATACTGAAGCCGTAATACACAATAACGCCAGATGTCCCCTCAAGTTGTCAAGGCCTTGTGTAGCCCCTACGGATAGGGAGAACATGGAAGAGGTGAGATTGAACTTGCCACCAGAAGCCACGCCGTATATAATAATATTGGCAAATGTTCCATCTCTTACCTCACAGGCTAATGAAACGTGGGAGACATTAAGGAACAGGGCACTCTGCTGGCTCGGAACTAGGACCGGACTAACAGAGGCCCTGTTCACTGAGTTTAAAATGGTGAGAAGAGTCGGATGGGTAGGGACCAGGGAAAAAACACTCCCTGACGATTGTATTGTTCTTACTCTTAGAACGCCCAGCTTGACACGGGAGATTCTACAAAGACTTGGCAGCACTTACGTGACAACTAGGTATATAAATGTACTTCCCCTGGGATACTTTTACCCTCCAACAGATTACATCCATCACCAGGCACGACAGCAGAGATCTACACATTTAACCAATCATTCACAATTTAGTGTACCACTACACAATAGATTTGATATACTCTCTTCCCTGGAAGAAATAGATTGACTCAACTATGCATCTAGTCATGTAGTGCAGAGCCAGTCTACTGTAAGCTGTCCATATGGATTAGTTCCCAACCTAACCCTACCTGACCCGTGGGATGACCAAGACACTTTTGACGTTTCACAAGAGGACCGTGGCCTAGGTAGAGAGGGGCCACTGGCTGATGCCCACTTAGATGCTGAGAGGTCAGGTGACAGCACTGTACCCTGCAACAACGAACAGAGCCCAAATCAGTTAACTATAACGACTCCTCATGCATCCTTTCTAAAAAATAAGAGTCTCCCTTTTAATGCCTTTAATGACATCCCCCCCTGTAATAATTGTGATCTACTTTGCAGTAACCGTGATTGTCAGGGTGTTTATGGGTCTAGCCTAGAGATTAACACCTCTGGGAATGTGGCTCATAACTCTACTGGTTATTGTAATCTTCTCGGAAACGATATTGATAATAACAATAAGATCCGTATAAAATAATCAGGGAATAACCTTACAGTTTTAAGCTGGAACTTCGCGGGGCTCCGCAGTAAACATAGTATTCCAGAATGGCTGGAATTTATGACCGGTTTTGTGATCATGATGGTGCAAGAAACCTGGGCCAACGACCCTATACATCCTAATGGTTTCAAGACCTTCCATCACCGAGCTATTCCATCCAGTCATGGTAGATCAAAGGGCGGCCTCTGTGTCTATGTATCTAACAAATTGGCCAGCAACAGTGTAACAGTAAATTCATCCAATCCATTTTATCAAATTGTCCAGGTTGATTCTACTACCTCTATTTCATTGATCTTAGTTAATTTTTATAACAATGCCTGTAACTTGGACATAAAGGATATTCTGTGTCAACTTGATGAGGAATTGGAAACTATCTTGGATAAGGGTTCAAATGATAAAATCTTGCTTTGGGGGGGTGATTTTAATATCCAACCCTGCCAATTGCTGGCTAATAAAGTCTGTGGCATGATTTCTCCATTGGGTGACGATGTCTCCCACTTTGTTCATTCAGGGTACGGGGAGAAACTTAATGAGCTGCTCTTCAATTATGACTTAGGCTTTACTAACGAACTTGGAGGCAGCTCCGGTTGCAGTACCCTGTACATTTGATGGCAGCAGGGGTAAGAGTGTCATTGATTTCCTTCTATTTCCCAAACGTTATTCTGCACTTGTTCTTAATTTTGCCTTACATAATATCGGAATGAGTGATCACTTTCCTCAGAGCTTTGAACTGGACATTAGTCTTCAGAGCAAGCCTGGGCAAGGGCAATCCACGTTTGCCGTGGAGAACATAGTACTCTCCCGTTCAAACGGCTTTACCCTGCGTTGGTCCATGGTTGACCCATCTCGATTTTTACAGCAAGTCATTATAAAACAGAGTAGGGCTTTTGAGGTCTGTTTGGATGAGACTGCTGACGCTAGTACGGTCGTGGATGCTTTTGGACACATTAGTGAGGAGATTAGTGGTGGGTTGATTACTAAACAGATTAGAGGGTCAATGAAAAAGCTAGCATGGTTTGACCATGCGTGCACTTCTGCACACAATAAGTTAAAGAAGGCCTTGAAGGAGTCACCTAGGAATAACACAGAAGTACAAAACTGTAGGCGGGCTTATAAGCAAGCACTAAAACATCGCAAAAAGGTTCTTAAAGAGGAGGCTTGGGACCGTCTGCAGGAAGCAAGCCAGAATAAAGATTCTAAGTCATTCTGGCGTATTGTAAACTCTCCCTTCTGCTGCGACGATGATAAACCCAGAATAGAGGCAGCAATTACAGAACAAGAATGGGTGGCCCATTTTGCGAAATTATATATGGGTTCAGTTGAAAAGGACCAAGAGAACTCCGTGGTCGGCATGAGAGATGTCTCCCCTGGGCCTACTCCGGTGTGGAAGTATTTTGATTTTAGCTTCATACTGGAGGAGGTGATTCGGGCAATTGGAGCTAGCAAGGCAGGGAAGGCTCCTGGCCCAACGGGATCCCGATTGACATTTTTAAAGACAACATTGATCTCTGGGGGCCTCTTCTGACCCTGGTCCTTAAGTCTTTTCAGGAAGTTGGTTTTCCAGCATCCTGGTCGAAATCACACATCGTGCCTATATTTAAAAAGGGAGACCGCAACTGTCCCGCACACTATAGACCCATCTCCTTGCTGGATTCGCTGGTCAAGGTGGTGGGTCGTATTGTGCTGGACAGATTGCAGGAGTGGGCAGACTGTAACAATATTCTGTCCGACTTCCAATATGGCTTTCGCCAGGGTGTTGGGACCACAGAGCAGGCTATCAACCTGAACTTGCTAGTGAGCAAGTACACACAAATAAAAGGGGGCAATTTGTTCCTGGCGTTTGTGGATTTGACCTCCGCATTCGACTGTGTCGCCCATGATAAACTCTGGTCTATTATGGCATCGATGGGCGTTGACCGTGCCATCGTCAATTTCCTCAGATATTTGTATTCAATGAGCTCTGCCAAGATCCGATATGGCATGAATGGTGAATGCACAAGCCCTGTTGACATTAAGAAGGGGATCCGTCAGGGGTGTGTGCTCGTGCCGTTCTTATTTAACTTATATATCAATGGCTTGGGCAGCACCCTTGTGGACTCCTGTATCGATCTGCCCCTAATCGGCAACAGGCCAGTACCAATATTATTGTATGCGGATGATGCAGTACTTATGGCCCGCACCCCTAATGCCCTTCAGCATCTTTTAGATAAATTTGTAAATTTTATGGAGAACCTGGGTCTTTTAATTAACATAGGTAAAACGTACGTTATGAAAGCTGGTCGAAAGCTAGCCAAGGGACGCAAGATTTTAATAGGAAAAGAGATTTTACCCCAAACATCAACTTTCTCATATTTGGGAATCCTATTTGATAGTAATGGTAACTGGAAAAGTGCAGTGAAATCGAGAAGAATGCAGCTCCTCAGATCAATTGCGGGTCTGAATAATTTTTCTAGGAAAATGGGACGTAAATCTCCCAGGGATATGATGAGCATTTATAACGCCAAATGCCGATCAGTAGCGATGTACGGCTCTGAGTTGTGGGGACACGTAGATGTTGATTCCTTACAGCTGGTAAAAAATGGGTTTCTTAAAAATCGTTTGGGGCTCCCAACCAGTTGCTCAAACTTTGTGTGTCATGCAGAGTTGGGCGTAACTTATTTAGAAGATTTAATAAGGGTGCAGCCAGTGCTCCTATGGCACAAGCTCTGGACATCGGACCACACGGGCTTTAACAGAGCCATTGTACAGGACTGTTGTGGTGCCGACCATGCATTGAAAATTCCATGGCTGAAGTACATAAAGAATTTCATGCAGGATATTTGTCATTCTGAATATTACGATAATCCTGAATCTTTGTTGCATATATCAAGAGCATCTTTAAAGAAAATAGGCCTGAACAACTTAGAGGAAAAGAGATTAACATCAGAACTTGTGAAGCCCACCGTACAACATAATCAAATGGTACTGACCTGCTATACGATGCAACCGTATTTAATTGGTGTTTTAATTGCTCAACATAGATTTGTATTGACACGTTTTAGGCTAGATATTTTTCATCGTTTGACAACCTTTCCCACTACCAACAACTGGTCTCGTCAATTAATATGCTGTCCTTGCGACCAGATCTCTAAACAATCAACTATTCATGTACTGTTTTTCTGCAAATTTTATACAGACCTAAGGATTATTTTTATAAAGCCTCTAATGAAATCGTTAAATTTTAGACAATGCAGACCAGCCTACTTATACCTACAATTGCTCCCGGACTTGTTTACATGTGTGGTAGTGGCAAGATTCTTGAGGTCTGTTATCACTAAAAGGAAGTTTTTACCTGCTGCATTTTAAATTGGCAAGCGTTTTTACTGTACCTGCCTTTTAATGATTTGATTAACTCTTCTCATTTTTAAATTTGTACTGAACTGTAAGCTTTTATGATTCTTTTCTGAATCGAATAAAGTTGATTTGATGATATATATATATATATTATATATAAGTGCAATATACATATGTGTGAATTAATTATGTAAACATCTTTGTCTGGTATTCAAAATCTGCAACACAAGCAAGGGGAAATACAAAAAGATCGAGAACAAAAATAAACCACTCATGAAATGGTAATATGCTATCACAGCATGCCATGCTATCTTAAGTATGTGTTTTGGCAAGGCCTCTCTGTCTGACAGCACGTTGGCCGGCTTTCTGTTTCTCTTTGATAAAGGCTTCATGCAGAGTTGTTGCATCAAAGAACGCGCATTGTACGTGTTTTTCTGAGATCTAGAAGGCTACTCTGAAGCTGTACCAGCAGGGAAAATAAATCTGACTTGGATTTGTAAATTCACACTTTTTCTTCAGTTTCTTAGCTTCCTGAATGTTTTTTGTTGTTGTTGAAATCGGGTCGTTTGCCAATGAACCCTCTTGATACATGACAGATTAACCAGCAGATGTGTTTTTTCCATTCCACTGTTAATGAAAGGAGCATCCAAAAAGGAGCATAGGTGTTCGACAACTTTCCTTCAGGCACCGGGGTCTAGCTGGCACGATCTACATAGCAGATGGCGTCCCAGCATCATTTTAATGAGCGGTTCAAGTAAACACCTTGCAGACCCTTTCTGTTTCTCTCACACTACTTTATCAGAAATGCCCACAATCCTCACCTCCTTGTACAGAGATGAATCACGGCCATTTTAAGTCCTCTTCTACTTGATATAAATAGATTTTTGTTGAGACAGTTGTAGCTCTGCAGCAGATGTATTCACAATATCCATGCATGTACCTTCTTCACCTGAAATGGTTTAGTCAGTCATTTGCACATATGCCACAGTAAATGGACTGCACACCGAAAGAATTGTTTGAATTCTCATTGTTTGCATTTTTACATTCATCGCTACTAGACCTCCTTCAGTTGCAGAAGAGGGAAAGGGTATCCTCGTCTTACCCTTTCTTTGCCCTTGGAGCATTGCTATTGTTAGAGGCCTTACCTGAGTCCTGTTGTTTCACAGCTCCTTTGTATTCAAACTTCTATAAGATGTGCCTTCTAACAACCTATCTGAATCAAAGCAGCCCAAAGAGTGTGCAAGAGACAGAAACCCAGGCCTCTATTCGTAACTGCTCTTGAATGTCCTTTCCTGACTGATAAGAAGCTTCAGCTATGTCACTATTGTTTTGAAATGTCTTCTGGTTCTGTCAGATAAGAGACTTTAGGGCTAATTAAACAAAAGCTACGGTAGGTGCTTTCCAACGCAAGCAATCAAAAACAGGCTTCGATACCTTCTTCTCATTTTCTATTTCAATTTCTATCATTTCGCAACTGGCTTATTTCTTGTACTATGTGGACTTCAATAAATTCCATACCCAGAACAGCATCAGCTGTTGACTATTTTAATTAAATGCTACAGCACAAATATATATATATATATATTTTTTTTTTATCTTCATCTAATGTAATGAAAAAATAGTGTGATGTACAGAACCCCTGGGGCTGTAACATGATGTTTTTTTCAGGCGCAGAACCCTGTGCCTGCGTTAGGTCCTTGAGTTAACGCTTTATTTTCAGTAGGCAAGGGTGGAGTTTGCATAATCTGTCTGCGCGGTACTCTGCGAAGTGTCAAAAGTACTCCGCAGGGCTACGTCGAGTTCCGCCAGCAGACGGAGCTGCTCGCCGCACCCATTCGTGTGATATACGCAATTTGAAATACATTTCTTGTGCTGGAAATCACACGCGAACAGCACCAAGCGATTCGCATGGGCGCAGCCATCTTGTTTTTAGCTCTGTTTATGGTGTTGGGGCCTGCTTTTTGAATCCCTCTCGATTTATTTAATCCTACCCCCCTGAAACTTATCTACCCCATATTGTTATTTATTTCCATATCCTGTGTCTTTATGTTTTTTTATTTTATGTTTTTTCTCATTTATTTTGTGTTTTTGCGTGACTTTTGTACTTTTTTATTTTTCACTTTTCTTTATTTTTTTCCTTCCTTCCTTCTTTTTTTTTCCTGTTTCTATTTTCTTCTCTTCCCCCAAACCAGCGCCATGGCAGAGCAGCACCACCAGCTGCAGCCACCTACCTTTCGGTCAGCCGCGCCGTGAAGGGGAGCAGCCCCACACGATATTCTCAGAGGTGGAGGTGTGGCTGTACATAATGTTTATGTGCAGTGCCAACCTCCCCTCCACCCTGGCAGCATGTGGCAGGCCTGGCAGTGGGTACGCCCTCCAGGAGCGTAGGCAGCTCTGGGAGAGCTGTGCTGGGCTGTGCACGGCTGCTCTGGGGTCCGACGTACCCAACAACAGCTTTCATACTGGTGGGCTGACATCCTGGATAGGGGCCATGACCTGCTCGACCTCCTGGGTGTTGAGGTTGCTGGGCTTGGTGAGTAATAATTATTTATTTGTCGTGTTCTTCAAACTATGCTAATATTTTTTTACCATATAGCAAGTATGTTGGTCACACTAAGGCAATTTAAGTTTATGTTACAAATATTATGTGATCACAGAGTAGACAGGTGCTCAGCGGCGCTACCTAATCCTACTCGGCACTCGCTTGGGCTGTTTATTTAAGAAGTCATGCAGAAACTCCTCTGTTCTGTCACTAAGATAGTGGTAGTTGTTAGTATTAGTGATTTAGCGCGTTCTCTCACTTAAGTTTTCTGTGCCTTTATTTATTGGTAGCTCGTACTGTCCCAAACCCAAGAATTTTTCCAGTGATGTGTAGTATGTATGCATCTAAGCATTGAAAAAAAAATGCAGACTGATTTGGCCAGTCAAATGGGGTTGAAACTGAGAGAATGAGATGAGAAGCAAAGATCATTCATTTATAAGTAGTTCCAAAATGTAGTTTAGGAAAATTTGGAATAGGGTTAGGTTTAGGAAATTAGGAATAGGTCCATGATACTAGTAGTACTATAGGAAATCTGTTTTAGAAAAGTTCAATATTACTGTGTTTACCTTTCCCTGTCAAAATATTTTTGTGGAGATTAATAATAACTGCACCACTAATCTTTTTTTTTATTTCTTACATTAGCATCCAGGGGCAACTCCTCTTTATTCTATATGTTTGTTTCCTAAATTCTTCATATCCCTGCATTATCCTATTTACTTATTTTCTATATTTCAAGTTACTGTACTTGTCATCAAACTGTCTGTACTTGTCTGTCTGGTCTGTAGAACTCCTTTCTTCTGCTCTGTCAGTAAGCTTTCCCTCTCCCCTTATATATCTTGTGGACTGGTGGTGTTGTAAGACTCAGGCAACCCATTTTAGGTCAGGTACTACTACTCTACTGTGAAGATTGCATGCCCTAGTAAGGTATTGTCTTCATGTTTGTTGAGAAGGCTTTCTTTTTCTTGCTCATGCTCAAACAGTAAAGCGAGAGAGTGGCCATGGTCAAGGTGGACCCCCCAATGTTGTGTATGTATTATTATCATAGTATACCAGCAGTTGATGACAGTGCAGCATGGCTCGAAGTATGAGGACGGCCCCATTGCATTTGCCAACCAAGACCATATGTCCTTCGCTGATCGGTTATTCCACCCCTTCATTGCGCTTCATTTACTCAAATTCATCATAGTTCTGCCGGCCCATTACAAAAATATTTTTGACTGGCTTGACAACCTGGCTTTTCAAACATTGCCAACCAACAAAATGCCCAACGTGATATTTTGAATTTGACAGAAGATAAACCGAACTATAGCGATGAATTGTGATTGTATTTTGCTAAAAAAAAATAAAAAATAATGGGTGACGCATATCTGGCATGTAAATTCAAATGTGTAATGTTTTTTCCAGCTGCGCAGAACACCAGTGCCGGCACGAGGGCGCCAGTCAAGCGAAGGTGTCAGCAGCAGATGAAGGGGGGGTCCCAGTGGCGGCAGGGATGGGGGGTGGTAAGGCACATTGCTTACTGAATGAAAATTAGTAATATATACTCACTGCAAGGTGTTGACTTGTGAACACTCCGCTTTAGCAGATACAGCATGAGTTGAGCAGTTAATTACCTCTTCTATCTGGAACTCAGCAAACAAAGGTTGATAATGAAGTTTAACAACAATGGGTTGAAAGAAAAGGTAAGGGATGGAAGGAGAAAGGATGGGGGAATATAATATGAGTGAAATGATGCGTGGTTGAATATGTGGGTGAAAGAATGTATAAAGGTGGGTGATACAATTCATGGGTGGGTGAAGGATGGAAGAAAGGATATATGCTCTGAAAGGATACCTGCCTGACTGGGTGAAAGAAAGGGTATAGGTGAAAGGATGCCTGCCTGCGTGGGTGAAAGGAATGCTTGGGTGGGTTGAAGCAGGATGGGTGAAAGGATATGTGGGTAGGCAAATGGTAGTTGGTGAAAGGTGCATTGAACGCAAGATTTGGATGGATGGATATATGTGGGTGGATGGTTGTCAATGGTGAAAGACTGGATGAGAGAATATATGAAAAGCTTAAATGGTGTGTATCCAAGACAAGGGCGAGGAATATTAGAACAATGAAATGATAAATGGATTAGTGCTTGGATGAAGAAATAAGGGCGCTCTTCTGGATAGGGGTGTGCTCATCTACTTGACTTGCTTAGAATGGTTTTATTAAAGCTTTGATTCAAAAGATTGGGGTGGTATTTTTGTCTACTCCATTGACTCACAGTATTTTTTTAAGCAAGGCAGATATTTGTATCCTACCCATCATCAATCATCACTTCCCTCCCTACCTATTGCATTTTGCAGTGCCACCAATGATGACCTAACTTCTGCAAGGTTCAATTTGTTACTGCAGTGTTGGCTGTGCAATTTGCATCTGATTGAGTTAATGTGGCATTTACAATGTTTTCAATGCATGGCTATGCGAACAGAAGGTGTGTTTCTCTTTCCTCCCAGTGCCCATTCAGTCACTGCCTAGAACTTCACTCCTTCATTCTTTCCCAAGTTCTGTCCCACCCTTCCCAAAAATTTGAAAAACCCATTCTTTGCATGTGTCACAATTGTCTAACCAAGTGATATATTTCATCATGGCTTCCATAACGGGTTTACGCCTGTTCAAATTCTTCCCTTTCAACATTGTCTTCAGCCAAAGTGACTCAGTAGCCAAAGCGAAGGCACATGATGATGATCAGTAGAACATCTACTTACCCAACCTAATCCCTCTAACCTACCCTGCAGTAGAGTGATTTAAATTTCCTTTCCTTACTGCCAAGCAAATGTATTTGCTGGAAAAATAAATTATAAAGTGCGGTGGAAGGTGAGGCCAGGGAGTAAAGTGGGACTAAGTAACTGCCTTGACTTTTACGGATGGGATAGTCTATGACTAACGTGTCAAAT
Source organism: Calotriton arnoldi (assembly GCA_963921515.1). Classification (NCBI taxonomy): domain Eukaryota; kingdom Metazoa; phylum Chordata; class Amphibia; order Caudata; family Salamandridae; genus Calotriton; species Calotriton arnoldi. The sequence continues at coordinate 346,463 of CAWUFW010014198.1, forward strand.
ATAATCTATTTCCCTTTCCTTAATCCTTTCCCTGTACTGTAGTGCATCACTTTTCCCACCGTCTACTTAAGGCAGACAGGATGTCTGCATGATTGATATGTGATATGTATCAATATTCATCTGCCTTGCAGTGAGCTTAAGATTGAAAGACATTGTGGAGAAGAGCAGGGCCATTGGAATAAGATAATTGTCTATTACAGCTGCCCCAGATGCAGACTGCAGAGAGTAGGAAAGTATAACTAGTAATAAGTACAATTAGGGTGCCAGCTGAGGTAGCATGCCTCCATTAATTTAGCACAACAAGACGGAATACTTGTACTCCATAGTGCATAATGCCTTACTCATTATTGAGAGATAATTGATTTTTATTTTTCCACACAAAGTGCCAGTTTAGTTTTCTTTAACTAGGAAATCCTTGAAAAGAAACTGGGTTAGTGTATTTGCCATTTGCGTTTAGTTTTATGTCAGGCATGTGTGGGTAATGGCTGTGACTCTAATCACATCAAATCGAATGGCCCTATACATGTATTACTACTGTGCCACCCACTACATAATTGTAAACAAGTGTTTTGCACATAGGATTGTTGATAATTGATCTTTTTTTTATAGTTACACCTGCTGTCAGTGGCCATCCAACTCAGCAGGATGTAGCAGGCCAGCTGCAGCAGCTAGAGGTGATACGTAATACGTACCGATTGCTGGTGGCCCATGAGGAGGAGGAGGCCCCTGCCCTGGGCCCCAGCCAGCCACCAGCGCCTCCAGTCTCTCAATACCAGCACCGCAGTACGCTGGCAGCCACCCACCGGCGTTCCATCACTGCTGCCCCCCCCTAATTTCTGACTGCAACTTCCACCGCATTATGCTCAGGCTGGACTACATGGGAGCCAGGCAAATTAAGATGGAGAGGCAACTTAAAAAGCTCCTAGCCTGCCGTTAGTGCCCACTTCTGCCCCTTTTTTAACTTTTGTTTTGGTGGGTGGGACATGTTGTGGGTGGGATTGGAGTTGGAACCAGGACAGTTTGGACTTTAGTTTTACTTTTATGGACATTTTGGACATTGGTTGGGGATGGGGATAATTGTTTGGGGAGCGGCGTAGGCCAGTTTAGGGTTAAAGGGGTGGGTTTATATAATATTGTTGTTTGGGTAATAAATATCATTATTTATACTGCAAATCTTTTTTCAGGTTTTTTTCTTTGCACTGCTGCCTTTTAGCTTCAGCAGCAGTCTGTTTTTATAATCATCTGATAGCATATAGCAATTAATTATGTGGTAACCTTGTCCTACTACTACTCTCCAAGTCTCTTCAGTCTGCAACTATATTGACCAATAAGGGGAGGTGGAAGGGGGGTTTCCAACTTCCCACTTTCCATTGCCTAGATTGCCTACAAAAACAGCACTCCATAGTTCTCTTACCTGAATAGATAAAGTGAAGGCTGCATGGTTTCCCAAGGTACCATGGTGGTGGTGGTGGCGTGTGCACTAACAGTGAAGGAGAAGCAAGGTCCCACTCCCACCTAGGTGAACTCCAACTGTAGAATTAATCAGAAGGATTATTGATTACAGGCAACTAAATTTAAATAAAAGTTATTAGATTATATATATTATTATATCAAAGCTTTACAAACAATTGAGACCAGACTACTATGCAGTACGCAACAAAGAATACATGATAGTGAAAATATAACATGCAGTACTAAATTATTCAGAGCAATGGTGAGCTCGTATTTTTATTAAAACTAACATAGCAAATGCTCAAATTGTGAAAGGAACAAGGTTAAGCGTTTATGCAACACAATGCCTGAATGATGATGCTTATAAATGATGTTCTTCTATACCTAAAATAGCAATCCCATTTATGCGTGGGTGGGTAAATGGGGCCAGTGGGGGTAATTAAAAGTAGAACTGAAGATCCTGCACTGAGGAGGTGTTGCTTTCACCACATCTGCCCACCAAGTGTGTGATCAATTAAAGGTGTAAATTATAAAGTCGCACCTCAATAAAACACACAGCCCGGGGAAAGAGGGTTAGGGATTTGATGAATGGATGGGAAAGGGGATTTGGGGAAGAGGTGTGACAAAGGCAAACACTACACTAGGACAATATTCATCTGGGCAATGAGCAGCCAACCATCATCAATCTGTTGTGAAAGGAAAAGGAAAAAAAGGAATGATTATGACACAGTTAACTTAAATGGAGTGTAACCCAAACAGTCCATCCGCCCCAGAGAGGCCCATATTAAATGTTTATATATCGAAATGTTCTGTCACCTAGGTTTGAAAAATAGTAAATACAAATTATGTAGGTGTGAGATGAACAACACACAGTTCTAAAAAAACAATTATTAAATGAAAAATGATACTGTATTGCCAAAATGGGAGGTTCATCTGCATTATTCTTGGATTGCCCGTCAATCTTGGGTGCCTGCCTGGCTGATGTGGTCCGGTAAGGTAAGCGGGAGTGTTATGGTGCTTTTGCCTTTTTGTGTAGGAGAACAGAAGGCATGTGAATTGTAAAACAAAAATGATATTGTAGAATCAAGGAAAAGGAAAGAAGTTAAACTTCATAAGGAGTGCACCAAGAAGACTCAGAGGAAGAGAGAAGAATAGACCTTTTTGCAATCATTCATTTTATGTCTGATGTGCGATCAATTTGGTGAGAGCAGTTACAACAACCAACAATCACAGACAAGTCGCTGCATGTATCGTGCTGATCAAACTCGGAACTGTCATGATCATCATCACAATAATAATAATATGTAGCCTAGCACGTGCATAATGTGATGATCACCACATGTCTGCCTCCAGTTACCTACAACAACAGGCTCCCATCCAACCACCACATAGTTTCAAATTTGAGGGAGCCAGCACAAACACTCTGCAACATTGCATTTCCCAAATCAAGTGAAATCAACGCAGCTCTCTCACCACCACTCCACTTAGTTGAGTAGGCCTCTTAGAGTCATCAACAAATGTTGTTTTCTGTGAAGTTGATAACTTCCTTCTTCTGGTGGCAGTTGTTTAAGTAGTCGTGCCTTAAGTCCTTCCATCATCCTCCTGACTCGGAAAAACTAACGTGTTCAACTCTGTACCGACTGAGTCCCGACTCAAATGCGATAGATCTGCATGTAGTGCAATGCTGTTGATGAACAACAAGTGAAACATTGAGTCATTTTTGGAGTAGAATACATTTGTGTTTGTTAGCTAAAGTGACTGGTTTTGGTCGGGTCTTTGAGGAGTGTGAAGCAGAAACAAAGCAGTGTAGACCCAGCAAACAAATCTCGCTAAGTGTCAAAGGGGAAGGAAAAAAATCACCTTCAGGAAAAAAATGATCACTTGTCATTAGGCCACCAACATTGTAAAACATCATCACAAGCACAATCAAGCTTAATAGTTATAGTTAAACAATAAACACCCAGTCTCACTGCCTGCCACCACATGAATCATCTCAACACACTCACAAAAAGCAATCACTCTTAATATATATCAACCTTTGGTGCGTGCATGCCATTTATGTGTTCTAATTCAGCCGCAGTGACTGTAGTATATTGCAGATCCATTGTTTCACGAAACACACATTGATCAATCTTGTAAATAAATAATGTGGTACAGTCCGCAAGAGGAATAAAGAAAGAATAGATAGGCATGGGATGGAGGCAGGCACACATTTGTCTCTCCAATGCTCTTGAGGGGAATAGGGAAGGAGGCTTCTTCACTACACACTGGTCCAACTCCAATCCAGCAATAACATTTATCAAAATGGTGGGGATGCATTAGTCAGTCAGACACAAACAAACAAAATAATGTTCCCCTAGCTATGTTTTTTTTGTCATCTAAGCAGTTCAGTGATAGAAATAGAAAGCTCTATGGTTGGTGGCCCAGGCCTAGTATTCAGGGAAGTAGAGTCCGTCCTCAGACTCAGGTGGTTCGTCCAGAAGTAAGTCAGCTAACACACTACTGCCATGACCTGAGTCTGCCCAATCACCTTCACCCTGTCTTACTTCAGGTATCGTGCAATGCGGTGGTATAAAGTGCTGATTCATTTTGATCATGGTTAATCTCTCCATGTTTTGGGGCAAGTGAATGGCCCTTCTCACTATGACAACTGTACCAGCTGCACTGAACACACGCTCAGGGGACACACGGGTACCGGGTAAGACAGATAGTTTATTGCCAGCCTGCTGAGCACTGGCAATTGGTGCCTCTTCCCATACAAATACACCAATGGGTTTTGATCAAGATAGGCCTCTGTTGGATCCTCTCAATTGTCGTTGGTTCTCCACCTTGCTCAACCTTTATCACCTTTGCCTCTGCACTAGACTTAAGCCCTGCCTTATAAAACCAATTATACGCAGATTTTGGGGCTGACGCCCCTGTTCCTGTTGTTGCTGGTGTTTTTGTTGTTGGTTTTGGCTGCTGTGAGCCAACAACACTGCCCTCAGGCTCTGAAGTTGAAGGCTGCGCTGCAGAGCTTGTGCCCTGGAGGAGTAGGCCTCTAATTCCCAGCTGTTCTCATTCTAGGTCACTGGCTTGCTCCGCAATCCATGTCTTGTAGTTTGAAACGTCCGGTCCGAAAAAGGATGGAAAGTGGCCAGTAATGGTTTATACTGTGGATCAAGAAATGTGGAACAGATGTAATGTTTGGATGACACAATGTCTCTTTGCACCTTTGTATTAACAGATAAGCAAAGGATTAAGCTCTATATCAACTCATGCACATCTATTTTTTCATCCACAGCTGCATACATTTCAGACACCTTCTTTAGCTGTTCCTGTAGCATATGCAACAACGGGATAGTTTGGCCCATGGTACTGCCCTCCTTGCTGGCTTCCCGTCTGAAAACCTCAAAAGGAAGCAGCATCTCTGTCAGACATTTGATTAGGTCTCATTGGTCCATCTCAATGATCATGCCTTTCACAGTTGCATCCCCTCTTTGCATGACATATTCATTGATCGGTCTGTACTGCTCAAACAGACGTTGTAACATGTAATAAGGCGAATTCCTATGTGTTGGTACCTCCTGTATGAGTGCTTTAACAGGCATTCTATTTTCAAGCTGAATGACCCTCAGCTGCTTCCGGGCTTTAAAAGAATGGCTGAAATGAGTTCAGATTTTTTAGCAGGTGGACAGTAAGTTGCTGAGTCTGTCTTCTTTTTTTAGAAAGTCCTGTACAATGATGTTGATGCAGTGCACCAAACACAAGACCTTGAAATATCCACCATCTGCCATGGCCTTAACTATATTACTGCCTTTGTCCGTGGTAAAAAATCCAATGTTAAGCCCTCTTAGTCGCAGCCATTCAAAGACCATGTTGTTAAAGTCTTTCAAGATGTTTGCAGCAGTATGGGATTTCTCCATGGTGAACATGGCTACTGTTGCATGCTTCCGAGCGCCATTAAAAATCTCAGCAGTGTCAATACCTGCAGATATCATTTTTCTAACAATACCTGCAGATATCATTTCTCTAACCCCACAAAAGAGAACCAGGGTGCAGTGATGCACATGTAATCAGTGGCTTGGCAACTGGTCCAGATGTCTGTCGTCAGATGGATAGTGTGAACAGCACTCTACTGCAAAGCTTGCCCAGGCAATTCCAGCACATCGTGATGTAGCGCTGGAACAGCAGTTTCTCTCAAAATAGGATCGGCTGGGAACCTTCCATTTCTGGCAGATGTCTGCCACAAACTCTAGAAAACTCACCCCTCACACATAAGAAAAAGTGAGGAGGTCCAGCGCTAACATATTAGCCAGCTTCACATTGTATAAATGTGTTTGTTGGGTTGTTGCATTTGTACTGCCCCTCCTGCCTAAACATTCCAGGAATAGTAGCCTGGATTTTTTTCATTTCTGGTGTCACTGATGCAGGTGAACTTTTGAGAGCAGACGGTGGTAGGTTCAATGTGCATCTCAGCGGGGCAGTCACTGTATGCTCTTGCCTTGGTGTCTCAACCTGAGTCTTGTGCCATTGTGACGTTTCTGGTGTGGGCGATACTACTGCACTGCTGGGGACAGGGCTGATTTGTGTAGCAAAAATGTCTTCCTCTTCTTCACTTTCCACCGTGATCGGATCGGAATCCCTGCTCAGCCTTTCACCACCTTCACCAAAACCAATTGCAGTTTTTTGGCTGCTAATGTGCTCCTCCCATTGGATTGTGTGGTGTTTTCTCAAATGGGTTGTTTGGCCTCCAGTACCATAGTTTGTACCAAGCTTAACCCGACTAACACTTGCTCCGTAAATGGAGCATATGGCAATGTTTGTCGCCTTCTTGCTAACCGTAAAGAAGTCCCAAGCTGGGTAGGTCCACTTTCTGATCCTCGTGCCAATGTCGGATGAACTGGTGGTATGTGGGCATTTTGACGATTGCCTCTCTGCAGTGCCTACCTCTACTGAGGTGGTTGTGGTTGTAGGTCGCTGCTGGGGCCTTGCAAATATGGCAGCTGGCAGTAGTGGTTGTGGTATCTGTGCCACATCCATCAGCGCAGGTTTAGATGGGGTAACGTCAAGCTCCACTGAGAATGGGCAAACATCCATGATGACTGGCTCATCATCATCCTTCTCTTCTACATTCATAACTATAAGGCTTTCAGGAACCTTCCTTTTCCCTTGCCTTTCCTAGCGTGTCTCACTCTCAGACTGAGGTGTGATCCAAGTGGAGTCCTGATCATCAGAAGAGGGGCTTGGAGAAGAAGATGGTGGACTTACACTCCTTTTCTTGCTGGAGATTTGGAAGACAATGGATCTTCTGCAAGAGCGGCTTCTTCTACTTCCTCAGCATGAAGCTCAATCTCCTGAACTGCTCTTACTTCAGGAGGAACTACTAATGCTGGCTGTGGCTGTTGTTGTCCACTTATCAGAGTTTCCTGCAATGATTGGGTACTACTTTGCGAAACAGATAAGTCCATTTCAATGTCACTGCTCGTCGGCGTTGCCGTGATTAGACTGGCTGCCTCTGTGCCACATGGGTTTGGGCCTAGTTTGGGGTGGGTCCACTGATGTGGGGCTGCTGCTCCCAGCTTGCTCTTTGGAGGCCAGTGCAGCAGGCACACGTTTGTCGAAAAAGGTCCTGGTCGGCACACCAGTGGTGGAAATCGGCTTCTTGTCCTCCCAACTGGCCATTTTCTTGGCAGCAACCTTCTTCGGGTCCATCTTGAAGCTGTTAGTTGGCAGTGGCACTTAGCTTCACAAGCTGATGAGGTGTCCGTGTTGTGTGATCACACGTCACGTTGTGCACAGGCCTTTTTCACTGTCAGTACTGTGAGTGATGTTGTCTCTTGTGCTTCTAAAAGCAAACAAGCAAGAAGCACATCAGTGAAACGTGGCATTGTTGCAGTTCAATTAGTAGTACAAAAAAACAATGGTTACTTAAGTTATTATAAATAATCAACAATACACTATATCCATTCATAAAACCACACCAACATAAATTTTCATGGCATACACTCAAGAAGGATAAAAAAGAGCAACAACAACTACATACAGAGGTAACTCTTTGCTTTATGTGCATCAAGTTGGGAATAATCCTTAGACAATGAATGCTGTTGTGCGCGTATAGCAGACATGGGGCTGATGCCGGATGTTAGAAAAATAGGAGCAAAAAGTTTGAAAAAACTGAAAAATAAAAAATGTTAAATACTTTTGAAAAAAGTACTACATTAAAAATAAAAAACCTAAAATTATAAAATTAAAATATTTTTTTTACAAATAAGTTAAATCATCCTCAAGCGTATAATTTATTAAACTGCTATCTCAACCATCCATGCATGCCTATGGCAAAGGGGCACACTAGCTGGACGCACAAAATGGCTGCTAGGCAGTGCCACATGGTCAACAACAAAAACACTGAGCAAGAAGGCATTGATAACAAAGAGAAGACATGCAAGCCTATGGAAAAGCATACTGGCTGCCTACACAAAATGGCTGCCAGCCACATGGTCATGACAAGAAGCAAGCAAGAAGGCATGGGGAACAAAGAAGACATACAGTCTTATGGCAAAAGCACAATAGCTCGCTACATAAAATGACCACCAGGCACATGGTCACAACACCAAGCAAGCAAGAAGGCATGGAGAACAAATAAGACATGCAGGCCTATGGCAAAAACACACTGGCTGCCTACACAAAATGGCCACCAGCCACATGGTGAACAACAACAACCACCAGCAAGAAGGCATGGCCACAAACAAAGAACACATGCAAGCCTATGGCAAAATCACACTGGCTGCCTATGCAAAATGGTCACCAGCCACATGGTCACAACAACAAGCAGGAGTCCTGGAAACCAAATAACACATGCAGGCCGATGGCAAAAGCACACTGACTGTCTATACAAAATGGCCACCAACCACATGGTCAAATAGCAAGCAAGGAGGAAAACAAAGAACACAAGTAGGCCTATGGACACTGACTATACATAATGGCCCCTGGCCATATGGCATGGGGAACAAAGACAAATGGTGGCCTATGGCAAACACACACACACTAACCAGACAAATGAGGCATGGTAACACAGAGAACGAAGCAATAATTCAGCAATGCCAAAAACGAAAATTAACAGGGCTAAAAATGTTTACAACAACACACGTTCTCCAAAGGCATTACCTCACCTATACACTGTTTGCAAGAAAAAGGAAACGTAAAATACCACAAAAAAAACACATTTTGTATTTTACTCCAATGTCATCCATGGCCTAAATGATGTTTCAATTCAACAGACACCACATAAACTGTTGCTTCATGCACCCATGATTAGTACTGGGCCTACTGGCTGGAAGGCCTATTGACAGACTAGTCTACATAGTAAATTGAAAGAATATTGCACATTTAAAAAATAAAAAGGAGAAAATGTACTAAACTGTGCAACATTTTTCCTTTACAAAATAAGAAAAATTACATGCAAAAAACAACAACCAGCAAGGAGGCATGGCCACATACAAAGAACACATGCAAGCCTATGGCAAAAGATCCCTGGCTGCCTACACAAAATGTCCACCAGCCACATGGTTACAACAACAAGCAGGAGGCCTGGAAAACAAAGAACACATGCAGGCCTATTGCAAAAGCACACTTGCTGCCTACACAAAATGACTCCAGCCACATGGTCACAACAAAAACAGCCAGCAAGAACGCATGACCACAACAAGAAGACATGAAGGACTATGGCAAAAGTACACTGGCTGGCTACACAAAATGGTCGCCAGCCACATGGTCACAACAACAAGTAGGAGGCCTGAAAAACAAAGAACACATGCAGGCCTATGGACAATGACTATACAAAATGGCCCCTGGCCACATGACATGGGGAACAAAGACAAATGTTGGCCTATGGGGCACACACTGACGCACTGGCCATACAAAGGAGGCATGGTAGCACAGAGAACACAGCATGAATTCAGCAATGCCAAAAAACAAAATTAACAGGGCTAAAAATGTTTACAACACACATCCTCCAAATGTATTATCCCTCCTATACACTGTTTGCAGGGGAAAAAGTATGAAATACCACAAAAAAACACGTTTTGTATTTTATTACAATGCCATCCAAGGCCAAAATGATGTTTCAGTTCAACAGACACCACAGTAACAGTTGTTTCATGCACCCATGACTAGTACTGGGCCTACTGGCTGAAAGGCCCATTGGCAGACTAGGCCACATAGTGAATAAAAGAATATTGCAAATGTAGTTAAAAAAACATGTAGAAAATGTACTAAACTGTGCAACATTTTTCCTTTACGAAATAAGAAAAATTACGTACAAAAAATAACTAGAGCCCTACTGAAACTGCAGAGCACTCTCACCACACGTTTTAAAAATCGTACAGAAAAAATGGAAATAAATCCTGGTGCATGCTCTCTATCAAACAAACAAAACCCTTATACAACAGTTTTTTAACGTATGAAAAATCCTTAAATCCAAATGGTATATACAGCAGACACAAAGAGTGATTCTTCCAGCTCCAAATCCAAATGAAAAGTGATCAGGAGATGCAAAAAGCATTGGGAGGAGCCTGATGGACAGGAACAGGATTTTGGTGGCTCTGGGGCTCTTCTTTCTGTTGGAAAAAAAAGTAAAAAAGAAGAAAAGGACTCCTTGCACAAAAAAAATGCGAATGGACTATTTGAGTAGTTCTTTTACTCCAAATTTTCATTTCAGGAAGATTTAGATGCTTCTTGAGGAGAGAATATTCCCCAAGTTGCAGCCACTGTCGATCGCACTCGCGATCGCGTACGTTCCAAAACAAGCGGCGGAAGTCGCTATCGCAGCCTAAATCTGTGTTAGCGGGTGCAAAATCTCTCAGGAGCACTTGGGCGGCTTGCAAATCTCATTGCGCTCATGATTGGCAAGAAAATCTCAAAGGCGCTCACGAGCGCCAAGCAAGTTGCACCTGTGCACAAGAAACAACATTTTAAGCGCGCAAACAAAAATAAAACTCCGCTCCGTTGCAGAGTGCCGAGTTTATTGGTAACTTTTATGCCCAGCCCTAATTTTCAGATAGTGCAACCCAGAAACAATGGCCAAGGTTTGACCTTTGTTTCTGATCTGTGGTGTCTGGAAATAAAGCACTAACTCAGGGAAATATAGGGATAAATGAATTCCCTTGGCAATCTACAAGCTCATAAAACAGAAGCTATGTGGTGCACCTGAAAAGCCCACATCAGAGCTAGCCTTTGCTCAGAGACTGCCCTAGGTGAAACCAAATTTGTCACCCCTTTCCATTCATCCTCTTTAACTGTCTGTGTTGAAAAATATGAGAGAGTTAGGGGGAAAGTGAGAGAGACAAAAGAAAGGAGAGCCATGAGAAGAAAAGTGGTCAAAATGTAGACTCTGGCACCAGCTGCCTCCAAACACAGGCGCATATTTATCATAGGCTTGCATTGCTTTTCCTCTATACAATGGGGTGCAAAAGCGGTGCAACCTTTAAGTGCAATTCATCAACACATGCAAGGCCACTTTGAGTGGCCCTGAGGGGCTTGATAAATCTGAGTCACGTAACGCAAATCACTGCATTGCTTTACTCTGCACCAGGGAGGCATTCCATGGGTGGTGTGTGGGTGTTCCCATTCAGCACCCATGGATTATGATGCATTCCCATATTTGCCATTACTGGTAGACCTGGGAATGCACCAAAATGCTCAGCATCACCACAGGAGGAGTAATGAGGAGAAATATCTCTACTTCTCGTTTTTCCCTCTTCCTATGTGTGCCACATTCTGCAGCACACATAGAAAGAGGAAAATGCCTGCGGGGATTATTTTTGTGCGTGCAGGTGTTCCTTCCTGCGCAAAAACAATCCTGCTTACAATGCAGGCACCCTTGCACCATGGTGCAAGTGTGCCTACATCAATGTTAGGCAGCACATTGTGTGCCAGTGCTGGAAAAGACAGGAATGCACTGTATAATGTTAAATACAGCATATTCCTTCCCTTTCGCTGTCAAGCAGCGCATCACAGCACAGGTTGCTTGCTGCACTGTGTGACTTAATGATAAATATGCCCCATAGTATTTAAATTATTTTCTTTGGAGTCACGTTGGAAGAAGGCTGCTGCATACGGCTACTGCGCCACCCTCAAGGTCTGCACTCAGGGCTTTTACCCAAATCACACATGCTAAAAGCCCGCCCTTATACGCTCCCTAATCAGCAAAGGACAGCACTCTTCTCAGCGTGTCCCTGAAGACAGGGCGGTGGTTCAAACTGCTGATTTGGATTTTATCTGCAGGAGTACCAGAAATCTAGAAGGCATTAAAGGCTTTTGTAGAGGTAAGTACGCTCATGGCATAACCATTTACGATGCAAATAGTCTATACAGTGCGAATAACAAGCAAAAAGAAACTTTTAAAATTATAAATGAACTTTCGAATATGTCCAATCCCATCTTTCAATCTGTCTCTTCTTTGAAGAGAACGTTACTCACATCCCCAACACTTTTCACAGGAATTCCCCTTTACACTCGAATGATGAAACCAACAACGGTAATGATGTAATGGAAGGAGTTACTTCTCACTTCCTTTGGAAATTTCAATGTCGCAATACTGGCTTCTTTTTCAGGGTAGTTAAAGCATGCAAATATAGTTCCCCAGCTAATTTGATTCCTGTTAAAATTCTTCATAAAGACATTTCAGAACTTACCTGAATTTTAGATAAAATCAATCATTGAAGTATCATAAAGTCTGATATTGCTCCCGCAGAACTTAAACAGGGCATTGTGAAACGTCTCTTGTAAAAATAACAGTAATGACCCTAAAGAACTTGCCAACTACTACCTAATTACACTTCTTCTTGCCATAGCTAAAATCATTTATAGATTTGTAGCAAACCAGTTGTACTCCTCTTTGGGAGAGCATTCAATCTTAAATGATGCCCAAATAGGTTTATGCCCAGATAGAAGTACTAAATTGGCATTACTTCTGGCATCAGATGATCAAATTTCATGATCGCTGCAGCGGTGGACGGCTTAGGTAAGCGCGGTGAGGCGGGGCGGGGTGGGGGTGAGTCGACAGATGAAGGAATAGATATGATTAAAAAAATAAAGAATACCTATTCCGTCATCTGTCAGCTCCCCCCCTCCCCTCCCAGCGCTGTGATCCTTCTTGACCTTTTGGCAGCATTCAACACATTTTACCATAACATATTAATTACTAGATTGACAGCCTAATGTATACAGGGAAATGTGATGGGTTCACTTACTAAATTCTTAAGAAACAGATCTCAGAGAGCCATGTGGAGCACTTACTGTGAAACACCTACTTCTTGCCCTGCTTTATTAAATATATAAAGGTGTGCCACAACAGTGTACTCTTTCCTTTTGTCTTTTTAATATTTACATCTTACCTCTCTCAATCTTTCAAAACTACAACGTAGGCTTGGCTGTAAATTCGATACCTATGCTGGTGACACTCAACTCATCTTCCATTTAACTTGAAGCAACTTATGTCAGGTGGATTCTTTTGTAATCTCTGCAGTATAAAAGAATGGCTGGATAAAAATAGGCTCCATATTAAAATGGAGAAGGCTGAGATTCTTGTGGTGACAAAGGGCTGTCTTGACTGGTGGACTGTTTGCTTGCCTTCTTGTCTGGGCCCATTGTTTTTACAATCTAAGTTATATGTGAAACGTTTGAGGGGTAAATTCAGACCTCTGCCTCTGGATGCAGATCTTTGCTGTTGTTGCTTCATGCTTGTTAGAGTTGAAAAATTTAGATCAGAATAAACACACATTTAAGCTGACTGCTACCTAGATATTATCGTGGACTATGCATGCTGAATAGAAGTGGAGAAAATGTGCCTTTCTTTAACGTGCAAAGTATAAACATGCAGCTTTAATTTTTGCAGAAAGCTCCCATTTCTACTGCACTTTCACTGTTAAGAACAATTAGTCCTTGTTTATTTTTTCTTTCCTCTTTCATTTTAATAAAATAAATGTATTTTTTTTTTCATCAATATCAATAATAAACTTTATTCGGCTTTTCTGATAAAAACCATAAAAGTCAAAGATACAACAATAAAAACCGCTCCCAGCCCATTTATATCAGCAATTAACAAGTTACATATGTAGATATCAAACACCTATTTAACATAAATAAAATATAAATTCATCAGGCTTGCTCAGAACGTAATGTTAGTCACAGCTAGATCTAAGCCTAACTGCGGCCTTTAAAAAACCAAGGACATACCATAACGTGGGCCCTGAAAGCATAGCTAAAAAGGTAAAAGTGGGACGCACTTGTTTAAAATTTGCTATTTTTAAAATTGGGATTATGTAGGTCTTCCTCGGCACCTCATAATAACTGCAAAACATTAAAAAGTTGATAATATCCTGGGGGGACTTACTATCACAACCGCATGGTGGCAGGATCTCACCTTTGCTGCTCCCTCTAGGGTGGGCAAGGAGAAGGTAAAATAAGTCAAAACGGAACCGTGTCAGTAAGAAGCGGTCGTAAGTGTTAATGAGTCCAAGGAGATACGGTTCCACAGATTGAACGGTTTTCAGAATGATATATTTACGTACACTGGGCTTCATCAACTCACACTCCTCCCTTCTTACTGCACGGAATCTAAAAAAGTGCTCCTTGACCCATGGTAAATCCTTCCTACTGATTGAATCCAGGTCACTTAAAAGATCCTCCCTTCCAAGAGTCCTAAACCCTTCCCGGATATACTTCAACCAGGGGATATGATGGGCATAATCAAGGGCCATGCAATCCTTAATGATGTCTTTATGTAGAGCAGTCCCCTTGGTCCCCCACACTTTAAGCCAATAAGATAGTGGGCAAAATGACAGCAGATCTGACAGGTAGGGCATACCCAATTCTTCGTGTACAGAAAAAGTAGGAGTTCCCTGGGGTACACAAGAGTCGTCTAAAAAACCTATTTTCAATTCTTTGTAGCTCATCCACTGAAGTATAACCCCAGATTTCGCTGCCATAAGTAACATGAGCTAGACACTTGGCTCTATAGATCTCCAAAATAGCACCTACTGGTTTTTTACCCAACGCGAGGCAAAGTTAAAGATTGCCGCATTGGCGCTTAGGAATTCCCCTTTCTTTTTACTTCTTAGGGGGCCCCAATTTAGTTTAGTGTCCAGCATGACTCCCAGGTAAGATAAGGCACTAGTCTTAGGAACCGATGTGGACCCTACCTTGAAGTTGAAGGACTTCATCGACCTTGGCCCCACCTGCATCACATATGACTTCGAATTGTTGACTAACAGGTCCCGGTCCTCCATGAACTTCACAAAGGATTCGAGTAGGGTTTGCAGACCCCTCGCTGTCCTAGCCATGAGGACAGCGTCATCAGCGTATTATAGTACCGGCAGACCTTGCTGGCCCACCTGGGGGCAGTCTACCCGAGTGTCGACTAGTACCTTCTCCAGGTCGTTAATATATAGATTGAATAAAAACGGGGCTAGTATACAGCCCTGTCGCACCCCTCTCTGGATTGGGAATTGACGGGTAACCTGGCCATCATTCGTGAATCGAACCACCGCTTTGGTGTCCCTGTAAAGTTCACGAAGGAAAAAAACAATCTCCTTGTCCACACCCATGCTCAATAAGCTCTCCCATAATTTAATTCTATTGACACGGTCAAAGGCGGAGAACAGGTCCATAAAGGCAAGATGTATACTGCCTGATCGAGCAATGGTATATTTGTTGACAATCATATACAGGTTTAAGCATTGGTCGATTGTGGACCTCCTTGGACGAAAACCGTATTGTATGTCGGTTAAGATATTATTATCATCCGCCCATGAGTACAACTTATCCAACAAAACACGACCCAACACTTTGACAGATGAATCCGGTAGGGATATGGGCCTATAACAAAGGGTGCTGTCCCTACTACCTTTTTTAAAGACAGGGACGATGGTGGACAGGGACCAGGTGCTTGGCAAGTCCACTCGAATTGCAGCGTTTATGACATTGGTGAGGATTGGCACCCATAACTGAGGGTTGGATAGAAAAGAGGTCCGGAGGTATACCATCGGGTCCTGGCGCTTTATTCCTAGACAGCCCTGCTATACCCTTGCTGACTTCATCAGTTGTAAACACAAGGGACGACTTTCCTCCACCACCCGCTAAAATTGCATCTGCTGGACTACTAAACATTTCTTGGGAATAGCTAACCCATTCCTCTTCTGTAATGTGTACGTCAAGGTCCTCAGAATTTTCCCCTGACAGAAATGGACAGTTAACAACACTCCAGAACTGGTTACTATTTTTCATGGTACAGGCCTCAATGAGCTTGCTCCAAGCCTTCTCCTTTAGCTCGGACTTCCGCCTGGCCAATTCGGCTTTATATATCCCTCTGCACTCTTTTACCACAGCATAGTCCCTTGGGATGGCTCCTAGTACACCCCTCAGTTTCCTGGCTGCACGGGAAAAACCATGATCAAACCAACTCATCACCCGACCCTTCGAGGACGTTGGTGGTGCCTTAAGTAAATGTCCAATTGTACGTGAAATGACCGAGAAAGCCTCCAGAGCAGTCCCTGCCTCCTCATGTCCAGTTGTACAGATGTCAATTTCCCTCTTGCACTTGGCAAAAAGAGACTCATAAAAAGAGTCCGGGGTTATCTGGGCCCACCTTAGCCTTCTACCCTGGTCTATGGCTCTAAGAGTTCCCTGGCAACTGCCCTACGGGAATTCCCATGCTTAGGCCAGGTAGTCGAAATACACAAAGGGCTGTGATTGCAATAAATGCTATCTGTAATAGAGAAATCTAAAAGAAATTGAAAGAAGGGGCTGGAAACAAAGATAAAATCTATAAACGTTGAACTCCCTCTTCCAGTAAATGTCGGATGCAAGGGATTCCTACCATGAACCGCCCTACTCATAGACATGGTTAGATCAAACTCATCGACTAGGGTGTTAAGACTATCTCCCTGCGGGGTATGTTCAACATGCAGGCCCACCAACCGGGGGCCTCCTATACTGGTTAAAGGGAATGCATTTGGGTCCCCATATGGATGAATATTAAAATCTCCTGCTAACATGAGGTAGCAGTTCAGGGAACCCTTGATGGCCATATTCCTAAGAAAGGAGCTCAACCTAACGATGGTTCAAACCTTTGGGTGCCCAGAATTAGCGTTATAAATATTCAGCAACAGCATGTTTACCGGCCCCTGGGAAAAGGATATAGCCTGCAAACAGTCATTATCAGTAGGAAATTCCTTCAAACTGCACGGAATGTCCAGGGAAACGTAGATTAGCAGACCACCCTTGGGTCTTCCTACCCGTGAAGGAATAGCTGGAACAAAAAAGGACTTAAATCCCGAAGGAAAAAACTGTTAGAAGTTAACCCCGTCTCCTGGAGGCAAATCACAGAAAAACCTTTAATAAAAGTGATCCATTGTGGGTCATTTATCTTGTTTGCTAGTCCCGCAATATTCCATGAGATATATTTACAGGTTTTGCCGACACCAGACTCTATAGAAGGAGGCCCGAACTTCCCACAGTGGGATGGTGCTGTCTCTGGGTGATCTTTATCGGTAAGTCAATCACAGACATCCAACGATTCCAATGGTGCAAAGGAGTTAAAAAGGGAAATATCTTGGGTTACCAGCTCGCGAACCCGCTCGCGACGTCCAGGATAAACTGGGAGTCTCCAGGTGACCACATTGTTGGACATTGGAGCAGGGGTGAAAGATCTATAAAAATACCCTAGGGGGAGGGCCACAATAGACGAAGCAGCCCACCCAAATTATACTGTGACGCCGAGTGTAAAGAACTCTCTACAAGGTGGGGTCTATTAAAGTTAACAATAACACAGTCTCCTGCAAGGTTTTTAGTTGACCTCCCCACCCAGGAGACTCTTCGCACCATAATGATATATTTCTCCAACCTCAATCCAAGGGATGTATTATGATCCAACCAGTGCAGGACCTTATTCTTAAGTTGGTTGAATTCCTCGACAGCACCCAGAGGGAGCACCGGAACATTGCCTAGTACCACTACATATGAAGAGGATTCTGGTGGAAGATGTAGCATTGGGATCTGCTGCATCGGTCTGTACCGTGAGGGATCTGGTACATAAGGCTCCTGATGGGTCCCCCCACTTCTAGCTGTGTCTCTCACTAGAGGTTTGGCAGGGCCAGGACAAACTGAGGGGCACAGTGACCTTGATGCCTCTACTCCACCCAATAAGACCTCCGTAGGCTGTGTAGGAAGATTGGCACTGATATGCATGGAGGTAAGTAAGGTGGGTGGAGGCCTAAACCCGCTAGGACCCTGTTCCCCAGTTGAGGTACTAGCCGAGCATGGACAAGGTGGGGCACCCCCACGAGGATCTAGAGTCACAGCCAGTCTGAGAAGGGAGATCTTCGTAAGCTCCTGCTCCATCAAGACTAGGCGTTGCCTGATGGGGTCTAGTTTACGCTCGATTTTGGTAATCAGTGTCCCCATCCAGCCTTCCATCATGGCCACCATGTCCTCCTTAGATAGAGGAGGTGGTTGGGTGGCACCATGTCCTGGGTCCTCAGCCCTAGGGCGTTTGGCCTTTGCCCCTGTCGCCGGACCTTTCCTCTTAATGCCTGTACCTGACCCTGCCTTTAGACCACCTGTCTTGGCCTTACCCCCTGTGCCCTTGGCTGGAGTAAGTGGGCTTGTAGACACAGACACAGAACAAACTGGTTGAGGCTACCCCTGGACCGCGGTCTCCCTCAGTCCCCAATAAAGATGATCTTGCTTGGCTTAGAGGGGGACCATGTGCGAGCTGGGAATCCTGGGCAAGGTGCAATACGCTACCCCCACTGCACCTGGTGGGCTAGAAACAGGGCGTAATACAGGTGAATGAGCGAGCCGGCGGGCCACCAGCTCAATTTCCATATCTAAAATCTCCGCTGCCCGTGCTAAGAAAGCATCCATTGTGGTGGCTGGAGGACCTGAGGGTGCTGAGATCAAGCCTTTACGTTTCCCCATAGTTCCCGGACACTAATAGATATGAGCTAACAGTTAACAAGACTAAGAGGGACTCAGATACAACAGCAGACCGGGCAGACAAACCTCTCACTTCCAGGTTGACAAAAAACAACAGCTCCTCCTACCTTCCCGTGTCTGTAACCGGAGATAGCTGACCACGTCCACAATGCCTCTCTCTCAGGACCTTCCTGTAATTCCTTGGTCAACCGCAAACTCCTGCCAATGGGCCCCAAAGCCAAGAGAGGTGGCCCAGCCCAGCCTCTTCCGGGTTCTGACGGGCGTGGACAGGCCCGCCCTTGGCCCACGCGCATCCCGCACCCCAGGAGCCGCCGCCAAAATATATGTGCCTCCCGCGAGGGTGACAGTGGCACCGGGGAGTCTGGGAAATGGAGTCCTGCTCCTAACTCCTCTCCCGCTCCTCTCCTGTTGGCTGGTGCTGAACTGGTGCTGGCGCTGGTTCACTGGCATTAGTGACGTTAGTGGAATGGCCTCCCACACCGCGGGAGCCACCGCCGAAATTTATGCGCCTCCCGTGAGGGTAACGGTGGCACCGGGGAGTCTGGGAAATGGAGTCCTGCTCCAAACTCCTCTCCCGCTTCTCTCCTGTTGTCTGGTGCTGGACTGGTGCTGGCGCTGGTTCACTGGCATTAGTGACGTTAGTGGAATGGCTTCCCACACCGCGGGAGCCTCCGCCGAAATGTATGCACCTCCCGCGAGGGTAACGGTGGCACCAGGGAGTCTGGGAAATGGAGCCCTGCTCCTAACTCCTCTCCTGCTCCTCTCCTGTTGGCTGGTGCTGGACTGGTGCTGGCGCTGGTTCACTGGCGTTAGTGGCGTTAGTGGAATGTCTTTTAGAAAACACTGAACTATGCTGATTTGATTGTTAAAACTCATCATCGCTATGAAATGTGCTGTTTAAAAATGTAGGGGCATATTATCAACGGCCAGCGATAATTATCGCTGGCCGTGCTTAGCGATAGATTTCTTATCGCTGGCTATATCCGGAAATTATCGCCCTGGTAGCGAGTTATTAACAACACGCTTCTCCAGGGCGATAAAAATTCCAGAGATAGCGAGGTTATCGCCGTTTTGCAGGGAACATCGCTGGTTTTCCAGCGATGTTCCCTGCAAAACGGCGATAACCTTGCTGATACTACCCTGTGGTCGTATCAGCACAATCCACCCCCTATGTTAGGGATGGCTAAGTCGGGATAATAGCAGACGTTAGATTTTGGCGAAAACGGCCGTTTTCGCCAAAATCTAACGTCTGCTATCATCCTGTGGGCTGCCTTGTAAATATCGCGATGTGCACATCGGCGATATTTACAACGTAGCCCATCTGGGGTACGCCAGTAACGCCCACCTTGCATCTCATTAGAGATGCAGGATGGGCGTTGGGGGAAAGGGCGATAGTGCAGGGATTCACGCGATAGCGTGACCTTGCTGATTAGGCGATAGAATTATCGCCGCTTTCCGTCCGAAAACGGACGCTAAAGCGGCGATAATTGACTATCGCCTGGTTGTTAATATGCCCCGTATTCCTTTACTTCCACACATTCTATTATTTAATCGTAATTTAGAATACTTTCTTTATGCTTTTCTCGGGATGTTAGAATAGAAAGACATTATATTAGAATAAATAATGTTTGTTTAAAGTTTATTCTCGTGATCTCACCAGAACATGTGGTAATATAAAATGTTTTGTTTTATAATGTTACACAATGCAACACTGAACAGCTAATAGAGTAGGTTTGCAGAGGTTCTCATCAAAACCTCACACGGATGTAACAATTGTATGAATGCTTAGCAACATTTAGATAGCACCATGTTGTCTTAAGTATTTACCGTTGGAATCGAAGGAAGAAACGGCAGACCATTGGAAGATTCTTCCCTGTTGGCCTGAGATGACTTCACGCACTGCTGGATGGATAAATATGTTTTTATGTTTTATATACGTTTTCCTAGCTAGAGAGTCATTTCAAATTCTTTAGACTGAGGAGGCTATACGAACGTTACTGCAACTGTTTGAGAGACTCGGTTGAGTTTCTAGAACTGCTCTTTATGGGGAGTTTGACTTCTAATTGCTATTAATTGCAAGCTCCATAACTCTTCCTTTCACAAAGAACTCTTTATGGGTTCTGATAGATGTAGAACCTTTCTAGTTTAGTGATAAGGACTATGATTTTCATAGAACATGCAGTCATTTTATCTGCAGTCTTTCACGATTATTTTTCTTGATATTTCTGTAAACAAATTCATCTTAACTAATTGAATAAAAAGGCGAAAAATAAAATACTAAACTTAAATGAATAATAAAGGTTTTGAAATCCTTACCAAACCTCTCATCATTGACTAATAAATTAAAGCTAATAGTTGATGTTATTTGAGATGTTTAAATTCAATTCTCCATTCTAAAACAGTGGCAAAGATCTTTTTGACATGAGAAGGACATTGTGTGGAGTTGGAGATTCGCATTGTAAGTTGAACTGTAAAATGTAATACTTATTTTCCGCGCTATCATACTCTTTTTCCCTCTGCAGATTGAGACCGATTCCCCTCCTTTTTTCTTGTAGTAGATAGAAGAACAGGAAAATCAGCTATACTTGGATGAAGAATTGCCTACCGAAAAATCACTCCACATGGGCACTTCTAAGCAAAATTTTCATAGAATGTCAGATTATCCAAAATAAAGTTGAAAGATCACTAACTTTACTCCCCCTCCCCACTTACCATTTGCCAAGCCCATTCTTTAAACCTTCAGTGGCTGCTTGTGCATAATAGAACTATTTCTAAAATCACATGTTTAGTTCACAATATTTGGTATGGTTCTACATCCAATTTCCTAAAATATAAACAAGCTCAATATTTGCCTTCATGATCTTTTCCCTCATCTTCTTCTAATCTTCTAGTTGTTTCTCATTTAAAAACATATACATTGGGTGGCAAATCCTCTGCTGTTTTGGTACCTCAACTTTGGAATTAAATCCCTGTATATTTGAAGTCCATTTTTTCCAGCTTTCATTTTAAGAAAAAACTTAAATATCATCTGTATTCAGCTTGTTTTTCCACATCGTAGACCTCTACTTATTTCTTTCAGCACCAAGAGACCTTTGGGTATAAATATGCGTTACACAAATGGCGCATAACACAACACGTAAAAGACAGAATAGCACATAAAATACTGTAGCCATCATAGACCTGACATAGCATTGCATGACATGACATCCCTCATGCTTTCTTCTGAAGTATGCCATGCTGTTAATGTCTATTCAAGAGCACCATTTGCCTGAAATTGGATCTGCAGTCACATTCGTAACTCTCTCATCTTAGTTTGCTTGATGATTTCTAAAACCCTCTGTTCCGCAAACCAAATGGCTACCTTAGATGGGACACTAACTGTGCAATGCAAATCTTTGTTAATGTAAGAAGGGACCAGAGTGTGCTGTACTGAAATGTCAGTATTACAAACCAGTAATCTTCATTACTATGAGTATAGAGCTTCCTTGTCACCATCCTTACTTTTTGAGATGAGAATTCACCCTGAAGATAATTAACTCCCTTGAGTCTTGTAAAAGAAAGGAAAAAACATTTCTCTTACAAACATCACATTTCTTTTCTATTTTACAAACGCCCCTCCCCATTGCTTACAGTGGAAACCTCTATCTTCTTAAACAGTTGGTGTTTTGAATATTTTCAAACCAGGGCTGGCTGAAATTTTAATTAAGCTGGCAAAATTTAATTAATTTCTCAATTTCACTTGATGCAAAATTCACAATTTCACTTCATTTTTTGTTGCTGACTTGTTCATGAGGAAATATCTTGTTGGGAGCTGTTTTCTGCTCATACCAGTCTCCTGCCAATATCTCACAAGACTTTTGCATGAGAAGGGCAGGTTTGTATGAAAAAAGGCACCTGAAATTCCACATTTATATCTAAAAGTGTAATTTTGCAAAATAGGATGTGATTTGGAACTCCTCATTGAGGATTCCTTGGGATGAAGTTAATGAAGATTGACAGCAAGTTATCTGCTCATTATCACCCTGCCCATCTTCTTCATCACAGGTCTTCTTTTCTTGTAAATGTACAGAAGATACATAGCCATTGGTTTGAGAACATATTACAGGGGCCAAGTCCACCATCTGTGATACAGAATGGAATGGACAGGGATAAAAGTATCCAGTTGAAATGAATTATATAAAAGTCTAATAGAGGGGCGTGGCTTGTTGGCAATGATGGCGGAGGCACTCTAACAAGGCTCCGTCCCACGATCCGCAGATCCAGCAATTATCCTGCACGTGGCAGCACCATCATGCCAACTGCGGCAGCCCACTGGAGCGGGGGTGCAGACGTGGGCGTGTGCAGCAAGTTTGGGGCTCCTGGGTGCCATACTCGCCGCAGAATGGCCGCCTGAGCAGAGATGGCGCCATTGGGCCGGGCGCTGAACGGCTACAGAGGGCGGTGGATTGCTGTGACCGTGATCCGGTGACCTGAGGGAAGCTCGGCCGCGGCGGCATATTAGCGTGTGAGGAGACATTCGGACATGGAGTGAGGAGCAGTGGCCGGCCGTGAGCACTGCAGGAGCGAGCTACTGTTAGCCTGGCCGGGAGCTGCTGCAGAGCCCCGGAGCAGAGCGAAGGGTCCCCGGGTGGTGCGGATGATCGGGTGAGACCCCGCTTCCTGGCGGTAACCCTCCGGCAGCGGACTGGAACTGACAGGAAGAGGCTGCGTGCAGCAGAGTGGTGTACTGTGGCCTGTTTCTGGCCGCGGCGGCGGACTGAGAGGCGTGTGGAGCGGCCCCCGCCTGGCGCCGGCCAGATGCTGTGGCGGTGTGGAGAGCCGCGCCGGTCATAAATAAACCGCTGTCTGTTGCGGCCTCGGTCGACACTGATATCTACTGCGACTGTGGAGGCGGGCGTGGTCGAGGCCTGCACTCACCTCGTCATGGTGGCACAAAGGAGCTGAGGGGAACGAGCAAGGCTCCCATCGGTTTCGAGGGCCCAGGCCATGCTACGCGCCGAACGTGGGTGAACAGCTGAACCGTGAGCACGTTGGGCAAGACGGTATGTGCTGGCCAAGAGATTGCTGCCTGCGAAGACATGCTGAGGGCCCCTGAATAACCTGGGCACCGGCAGGGTGCGAGGTGTGGCAGTGAGAAGCTCTGAGGCCTATTTACAGGCCGGCATAACGCTGTAACCTGCGGGTGCGGGATAGGCGGCATTATATGGTGATGCGCGCAAAGTGAGGACGGCGGATGCGCCCCCATAGAAACACGCAGCAGGAGCGTACATCGTCCCAGTGACCACATTAAGGCCAGGAGTGCGGTTATACACCACAAGTGGACTGGATAACACATGGCCCAGACGTTTGGCCCCCCAAAGTAAGCACAGACTTGTCTTCAGAACTGACTTAAGGCTGTGGGGTCCCAGGAGCCACTGTAGGCATACCAAGAGCAGCGACAAAAGCATAGTTCCCTATAGAGCACGTGACCACAATCTGGGGTGCAATTCAGAGGCTACAAGCAGCCCACTCACTCTGGGCTGACGGAGTGGATGCACGGACCTGACCTGCGGAAAGGGCTGGATCTGACACATGAACAAGTAGGGCAGCGCCAGATGTGCGGTCGCCCGGCAGACCACGCGGGTGAACTCCTTCTGAAGTGCGGCCAGGTGAGAGAGACATAGGAAATTATCTCATTCCCCATGCAAGGGACATTGTACTCTCAGTAAGATGGGCAGACAGCACACAGGAACGGGAGCAGCACCCACGTGTTCGGCGTCGGGCCCAACTCAGTCAGACCAAGAATCCGAAATGTCGGGTGCCTCCAGAGCCACCAGTCTGGAATCAAAGATAGACTCTGTGCTACAAGCAGTGATGCAGATCAGTGAAGCATTGACGCAAACTCGCACATCTCTGGAAGGCCGCATCGACAAGGTTACATCGGATTTTATGCTCCTGCATGCTGATCACAGAAAGCTGACTGGGAGAGTTCATGAGTTGGGGAAGGAGATGAGGGAGGTCGCCCTGGTGGCCACGGAGGTGACCGCGGAAGTACGCGCCCTCACGGCTAGATTCCACTCCAGTGGAGCGCAGAATGGATGATGCAGAAGGCCGATCACGACGAAATAATGAGCGTGTGGTGGGTCTGCCAGAGGGCACAGAAGGTGGAGATGCAGTGGCGTATGCTGAAGCCTGGTTGAAATCCCTGATGCCTGAGGGCGTGCTCTCTCGTTTTTTTGTGGTGGAGCGGGCGCATAGGGTGCCATCGGGCTGGCTGCTGCCGGGTGCTGGGCCGAGACCTTTCCTGATTCGCCTCATGAGCTTTAAAGACAGAGACACAGTGCTCCGGGAGGCCAAAAAAATGGAAGCGATAAAGGTGGGCAATTCGCAAGTCTTCTTCTTCCCAGACTACGCCCTTGGTGTGCAGCGACAGCAGAGTGCCTTCCTCACCATCAAGCGATGAATGCGGGACTTAAATCTGAAATACTCCCTCATATTTCCAGCCCGGCTGCGGGTGGTTGCAGATGACTCCACGCACTTCTTCAGCACGGCGGAAGACGCATGGGAATGGCTCGAGTCTAAAGGACATCACACCTCGCTGAGCCAAAGACAAAGCGGCACAGGCTTGCGGATGGGAACTCGGAGAGGCCGTCGGGCCAGGCGTGGGCTGCGAGCGGCGGAGTCTTCGGTGCAGACGGCGGCCGCTCCAGACCGTGAGCAGGTACTTTGGGAGAGGAGCGACGCACTGCCGTCAGTGGCAGACTTGAGAGACCGGTGGAGCAGCAGGGTTGCTGATGTCTCTTCTGAACAGTCACTGAGTGAAGACAGCACACAGGCTGTGTGGCTGACTCACGAAGACTCACAGTCACTTACAGTTGTAATGCCTCAGACTGCTGATGATTTAATGTAACAATGCAGTGCAGTTCACGGACACGCAAGTATGAAATTGCCAAAACACATGACTCTGGGACACTTGCGCTACACATACGTTTCGCGCATGGGCTGCCCTATTGCACTATATGGAATATAATGTTTGGGTAGACCTGCATAAATATGTGTACACCCCAGACTGCAGATCACTGACACATGATATGCAATGCTGAACAGTGCACATTCACGCGCGTAAGGCGGATCCAGCGTCATGCATCCCATTCCCTGCCAGCTTAGCCCACCCCACCTCTTAACAGGTTCAAAACGGCGAGCGTTGCCGTGAGTTGCCATATGGCATTTTTGACAGTTTGGGCAGACACACGTTGTCTATCTGCTCTACCCCAGTTGAACCATATAAGGGTTCCCCCCACACTCCCTGTTCGAGTTATCAACCCCCTACACGCATGGACACTGCAGCTAAGTTTTGTAATTACTAGAGGTAACATATGTTGTTGCTGCACCCTTAGCATCGCTGGCAGCCCACAAAAAACATCACTCTCTCAACATGCCCTATGCCTTCCACAAACGTAATCACTTGGAATGTTAGGGGGCTCCACACACCAGCCCGCAGGTATGGATCGTATGCGTACCTTTAGTGGCATGCCGCTCACATGGCACTCCTACAAGAAACACACATCCCACAGCCAGAAATTCGCAGGTTACAACAGAGGTGGAGAGGTCAGATATTAGCCACAGGCTACTCGGCCTATGCCAGGGGAGCCCTGATATGGATACGGCCTGGTACCCATTTCGAATCAGAAGAGACCGATATAGATCCATATGGTAGGTATGTGCTTGCAAAGGGCCGTCTAAATGGGATACACGTGGTGTTAGGATCCATTTATGCTCCAAACACAGAACAAGGGGCTTTTTGGCAGACACTGACAGACCTACTCTCACGCTGGTGCCACATTCTCTGGCTGCTGGGAGGTGACTTTAATTCAGTCTTAGATACAACACTAGACAAGTCGTTCCCGCCACTGCTGTAGACGGCTGCAACAGCCAACGCTATGAATCTAGGGGAGTGGCTGCAGAGGTGGGGGTCTATCGGATGTATGGAGGGCTCTTCACCCACAGACACGGAGGTATTCACACTACTCACATCCGCACAGGCTTCATGTACGTATTGATCGTTTTGTTGCAAGCGCGCCGCTATTAACAAAGTGTCTTACTGCGGACTACCTTGGCAAAACGCATTCTGACCACAGCCCACATGTGATGACATTGGAAGGGGAGGATGGGGGGCCCACTGCTCGTCTGTGGAGACTTCAACCCATGGCGCTGGAGGACCCACCGTTTAGAGAAGCAGTAAGCGCAGCAATAGAAACATACTTTGAGAATAATACGGGGTCAGTCGTGGATGCAGGTACCCTGTGGGACGCAGGCAAGGCAGTGGTCAGAGGGTGTTGTATGGGGTTGAGTTGGAGCATTAGGAAACAGCTAGACGAAGAAGTGAAGCGCATTGAGGATACCGTGACCCGACTCGAGGCTGAATTAGCGCACAGCAATGATACACAGCAGGGCATTGACGTGCAGCGTGCTCAGCATGCTGAGGTGATGGAGCGATTACGCTGTTTGAATTACGCGTCGCATGCTGCACGCAAACACGCTGCGGCAGATAGAGCGGGCAGATTACTGGCACGCATGATGCAGCAGGAGAGCGCGCAGGCACCTGTGCTGTGGCTGAGCTCGGCGGCAGGAGCAATGCTCACTACGCAGCATGAAATTCCCGGTGAGTTCGCTGCACATTACACCAGAGTGTACCAATCGGTGAGCCGTGCAACACTAACGGATATAGAAACCTTCCTTGCTCCCTTACCCCTGCGCCAGGTCACAGCAAGGCAAAGAAGCGAACTAAGCGAGCCGCTCATGCTGTTGGAAGTACACAGTGCTATAAGCTTGTTAGCTACAGGCAAAGCGCCGGGCCCAGACGGCTACCTGGCCGAATACTATAAGGCCTATCAACAGCTCCTGGCACCGCGTCTTCTCGCAGTGTATCAAAACGCGCAGGAAATGGGCATGCTCCCGGAAACGCTTTGTGAGTCCCTGCTGGTGTCCTTGCCCAAACCTCACAGGAATGTGGAACTAATATGATCTTACCACCCTCTGGCGTTACTTAACACCGACTATAAGGTACTAGCTAAAATACTAGAGAACTGATTAGCCCCGTTGGTGCCACAGCTGGTGCACGCGGACCAAAATGGTTTCGTGCCAGCGCGCAACACATCATTAAATCTGCAACGCTTCTTCCGAGTGACGTGCTACTCCGGGGATAGCTGGGCGCATCCTGGATGCCTAGTGCTAGATCTGGAGAAGGCGTTCGACACCCTAGAGTGGGAGTTCCTATTTGCTGAGCTGCGCAGATACGGATTGGGGGAGGTATTTCTGGGCCTTGTTAAACTGCTCCACACGCGGCCCACAGCCAGGGTCAAAACAGGCCCATATGTATCGAAGCCGGTTGCAATAGAACGTGGCACAAGACAAGGTTGCCCACTCTCCCCGCTGTTATTTGCGCTTGCCATTGAGCCGCTGGCTGAGGCGCTCCGTAGCACACAAGCTGACTGGGGAATCCCGTTGGGGGGTGGCATGCATGGGGTCTCTTTATACGCGGATTACCTGTTGATATATCTCAGAGATGTGGGGCAGCCATGTGGGGCAATTGAGGCCCCACTGCTCGGGTTTGCCTCGATGTCGGGACTATAGGTGAATTGGGAAGAGTCATGCCTGTATCCATTCGTAGAATCTACTCCCGACCCACAATTAATCGTCAATGGTAGGGCTCTGCACTGGCAGATTGAAGCGTTCCTATATATAGGGATACTTATATATAGGGACTCGCAGGACCTTCTTGAGGGCAACTTGGTTCGTGCCGTCACAGCGGTGAGGGCACAGATGTCCTTCCGGACTACCTTGCCGTTAGCGGTTATGGGCAGGATTGCGTTGTTAAAAATGGTGGTCCTGCCACGCCTCCTTTATTATTTCAGAAATTTGCCATTGCACCTTAAGCCGCCTTTTAAAAAAAAAATTGAATCCGACATGCGGCAATTCATATGGCATGGATTGCGAAGAAGAGTATCACTAGCTGAAATGTACCCACTGACCACACAGGGAGGACTCTCTCTGCCCAATATGGAGCAATATTATCTAGCTGCGCAACTTCAGTGGGTGGCGCATTGGCTAAGCACGCGCCAACTTGAAGACACAGCAGCACAGACGCCCGGGGTCACTCATTCCCAAATCGTAACACTGTTTCATCCAGGTCCGACGGGCAGTACACCTACACAGCTACTGGTCCGGGTGGCATATCAATGCTATCGATGCAGCCTTCGCATCACGCGCCATGTAGTGCCATATGCACCATCACTCCCTATACTGGGTACACCCAGGAGGCTTAAGGCAATAACAAGCGCAGAACTGGTGCATTGGGAAGAGGCTGGTATACAGACGCTGAGCGATCTGTACAATGATGGGCAGCTCATCCCGTTTGCAGACCTAGTCGAGGGTTCGGACTTACCGCAGGGCCAGTTCCTATTGCATGCCGCAGTGATGCATACACTTAGCGCGCTGTGGGGTGATGTGACACAGGAACATACCACCCACCTAACCATACAATACCTACACGAGCTGGGCACAGGCCGCCATTTAACCAAATGGTTTGCGGAATCTCTCAGAATCCGCACAGCACCGCAATTACTCCCCCTCCGTGCCCACTGGGACGCGGACTTGCAGCGGCCCACCACAGACCGGGAATGCGAAAATATACTTGAGAGTTCTACACGAATCCCTCGTAATGCCAGATTTCGTCTCATTCAATATTACATCATCCACAGAGCCTATCTGACACCTGAACGTATGAATAGGTATTTCAATCGAACTGATGCTAGGTGTGCAAGATGTGATGAGGCTGGCGCGGACCTATTGCACATGCTGTGGTCATGCACTGCTATTCAGGCATATTGGGGTGCAGTCACCTGCTGTTTAACCCAGTGCACGGAACGAACCTTGGACTGGACGTGGGAAGTGTGTATTTTGGGACTATACCCAAGATCCAAAGGACACAAAGTTACTTCTAGATACATAGATTTGGGCCTCATAGTCGCCAAGCGTCTACTTACGTGTCGTTGGAAGTCTCCTGCCCCCCCAGTAGCAGTAGCTTGGTATCAATTCCTATTGTGTTGGGCGCAAGCGAAAAGTGTGGCGCTTCGCTGAGAAGACGCCATAGGGCTGCCAAAACAGCCAATGGCGGCGGCGTGGGACGCAAAATTAGCGGACTTCCTCACGGCCTGGCGCGACCGCTCGGAGACACTGGTGGACGAACCTGTGGATGATGACGAATAGGCAATAGTAGATAACTTACAGTACACGGACAGAAGGGAGGCTCTCAGCTCTCTGCCAAGATAGCCTGTATGTGTCTATGGCAGAAACACTATTTTTCTCGCACCTCCCCCCTTCCACTCCCGTCCCTCTTCCCCGGAGTGGTGTGCATCCACTCCCCCTGCCTCTCATGACGTGACGCACTCCTTCCCCCTCCCTCTCCAATGCCTTGCCTGCTCACACTTCGGATATATATTTGGCCGCTGAGCATCATGATGCACCATCTGAACTGTGACCGTTGTACATTGGAAGGTATGGGAAACTGGGTACACACTACACACAGACGAAATGGATAGACGGGCTGAAGCAGTGTGAATGGGAGGTTACGGGTGCGATACACGTAGCGACGCATAGATCTACTGTAAATGCTCCAGGTGGTAGGGTAAACTGTTATGAGTTATGTTTTCATCAAACTGTTTATAGATTAAACCTGTAAGTTACGATGACACGCCAATTGTCAATACATGGGGTCTGTAAGAGATGATAATGATCGAAATGCTGTCTGCCATAATTGCATTAGTTGTACAAGCTAAGATTCAAATTGAATTGTATCACAGTTGCGTTCAAATGTAATGTATACTGCAGATATAACAATAATAATAATAAAAACAAAGTTGAACAAAAAAAAATAAAAGTCTAATAGAATGGGAGGCATTTCCACTACCACATACCAGTCTGACAAGATGGATTGATAGAGGCATTAATCAAAACCATCAAAAAAAACGTACGCGGCTTGGAGGGAGCTGGTTGAATGGAAGTGCATGCACTGGAATTGCAATGAGTTAAATTAAGAAATCCCCAGCATGCAATTGAGGATGCGACACACAATGCTAACAGGAATGATAACAACAACAACTCTTAAAATAAGAATTGGTTTTTATCTACTGTTTCATATCATAATTATACCATTTTGAGTGTTGTATATAACAGGTGTTTTTTCTCCCAAATTTAGTGCTGCTCATTTTAATGACCTAAGAAGGAGAGAAGGCTTAGTTGACCTCTCAAGGACTGTAGATTTGTGGCAACTACATATCACATATATGAGCATCTAACTCACTGAGCTATCATCCCAGTTGGCATTACACTTGGTAGCTTGACTTAAGTAACAAGACTTTTCTCAAAAAAATGTATGTGCTACGTGTGCATCAACACCAGTTCCATTATGCAGTTTAGAAGCAAAGGATATACAATTTCTAGACCAATTTAATTAAAAAGGGAATAATTTAATGGGTAAAATGGCACAAATATAAGTATATCTAGATGTAGGGCAACAAGATTATTTCAGAACAAATAATGATTTAGTGGACCTCCAGAGATAATTTTAGTCACCACATATATCACATCTTTTTGCTCTCTGCCCCTCATTCACCTTCTTTCACCACTCATCTTGAGAAACACCTCAGATCCTCCCCCCGGGGAGTAGTAGCCCACACCTCAGTGTGAGGAGGGAACCCATATGATGAAGCATGTCACCTTACAGTGAGTGAGGGTTCTCATCCTGAAAGGATTTCTCCTTCATCTTTTTCTTTTTCTCTGATATCACGCAACCTTTATCTTTTTCACTCCTAGGCATTAGTACTTTGTGTGTTTTTCAGAATTACTTTCGGAATCAGTACTACTTGGCTTTTCCAGATCCCTGTAAATCCAGTGTGTGGAGACTACGTACTACATTAAAGCCATCAAATTCAATTTTTTTCCACAAATTGGCAACTTGTCCTAGTCCTTCTAGTCCAAACATTTATTTAAGTAAACATGCATTTGTTTCCGTTGTCCGAAAAACTCCAGTCTTTCTGGAAAGTCCCTTTAATACTGGTCCATGGATTCAATTTCAGAAAGGATCACCCATTTTCTGTTCAGGTGTAAAGTTATGTGTGTAGTTACAAAAGCTTCCTATATCTAGATGCTCCTCTGTGCCACACTTCATAGGCAGCAGTAAGTATAACTGTCCAGCTGCAGCCGGCCCACTGGCTTTCATTAAACAGGTATAGTTATCTCTCTTCACAAGGCCTTTCTCATTCTCTAGCTGAAGGAAAAAGCTTCCACAGGAAGCACTCCGGGTCACTCCTCAGCAGCATTTTAGTTCCAGAAATCCAGGTCAGAGTTGGAAACAAAATAATTCCACACACCTCTGTAAGACACCTAGGAGACATAAAAGCAGCATGCAGGAAATCCTCCTTTTCAACTTTGGTTAAAGAAGGTGCTCAAAGTGAGTCAACCGAAACCATAGCTTACAATATTAAACCAAACTTTGATTGGACAATCAAACTGAAATGACCACTTCATTCAATTCTTGTATTAAAGTGAATTGGTGCCTAATTCAAGGATATGCATTTCACTAGTAAAAAACAAAATGGTTGCAACCTGTGTCTCATCTGCTTATCTCTCCCTTTCTTCAAACTTTCCCAAAGCCTGTACATCTACTCCTACTAAAGACCAAAGAAACTCTCCATCTCGAAAACATCCATCTCAGCCACCTGTGAGACAGAGTTTAGACCAATTTTTCAGAGAATGTCCCCTTCTGAAATATCTGTGGTGTTTCATGGGCTATTCCCAAGGGTATATGAGCTGCGAGGCTTAGGGAATACTTTCACTGCATCTTTAGAACATTCTGTGGTATTAACTTGGCCTGCCTCCTCTGCCGTAAGTGAAGTTAGGTGCCTAAAGTGTAGAGAATAGGATTGACAAGGAGGAGGTCATTCAGAGATATGAAAGGCCTTGTGTTAAACATAGCAGCATAGCTTCAGAAAGACTATTTCATTAATTCAAAAAATGAATAAGCCATATAGTAATCATATGTCATCCCTTCCATTTAACTTATTATACTAGATTTTTCATACACAGAAAATTTGGTATTTGCAGACTATTTCTAACAGAAGTAAACATGAGCTTTTGTATCACATATTATCCTTTTGGGTTCAAGTGAGAGAAACATTCCCTTAATTTTTTAACCCAGAAATTGAACCTTGTTGAACTGCAAAAAACTTCAATCTGTTACAAATAACGTACCGAAAATTTCTGACAAACTTACCACAAAGTCCTTTTTATTTTCCAAGCAGATCATATGTAGTTGTGGATAAGTCAGCAGGTCTTAATTAGACTGGAGAACAAATACCAGATTTTCACAACAAAACCATGGGCAAGCGGGGCACTAGATGACTTTCCTCACAGACCTATATCTTTTGTATGGAGCTGCACCAGGTGGAGTATATTCTTTATTACTTAGGGCCTGATTCCGAGTTTGGCAGTGCAGGAGCGGGACCACGACGTCCCCTCCATGCTCCCACACACCAAATCCATGTGCGCACCGCCTGCCAGATTATGACTTTTTTTGTCACTGGCGGGTGGTTCTTTGGTGGCCCCAAGGCAGGGCCTATGAAATAGGTACTGCAATGGGAGCGTCAAAGGCAGTATCTGCATGACTGATGCAGTACATGCCGTGCAGGTACTGGGGTGCATGCAAACAGGGCACCCATGGCCCTGAGGCAACAGGGGGCCATGTAGGGCCCCCTTTGTTTCCTCTCCGCTACGGTTTTCATGGAAAAGGAACCACCATGAAAACCATGGCAGAGAGGAAATTCATAATGTGCTTTGCGGAACTGCAGTGGTCCTGCCAAGCATATTGCGGCATCAAAACCACCTCGCCACCGCCAAAGTCGGCGGTGAAATGGTGGTCCGCCCACCCAGGTAGTAATAGAGTGGTCGAACCGCTGGTGCGGCGGTGGCCGGACCGCCACCGCCGTGCCACAGTGAGTCTGGCGGTCAGTGGACTGACAGACTCATAATGAGGCCCTTAATGTGTATTGCTGAATCTGAAAGTCTTCTGGAATTTGAAGGCTTAGGTGTGTATGGTACATGTCCATCCTTAGCAATGGCTGATATGCATATATTGTATAGTCAAGTGTAGAATTTATAAATAAATAAAAAATGTGTTCATACAGTACTTCCTGCAATGCGCACATGCTATTTCTAACTGCTTCCAACCTAAGCTGTTATTTACCTACTTTGATGGCTCTCAATTTACTGGCTTTGAAGTGGTGGACACCTGAGTCTGCCTGT
Source organism: Calotriton arnoldi (assembly GCA_963921515.1). Classification (NCBI taxonomy): domain Eukaryota; kingdom Metazoa; phylum Chordata; class Amphibia; order Caudata; family Salamandridae; genus Calotriton; species Calotriton arnoldi. Next base: position 380,231 of record CAWUFW010014198.1, read on the forward strand.
ATGGGATTTGAACTTGTGATATTGATGTCACTGCAAATCTCAGACACAAGCATGAACTCACTGAGCCGTATCACAACCTATTCAATAAGAGCACAAAGTGCTATCTTTGAAGTGAGATCTAACTGCACTCGAGGCATGCCATTTCACCACAAAGGACCTTTGAGTATTGCCACAGTTGCTTTCCTTTTTTGAATGATTGTAGCAAGGACCCTTTGAGGCAGTAATCAGTAACTTCAGAATTTAGTATAGATTCTGATATATGCACTCTGCTGATAAATGCAAAAATTTGATTTTATTAGTACGCTTGTTGAAAATCCTTCGTACAAGCAGAGCATTAGAGGAGGAGTTGTTGTACATCTCACTAAAAGTGGTATATGGGAGTGATTTTTATGTTTTGCATGGGAACTATAACACCCCTACCGTTGCAGTTTTTAGCTTCGTTATATTTTCATTAAATGTATTATTTTTGCTCATGAGGGAAAATCCACAGGTTTTTTTCAACAGAGTCTCCTTAAGGTATTGTTCTGTTCTTTTAATGATGAACTTTGGCATGTGGAAAGGTTTGAATGCACTGGGCACTGCTTTCTGCCACATGCATTGTCCCACAATCTTAGGGAGTGGCACATTTCAAAGGACTGTAAACAGCCCTTTTGCCCGCAGAACCCACTTCATGCAAAATATGCTGTATGCATAGATCCCTTGGCACGGGGCATGGCCTTGTTGAATGTCTTATGATCAGCCCTGTGCTTCCAGATTCTGCTGTTCATGATGATTGGTTATGCAAAGTAAGCTATTGGAGCAAAGTATGACCTCTGGACAAACTTGTTGCCCAGCCACTTCCTCCTTAACCCAACATACACATCCAAAGAGTGTACACGGTCCTACGAGGCCTCAGGATTTTGACTCTCACCATGCCCCACACACAGCTCCTGTGTCTTTAGAATGTGCTGTGCATGGCATTCAGCAATGTGCAAAGGCACTAGAAAACATGATGTAGCTTTTGGCCTAACTCTGTGCCCAATCTCCATTCACTCGATGCCCATTTGCGTGCTTAGCACTATCAACTTTTTTTGCACATCTCTTTTTAGATACTGGAATTGAATTGCGCTGCAGGAATGCAAAATGGTGCCGGTCATGGTTTCTGGAATCCAAATAGCCAAGGTAAATCTGTGCTGCACCAGTGCTGGAAAGTATGAATGTGAATCCGTGCTGCCCCAGTACGGCAAAGAAAGCATGTGGTCTCAGAATCAATTTTGAAATTAATGATTTCTTTGTATCATTCCAGAGGGAGTTGAATCAGACCAGTGCCTGCCCTTCCACAGAATCAGGACACACACGAGGGCTGAGAATAATTTGCAGCTAACCAGTTATCATGGGGACACTTCATCAAGCCTTAAGTGCTATCAAAAGTGTTGATTGGCTTTAATGGTTCTTCCATTTTTGGGGAATCTCATAACATTGTGGATCATATAGATGGCTATCTTGCAGTTAATCTGCCACATCACACTTGAATCCAGTACTTGGCTTAATAGCATAAATATCCAAGTCTTAATGTGTTATGATCATTGTATCTCTTAGTGTGGAAATAATATGTCTTTACCTTTTACTTGAAAGCTAATATTTATTACAATTGTAATCAATAATGTTGAAATATATTTCCTCAAATGTTGCTACAGTGCTTCTCCTTATGTGTATTTAAATTATTTGGAGTTAGGGATGAAGCAATACCAGTTTGAAGTCAGTCACATTTTAAATTACATTTACCTCAGTACTTGCTCAGTAACAGTCCTTTCTGCAAGGAAAACCTCATCAGCCGTGCGTTAGAAAAGCAAACTTAATATCCAGAAGACATAATGTGGGCTAACTCCATCCAACCAAACTGAGTAGGATTTTATGCAGGTGTGGCTCAGTGATGGTCATGCTACTCTGAGCCTCTAAAAATACTTATTATATATCCTCTTCATATACCCATGTTTCTCACACCAGGCAGTCTTTGAGACTCAGTGCAGGCGTGCCAAATAGAGGGGGTTTTGTGTGATAACAACATTAGCACTGATGGCATTGGAGAAGAGGGAGAAATGATAATGATGATGGTGAAAACAACGCTGTCCATTCCAACAACATGCCACTGTTGCTCTTGTTTCTCGGGCTGACTTTCTTCAGGCAGCAGCACTTCATGTCTGGGAATTGTAGTAGGTATGGACTGGAGCCACACACAGGCATTGGTTGCTGCCAGCAGCAATTAGGAGCATCCTTGTCTCCTGGAGGAAGCTCTCCATCAATGCAGAAGAAGATTACTGTGACAGGGGACCACCAAAATGCAGACAAGTGTGATGGGGTGGAGTCTGTGTGAAAACAGGTTTGGAAACAGAGAAAAGACTGTACATCTTGGAGACTGTGTCAGTTGCTTCAGAAATAAGTAATATGTATGTTATGAAACACGGATAAAGGAGACCTTCAGATAAGGTCAGGCCCTTCTTACATAGAAAGCAAACATAAAGTCATGTCATGGATATATTTAGTGTTAATTCATTCTTGGATGAGACCTACAGTTATTACATTATTTTTTCTTTTTGCTGTCAGTGTTGGGGTGGAAACATCTATATATAAACCATGCTGCTGTCCTCTCACTATGTCAAGTATCAATCAATCAATCAATCCACTTTATTCGATTAATTAAAATCATAAAAGTACAAGACATAAAATACATAGACACACGCATTCATATACAAAATTTTGGGAATAAAAGATTGAGCACAATCATATTTGTGTGATTCAGCAGCATCAAAGATTACAAAAGTTAAAAATTATTTCATTAAAATATCAGCATAATACAATATATAGCATAAGAATCCATACAATAGCAGCAATAGAACTAGTAATATTAAGATAATCCTCAGAATACTCAGCTTCAGCAAATGAGGTTAATCGGTTCATCAAAGTGCGTAACAGTATGCTTATTTTTTTAAATTTCTTCCTGATCCTAACAGCAGCAACCAGAAAACAAGCAATATTAAAAGTGTCCCATGTATTACTTAACATTGCAGGTAAAGCAGTGCAGGTCTAACCTGTAGGAAACCCTTTTTATTTAATAGGGGGACTAGGAACTTCCTACGTATATCCAAATAGAGGTCGCAGAACATTACAAAATGTAGGGTATCTTGTGTCAAGTAGGTGCTTAATAATAAAAGAGCATTCAGATGCTGCAGATGTTGCATTGTTCCAGGAAACGCCCTAGTGGTAAAGGGGCTCGGACTTCTTCACTCCAATGCCAAAGCAAAGAAGGGAGAATTCCTCAAGTGATGGATCTCCCACTCCTACCTCACCCTGAAGCATGTTAGCTTGCAGATGTTATAAAAGAATTTGCATTTGTATTTATTCATAAAGCTCTATAATTACTAGAAGAGAATTTAGTTTCAATGTGCCAGAACTAAGAAAATAAGCAAAATACAGAGGCCCATCAATGTGGCTAAGGCATCTTAAAGAATACATAATGGGAAACATTCTGAGAAGCTAAAGAAAGATTTGAGGCTATACAGTGCAGAGAAGACCTCTCCCTACCCAAGTGAGGAGAATTGTAAGACTGTGTATTTTCAAGAGAGACAAAATTGTTTTTATAAAGCCACTAAACACGTCACTTTTTCCAACAATTTGTCAAAAAACTCAGATAATATTTCCGGTTATCCTCCGACCTTTCTGGTACTGGCTGGCAGCTAGCCCAAGCTTCCCACTAGAATTGTACACCTGTACAATACAATCCTTCAATATCCTCTTTGTTTTTTCCAATGGGGAGATCATAAAGGAAGAATGAAAGGATGCTCTAGAAGTTACAGTAGGAGACTACACTATACAATATATAGCAATGTGCCAGCAGTATTACTGGCATGTATAAATAACAGAGGGCCCGATTCACAAAAGTAATCTGAGACAAAATCCTAACTTTACGACTTTCGGTATTCACAGAAGGCATTTAGGAGTACTAAAGTTAGGATTTTGTCTCAGTCAATCTTAAGTTTTTGTCTTAAGTTAAACTTAAGACAAACTTAAGTTTAACTGAGACAAAATCCTAGTCGTAAAGTTAGGATTTCGTCTCAGTTAAACTTAAGTTTAACTTAAGACCAAAACTTAAGATTGACTGAGACAAAATCCTAACTTTAGTACTCCTAAATGCCTTCTGTGAATACCGAAAGTCGTAAAGTTAGGATTTTGTCTCAGATTACTTTTGTGAATCGGGCCCAGAGTTTATCAGTCCCTTCATTCTTTCAACAAGCTGTGTTCACAGTTTTTGAATAAATACCGTCTCTCTCACCTTTGAAGAAGTCAGATGTTTTTGCACTTTACATGGATGTAAATTTGCTATCTATGAAGGTGAAATTAAAAGTTCTACCTTAAGGTTAACATATTTCAGTAAGAAAGTACCGTATGCATAATTAGACCAAATCCCCTTTTGGGACATGATTCCCTACAGTTAGGACCACAGAGCTGAGTTGCAGAGAGGCGTTCCGAGGCCACGCACCTTTTTTCACCTCTCTGCAACGCAACTCTGTGGTGCGTTTTAAGTTGGGGGATTAGGTCACCTTGAATCCTGAGGGTCCCTGGGGCCCAACTAGCCCACTAGGTACTTCCAGTAAGCACCACAGGCCTGCGTTGCCTGTAACAAATTGTGCAGTTGTGTTTAGGTAGTGAAGAGGGTCGTGCTGGGGGTAGTGTTTTAGGGTTTAGGGTAGTGCAGTGGTATTTGTGTAGTGTAGGGGGTCATGCTGGGGGTAGATTTAGGGTTTAGGGTAGTGCAGTGGTGTTTGGGTAGTGTAGGAAGTCGTGCTGGGGGGAGACTTTTAGGGTTTAGGGTAGTGCAGTGGTGTTTGGGTAGTGTAGGGGGTCGTGCTGGGGGTAGTGTTTTAGGGTTTAGGGTAGTGCAGTGGTGTTTGGGTAGTGTAGGGGGTCGTGCTGGGGGTAGTGATTTAGGGTAGTGCAGTGGTGTTTGGGTAGTGTAGGGGTACTGCTGGGGGTAGTGTTTTAGGGTTTAGGTTAGTGCAGTGGTGTTTGGGTAGTGTAGGGGTACTGCTGGGGGTAGTGTTTTAGGGTTAGGGTAGTGCAGTGGTGTTTGTGTAGTGTAGGGGGTAGTGTTTTAGGGTTTAGGGTAGTGCAGTGGTGTTTGTGTAGTGTAGGAGGTCGTGTTTTAGGGTTTAGGGTAGTGCAGTGGTCTTTGGGTAGTGTAGGGAGTCGTGCGGGGGTAGTGTTTTAGGGTTTAGGGTAGTGTAGGGGGTCATGCGGGGGTAGTGTTTTAGGGATTAGGGTAGTGCATTGGTGTTTGGGTAGTGTAGGGGGTCATGCGGGGGGTAGTGTTTTAGGGTTTAGGGCAGTGCAGTGGTGTTTGGGTAGTGTAGGGGGTCGTGTTGGGGGAGTGTTTTAGGGTTTAGGGCAGTGCAGTGGTGTTCGGGTAGTGTAGAGGGTCGTGCTGGGGGGAGTGTTTGAGGGTTTAGGGCAGTGCAGTCGTGTTCGGGTAGTGTAGGGGGTTGTGCTGGGGGTAGTATTTTAGGGTTTAGGGTAGTGCAGTGGTGTTCGGGTAGTGTAGGGGGTCGTGCTGGGGGTAGTGTTCTAGGGTTTAGTGCAGTGGTGTTTGGGCAGTGTAGGGGTGGTGTTTCAGGGTTTAGGGCAGTGCAGTGGTGTTCGGGCAGTGTAGGGGGTCGTGCAGGGGGTGGTGTTTCAGGGTTTAGGGCAGTGGTGTTCGGGCAGTGTAGGGGGTCGTGCTGGGGGTGGTATTTCAGGGTTTGGGGCAGTGCAGTGGTGTTCGAGCAGTAAAGGGGGTCGTGCTGGGGGTGGTGTTTCAGGGTTTAGGGCAGTGCAGTGGTGTTCGGGCAGTGTAGGGGGCGGTGCTGGGGGTGGTGTTTCAGGGTTTAGGGCAGTGCAGTGGTGTTCGGGCAGTGTAGGGGGTCATGCAGGGGTGGTGTTTCAGGGTTTAGGGCAGTGCAGTGGTGTTCGGGCAGTGTAGGGGGTCGTGCTGGGGCTGGTGTTTCAGGGTTTAGGGCAGTACAGTGGTGTTCGGGCAGTGTAGGGGGTTGTGCTGGGGCTGGTGTTTCAGGGTTTAGGGCAGTGCAGTGGTGTTCGGGCAGTGTAGGGGGTTGTGCTGGGGCTGGTGTTTCAGGGTTTAGGGCAGTGCAGTGGTGTTCGGGCAGTGTAGGTGGTCGTGGTGGGGCTGGTGTTTCAGGGTTTAGGGCAGTGCAGTGGTGTTCGGGCAGTGTAGGGGGTCATGCTGGGGCTGGTGTTTCAGGGTTTAGGGCAGTGCAGTGGTGTTCGGGCAGTGTAGGGGGTCTTGCTGGGGCTGGTGTTTCAGAGTCTAGGGCAGTGCAGTGGTGTTCGGGCAGTGTAGGGGGTCTTGCTGGGGCTGGTGTTTCAGGGTTTAGGGCAGTGCAGTAGTGTTCGGGCAGTGTAGGGGGTCGTGCTGGGGGTGGTGTTTCAGGGTTTAGGGCAGTGCAGTGGTGTTTGGGCAGTGTAGGGGGTCATGCTGGGGCTAGTGTTTCAGGATTTAGGGCAGAGCAATGGTGTTCAGGCAGTGTAGGGGGTTTTGCTGGAGGTGGTGTTTCAGGGTTTAGGGCAGTGCAGTGGTGTTCGTGCAGTGTAGGGGGTGTTGTTTCAGGGTTTAGGGCAGTGGTGTTCAGGCAGTGTAGGGGGTCTTGCTGGGGTTGATGTTTCAGGGTTTAGGGCAGTGCAGTGGTGTTCGGGCAGTGTAGGGGGTCGTGCTGGGGGTGGTGTTTCAGGGTTTAGGGCAGTGCAGTGGTGTTCCGGCAGTGTAGGAGGTCGTGCAGGGGGTGGTGTTTCAGGGTTTAGGGCAGTGCAGTGGTGTTCGGGCAGTGTAGGGGGTCATGCTGGGGGTGGTGTTTCAGGGTTTAGGGCAGTGCAGTGGTGTTCGGGCAGTGTAGGGTGTCGTGCTGAGGGGTGGTGTTTCAGGGTTTAGGGCAGTGCAGTGGTGTTCGGGCAGTGTAGGCGGTCGTGCTGGGTCTGGTGTTTCAGGGTTTAGGGCAGTGCAGTGGTGTTCGGGCAGTGTACGGGGTTGTGCTGGGGCTGGTGTTTCAGGGTTTAGGGCAGTGCAGTGGTGTTCGGGCAGTGTAGGGGGTCGTGCTGGAGGTGGTGTTTCAGGGTTTAGGGCAGTGCAGTGGTGTTCGGGCAGTGTAGGGGGTCGTGCTGGGGCTGGTGTTTCATGGTTTAGGGCAGTGCAGTGGTGTTCGGGCAGTGTAGGGGGTCGTGCTGGGGGTGGTGTTTCAGGGTGTAGGGCAGTGCAGTGGTGTTCGGGCAGTGTAGGGGGTCATGCTGGGGGTGGTGTTTCAGGGTTTAGGGCAGTGCAGTGGTGTACGGGCAGTGTAGGGGGTCTTGCTGGGGGTGGTGTTTCAGGGTTTAGGGCAGTGGTGTTCGGGCAGTGTAGGGGGTCTTGCTGGGGGTAGTGTTTCGGGGTTTAGGGCAGTGCAGTGGTGTTCGTGCAGTGTAGGGGGTCGTGCTGGGGGTGGTGTTTCAGGGTTTAGGGCAGTGCAGTAGTGTTCGGGCAGTGTAGGGGATCGTGCAGGGGTGGTGTTTCAGGGTTTAGGGCAGTGCAGTGGTGTTCGGGCAGTGTAGGGGGTCGTGCTGGGGGTGGTGTTTCAGGGTTTAGGGCAGTGCAGTGGTGTTCGGGCAGTGTAGGGGGTCGTGCAGGGGGTGGTGTTTCAGGGTTTAGGGCAGTACAGTGGTGTTCGGGCAGTGTAGGGGTCGTGCTGGGGCTGGTGTTTCAGGGTTTAGGGCAGTGCAGTGGTGTTCGGGCAGTGTAGGGGGTCTTGCTGGGGGTGGTGTTTCAGGGTTTAGGGCAGTGGTGTTCGGGCAGTGTAGGGGGTCTTGCTGGGGGTGGTGTTTCAGGGTTTAGGGCAGTGCAGTGGTGTTCGGGCAGTGTAGGGGGTCTTGCTGGGGGTAGTGTTTCAGGGTTTAGGGCAGTGCAGTGGTGTTCGGGCAGTGTAGGGGGTCTTGCTGGGGGTAGTGTTTCAGGGTTTAGGGCAGTGCAGTGGTGTTCCGGCAGTGTAGGAGGTCGTGCAGGGGGTGGTGTTTCAGGGTTTAGGGCAGTGCAGTGGTGTTCGGGCAGTGTAGGGGGTCATGCTGGGGGTGGTGTTTCAGGGTTTAGGGCAGTGCAGTGGTGTTCGGGCAGTGTAGGGTGTCGTGCTGAGGGGTGGTGTTTCAGGGTTTAGGGCAGTGCAGTGGTGTTCGGGCAGTGTAGGCGGTCGTGCTGGGTCTGGTGTTTCAGGGTTTAGGGCAGTGCAGTGGTGTTCGGGCAGTGTACGGGGTTGTGCTGGGGCTGGTGTTTCAGGGTTTAGGGCAGTGCAGTGGTGTTCGGGCAGTGTAGGGGGTCGTGCTGGAGGTGGTGTTTCAGGGTTTAGGGCAGTGCAGTGGTGTTCGGGCAGTGTAGGGGGTCGTGCTGGGGCTGGTGTTTCATGGTTTAGGGCAGTGCAGTGGTGTTCGGTCAGTGTAGGGGGTCGTGCTGGGGGTGGTGTTTCAGGGTTTAGGGCAGTGCAGTGGTGTTCGGGCAGTGTAGGGGGTCATGCTGGGGGTGGTGTTTCAGGGTTTAGGGCAGCGCAGTGGTGTACGGGCAGTGTAGGGGGTCTTGCTGGGGGTGGTGTTTCAGGGTTTAGGGCAGTGGTGTTCGGGCAGTGTAGGGGGTCTTGCTGGGGGTAGTGTTTCGGGGTTTAGGGCAGTGCAGTGGTGTTCGTGCAGTGTAGGGGGTCGTGCTGGGGGTGGTGTTTCAGGGTTTAGGGCAGTGCAGTAGTGTTCGGGCAGTGTAGGGGATCGTGCAGGGGTGGTGTTTCAGGGTTTAGGGCAGTGCAGTGGTGTTCGGGCAGTGTAGGGGGTCGTGCTGGGGGTGGTGTTTCAGGGTTTAGGGCAGTGCAGTGGTGTTCGGGCAGTGTAGGGGGTCGTGCAGGGGGTGGTGTTTCAGGGTTTAGGGCAGTACAGTGGTGTTCGGGCAGTGTAGGGGTCGTGCTGGGGCTGGTGTTTCAGGGTTTAGGGCAGTGCAGTGGTGTTCGGGCAGTGTAGGGGGTCTTGCTGGGGGTGGTGTTTCAGGGTTTAGGGCAGTGGTGTTCGGGCAGTGTAGGGGGTCTTGCTGGGGGTGGTGTTTCAGGGTTTAGGGCAGTGCAGTGGTGTTCGGGCAGTGTAGGGGGTCTTGCTGGGGGTAGTGTTTCAGGGTTTAGGGCAGTGCAGTGGTGTTCGGGCAGTGTAGGGGGTCTTGCTGGGGGTAGTGTTTCAGGGTTTAGGGCAGTGCAGTGGTGTTCGTGCAGTGTAGGGGGTCGTGCTGGGGATGGTGTTTCAGGGTTTAGGGCAGTGGTGTTTGGGCAGTGTAGGGGGTCATGCTGGGGGTAGTGTTTCAGGGTTTAGGGTAGTGCAGTGGTGTTCGTGCAGTGTAGGGGGTCGTGCTGGGGGTGGTGTTTCAGGGTTTAGGGCAGTGCAGTGGTGTTCGGGCAGTGTAGGGGGTCGTGCTGGGGGTGGTGTTTCAGGGTTTAGGGCAGTGGTGTTCGGGCAGTGTAGGGGGTCTTGCTGGGGGTGATGTTTCAGGGTTTAGGGCAGTGCAGTGGTGTTCGGGCAGTGTAGGAGGTCTTGCTGGGGGTAGTGTTTCAGGGTTTAGGGCAGTGCAGTGGTGTTCAGGCAGTGTAGGGGTCATGCTGGGGGTGGTGTTTCAGGGTTTAGGGCAGTGCAGTGGTGTTCGGGCAGTGTAGGGGGTTGTGAAGGGGGTGGTGTTTCAGGGTTTAGGGCAGTGCAGTGGTGTTCGGGCAGTGTAGGGGGTCGTGCTAGGGTATGTGTTTCAGGGTTTAGGGCAGTGCAGTGGTGTTTGGGCAGTGTAGGGGGTCGTGCAGGGGCTGGTGTTTCAGGGTTTAGGGCAGTGTAGTGGTGTTCGGGCAGTGTAGGGGGTCGTGCTGGGGGTAGTGTTTTAGGGTTTAGGGTAGTGCAGTGGTGCTTGTGTAGTGTAGGGTGTCGTGCTGGGGGTAGTGTTTTAGGGTTTAGGGTAGTGCAGTGGTGTTTGTGTAGTGTAGGGGGTCATGTTTTAGGGTAGTGCAGTGGTGTTTGGGTAGTGTAGGGGGTCGTGCTGGGGGTAGTGTTTTAGGATTTAGGTTAGTGCAGTGGTGTTTGGGTAGTGTAGGGGGTCGTGCTGGGGGTAGTGTTTTAGGGTTTAAGGTAGTGCAGTGGTGTTTGTGTAGTGTAGGGGGTCGTGCTGGGGGTAGTGTTTTAGGTTTTAGGGTAGTGCAGTGGTGCTTGTGTAGTGTAGGGGGTCGTGCTGGGGGTTAGTGTTTTAGGGTTTAGGGTAGTGCAGTGGTGTTTGTGTAGTGTAGGGGGTCGTGTTTTAGGGTAGTGCAGTGGTGTTTGGGTAGTGTAGGGGGTCGTGCTGGGGGTAGTGTTTTAGGATTTAGGTTAGTGCAGTGGTGTTGGGGTAGTGTTTTAGGGTTTAGGGTAGTGCAGTGGTGTTTGTGTAGTGTAGGGGGTCATGCTGGGGGTAGTGTTTTAGGGTTTAAGATAGTGCAGTGGTGCTTGTGTAGTGTAGGGGGTCATGCTGGGGTAGTGTTTTAGGGTTTAGGGTAGTGCAGTGGTGTTTTTGTAGTGTAGGGGGTCATGTTTTAAGATGCAACGCTCCAATACCTGACCAGTCTGCACTACATAAAACTGCAAAAAACTAAAAATAAAAAGTGTTTTGCACACTTTTGTCATTGGGCTATATGTGGGCTACATCTGGGTAATATGTGTGCTACATTTGGGCTCTTTTTTCACTGGTGGCCATCTTGGAAGACTTCTTTGTTATGAAGTTTCCTAATTTCCTCATTTACTGCAGTCTCCTCAGTAGGAAATGCTTTCAGTTTTTTACTTTGATTCCATCAAGAAGGCATTCAGATGTGTCACACATTTGCCATAAATTCAGAATGTTATTACTCTAGTTGTTCATTAGATCACTGTAGTAAAGCTACTGCTCACCAAGGAGTTAACTGGAAGTCTACTGCTGGTATTGAAAGTGATTGTTTCAGTCTGCATATCAGAATTTTCTAATGAAATAGAAGAGGATTTGAGATCTCACTTAAAACATGCACTAAATTTTCTTTTTGCAGCACTAACCATAATTTCTATGGCAAAATGAACCCCCTCATTTTGTTCCTTTTTAAATTAAATGTTTTAAGTGTTACCAGTTTATTCCAATCAAGATGGCTTCAGGTGTGCCATACTTTTGTCATAAGTAAGGCTGTTAGCACTCTAGTTGTTCTTTAGAACACTCTGGGAAGCTGCAGTAGAACACAAAGGCATCAACTGACAGGCTGCTCCTGTTGAAATATAACAGGAAGATATTTGAGATCTCACTTAAAACATGTCCTAATTTTTCTTTCTACAGCACTAACCATAATTTCTATGGCAAAATGAACCCCTCATTTTGTTCCTTTTTAAATTAAATGTTTTAAGTGTTACCAGTTTATTCCAATCAAAATGGCTTCAGGTGTGCCATACTTTTGTCATAAGTAAGACTGTTAGCGCTCTAGTTGTTCTTTAGAACACTCTGGGAAGCTGCAGTAGAACACAAAGGCAACAACTGACAGGCTGCTCCTGTTGAAATATAACAGGAAGATATTTGAGATCACACTTGAAACATGTCCTAATATTTCTTTCTACAGCACTAACCATAATTTCTATGACAAAATGAACCCCATCATTTTGTTCCTTTTTAAATTAAATGTTTTAAGTGTTACCAGTTTATTCCAATCAAGATGGCTTCAGGTGTGCCATACTTTTGTTATAAGTAAGGCTGTTAGCACTCTAGTTTTTCTTTAGAACACTCTGGGAAGCTGCAGTAGAACACAAAGGCATCAACTGTTGAAATATAACAGGAAGATATTTGAGATCACACTTGAAACATGTCCTAATTTTTCTTTCCAGAGCACTAACCATAATTTCTATGACAAGATGAACCCCATCATTTTGTTCCTTTTTAAATTAAATGTTTTAAGTGTTACCAGTTTATTCCAATCAAGATGGCTTCAGGTGTGCCATACTTTTGTCATAAGTAAGGCTGTTAGCACTCTAGTTGTTCTTTAGAACACTCTGGGAAGCTGCAGTAGAACACAAAGGAATCAACTGACAGTCTCTGCCCTTGTTGGATGTACATGTTTTACTGAGAATGTCAGACTTCATTCTCACATGACTGAGAAAGATAATGTGAATTTACAGAAAATATGCTCTCATTTTAGCTTCTGGGGCACCTTCCAAAACTGTATGGGACAAGCATGTGAAAATAGTTTTCTCTCAAACATGATTCATGATATCCCAGCAGAAGGTTTTTCACAGGGTAAAATCACCTTAGAACACACCACAATTCCTGAAATTAGTATGGTACCATCAACAAATGAATTCTAATGTAACTAAAGTCTGTTATCACCCTTTATAGTTCTCCTTTTGGTAACCCTCAAAATCTTTGATTCACTACAATGCATTTCAATGGTACTATCATTTATATTGGTCCCAAGATGGCTGCCAGCAATTCCAGGATGAAGTGCTGACAGCCAATCAGATCTCACGATGACATGTGTGGTTAGGCTCCGCCCAGATATATATGTGTTTTTACTTTTGATTTTCTCAGCAACTACTGAACGGATTTACACCATTTAACAAAAGGGTTCTTTTTGAACCAAGAACTACCTCTTTGCCAAATTTGGTGTAATTCCGTTCAGCAGTTCGGGCTGTAGCCTTGCATAAAGTTTCCTATGGGAAATTGATTTTTTGACTCTTATTTTTTTAATTTCTCCGCAACTACTGAACGGATTTACACCATTTAACAAAAGGGTTCTTTCTGAACCAAGAACTACCTCTTTGCCAAATTTGGTGTAATTCCGTTCAGCAGTTCGGGCTGTAGCCGTGTCTAAAGTTTCCTATGGGAAAATGAATGGGGAAAACACGTTTTGGGACCCCCTTTTTCTCGGCCCCCGCTTGACGAATCACCCTGAGACTTTCAGGGTAGGAGCGGACCAGAGCGGGCCATAAAGTTTGAAAATTTCGAGATGATTCATCAACCGACGCAAGAGTTATTTCAAATAGAATGTCGCGGATTTCCTATGGAAAATAGGTCCTACTATAACTATCTACTGGCGACCGCCAGTAGATAATATATATATATATATATATATATTCACTGAAAAAACCATAGGTTTCAGACACGTTATAGTTACAAATTAGCATTTAAAAAACCTTTGAAATTCACTGAAAAAACCATAGGTTTTAGGGACAGTTATAGTTACTTGGACATTGCACTCGTACAAAACCTGTGAAATTCCCCCGTTATAGTTAGTTCAGCTAACTATAACTCGCGCCCCCGCAATGCACTGCTGATGACGTCACATATTACATCACTCATGACATGGTCAGTGACATCACTGATGACATCACTGATGACATCTCAAATGACATCACTGATGACATCATCCAGTGACTGTGTGTTTCTGTAAAGTTTAAATATTTTTAAAATATATAGGAAAAGACGTATTGAAGAATGAGTGGGTGTCTAAGTGTCTGTATGGATGATTTAGTAGGTGCGTGACTGACTCTATAAGTGAGTGATTTAACGTATCTTACTGAATGCATGGGTTAGTGACTAAACTGGGTGTATGTCTGTATCCGTCTGTCTGTTGCTGTGTAAGTGGCTGCATGTGTTTGTGAATAGCTAAATGATTTTCTATATGAGTTATTGAATGCTTGTCTGAGTATCTGTATGGGTGCCTGAGTGTTTGTGTGGGAGGGGTGTGTGCAACTCTGTGCATAGATGTGTGAGTGGGTGATTCACTAGGTGGATGGTTTCAAGAGTGCATCTGTGATAGACTGTATGGGTGGGTAAGTGTGTGTAAGAGTGTGTTAGTGAGTGAATGTATGTCCCAGTGGTACATGTGTGAGTAACTACATATGTGAAAGGCAGTATATATGTGTGTTGGAGTATATAAATAGCTATAAGCAAGAGTGAGTGATTCTGATAGTGGCTGTATGGATGATTGTGTGCTTGTATCAGTGATTGTATAAGAGCGTAACAATGTGCTACTATTTGTATGAGTAAGTGAGCTGGTGTGTGTATAACTGTATAGGTGAGTAAATGGCAGTGTGTTTAATTATTTGCATGACTGACTAGGTGTGTGAGTATCTCTATGGATGAGTGGCGTTGTTTGAGTGTCTATATAGGAGTAAGAGTGCATATGATAGTCCTGTACTGAGTGACCGTAAGTATGAGTGACTGTACGGGTGAGTGAGTGGATGTGTGTGTGTAGACCTAAGAATCAGTGAGTGGGTATGTAGTTATTGGTGTTGGAGTGTCTATGGTTTTGCGAATGGCAGTCTGTAATTTAGAGTGGGTGTATCAAAGATTATATTAGGGTGTGAAGAGGTGCATCAGATTATCACGTGGATGATGTCATCAGTGATGTCATTTGAGATGTCATCAGTGATGTCATCAGTGATGTCACTGACCATGTCATGAGTGATGTAATATGTGACGTCATCAGCAGTGCATTGCGGGCGCGAGTTATAGTTAGCTGAACTAACTATAACGGGGGAATTTCACGGGTTTTGTACGAGTGCAATGTCCAAGTAACTATAACTGTCCCTAAAACCTATGGTTTTTTCAGTGAATTTCAAAGGTTTTTTAAATGCTAATTTGTAACTATAACGTGTCTGAAACCTATGGTTTTTTCAGTGAATTTCAAAGGTTTTTTAAATGCTAATTTGTAACTATAACGTGTCTGAAACCTATGGTTTTTTCAGTGAATTTCAGAGGTTTTTTAAATGCTAATTTCTAACTATAACGTGCCTGAAACCTACGGTTTTTTCAGTGAATTTCAAAGGTTTTGTAAATGACAATTTTTAAATGTATTAATTGTTATATTAATTTTTTTCATACTGATTTACTACATTTTTAGAAACAATTTTTTTTACATATTTTATTTGTCAAATTACATTGTAATTACATTATACATTACATTACAAAAAATACTTTCTCAGAATGAATTACTTTAGTTTAAATACTTTGCAGATAGGCAATAGACTTTTAAGTACAGTAGTTACAGTTGTTGCAATGGGCAACACATTTTCAAACACAATGCAACATTCAGCTCAATGTGAATTTCTAGTTAAATGCAATTAGTTACTTTATGGATTACTTTTGTAACCACAGGACTGGATCCTAGATTCAGTCCTGGTACATCTCCTGTAAACAGTTGAGTAAAAGCGTTTTGGTTACAGTCGTGATTTTTAAGGAATATTATTGTATTTTAAAAGTTGACACTGAAACTTTTTCTCATAGAATCACCAATGTTATCCTATGGAAGGAAATTCACTTAGCAGGTAAAAACTGTTATCGTTACTTTTTCTTACTCAGTGTTGGATCCTGGATCCAGCACTGGTGCATCTCCTGTAAACAGTTGAAAGAATGCGTTTAAGTCATACAGGCGATTTTTAAGGAATATTTGTAGTTTGTGAAAATCAACACTTTGAAACTTTTTTGCTGAAAACCAGTCAATGTTAGCCTATGAAGGAAATTCAAGTTACCGGTAAGTACGGTTAAAATTACTTTTGAGGATCAGTACTGGGCTGAAACATGCAGCACTGAGGTCTCTCCTGATAACAGGTGAGTAAATCGGAATTCGTATTTCGGCTGATTTTAGAGGAATATTTTAAAGTTCCAAAACTCCACACACAGAAGAATTTCCAAGTGAAACCAGTCAATGTTAGCCTATGGAAGGAAATTCAAGTTACTGGTAAGTACGGTTAAAAGTACTTTTCAGGACCAGTACTGGGCTGAAAGATGCAGCACTGAGGTCTCTCCTGATAACAGGTGAGTAAATCAGAATTCGGATTTCGGCTGATTTTAGAGGAATATTTGTATGTTTCAAAAATCAACACTTAGAAGAATTTCCAAGTGAAACCAGTCAATGTTAGCCTATGAAGGAAATTCAAGTTACCGGTAAGTACGGTTAAAATTACTTTTCAGGATCAGTACTGGGCTGAAAGATGCAGCACTGAGGTCTCTCCTGATAACAGGTGAGTAAATCGGAATTCGTATTTCGGCTGATTTTAGAGGAATATTTTAAAGTTCCAAAACTCCACACTTAGAAGAATTTCCAAGTGAAACCAGTCAATGTTAGCCTATGAAGGAAATTCAAGTTACCGGTAAGTACGGTTAAAATTACTTTTCAGGATCAGTACTGGGCTGAAAGATGCAGCACTGAGGTCTCTCCTGATAACAGGTGAGTAAATCGGAATTCGTATTTCGGCTGATTTTAGAGGAATATTTTAAAGTTCCAAAACTCCACACTTAGAAGAATTTCCAAGTGAAACCAGTCAATGTTAGCCTATGAAGGAAATTCAAGTTACCGGTAAGTACAGTTAAAATTACTTTTCAGGATCAGTACTGGGCTGAAAGATGCAGCACTGAGGTCTCTCCTGATAACAGGTGAGTAAATCGGAATTCGTATTTCGGCTGATTTTAGAGGAATATTTTAAAGTTCCAAAACTCCACACTTAGAAGAATTTCCAAGTGAAACCAGTCAATGTTAGCCTATGAAGGAAATTCAAGTTACCGGTAAGTACGGTTAAAATTACTTTTCAGGACCAGTACTGGGCTGAAAGATACAGCACTGAGGTCTCTCCTTATAACAGGTGAGTAAATCGGAATTCCTATTTCGGCTGATTTTAGAGGAATATTTGCACAATGGTGAAGGGAGGGGGCGGGGCCTGAGGTGACATCTTTGCAAACGCGCCCCGTGGCGCGTTTTAAGTTGGGGGATTAAGTTCCCTTGAATCCTGAGGGTCCCTAGGGGCCAACTAGACCACCAGGAACCTCCAATATGCGCCAGGGAGCTGCGTTGCAGAGATGTGTAGAGAGGCCACACCCTTTTTACACCTCTCTGCAACGCAGCTCTGTGGCGCTTTCTGGATGTACCTGTTGGGCTAGTTGGCCCCCAGGGACCCTCAGGATTGAAGGGATTTAATTCCCCATCTTAAAACGCGCCACGGGGCCTGTTTGCACACATGTCACCTCAAGCCCCGCCCCTCCCTTCACCACTGTGCAAACGCGCCCGTGGCGCGTTTTAAGTTGGGGGATTAAGTCCCCTTGAATCCTGAGGGTCCCCGGAGTCCAACTAGCCCACCATATACCTCCAAAAAGCGCCATAGAGCTGCATTGCAGAGAGGTGTAAAAGGGGCGTGGCCTCTGTACACCTCTCTGCAAGGCAGCTCCCTGGCGCATACTGGAGGTTCCTGGTGGGCTAGTTGGCCCCCAGGGACCCCCAGTATTCAAGGGGAATCGTTCCCTCTCTGCAAACGCGCCAGGGGCGCGTTTGCAGAGTGGTGAAGGAAGGGGCGGGGCCTGCGGGCCCGATCGTTTTTTAAAAAAAAATTTGGGGGAGGGGGGCCGCGTGGCCCCCTCCCGGGCCACTACTTGCCCCGGGGACCCCATCCCCCGGGGCTGGCCCTCTCGTTGGGGACTGTGGGGGTCCCCAATCCCCCACAGTCCCGCCGGCTCCCCGTGTCCTACGGGAGCCGGCATTGCTTTACACATGGGGAGCTGCTAAGATGCAGCTCCCCATGTGGAAAAGCAATCGGCTTTGGATATTGGAAGAGAGAGCAGGTTTCCTGCTCTCTCTTCCAATATCCAAAGCAAGTTTGCAATGACAGGACGGAGCCGCGAGGCTCCCGTCCTGTCATTGCAAACAGCAGTGTCCCGGGGTAGGCACCCCGGGACACTGCAGGAGCCGGCCCTGGGGGTGGTGGTCCCCAGGGCCATCAAGGGCTCCAGGAGGGGGCTGCGCGGCCCCCTCCCATTCAGTGCACAGCCCCGGGGAGGTGGTGGTCCCCGGGGCTCTGGGGGTCCAAAACGGACCCCCATTGTAATTTTTCTTAGTGCCCCGGGAGGTGGTGGTCCTCGGGCGTGTGGGGCTGGAGCCCCCCACACAGGTTTTTAATTAAAAAAAGAAGCCCCGGGGAGGTGGTGGTCCCCGGGGCTGCGGGAGGGCTCAGAGCCCTCCCGCACCATTGTACATAAAGCCCCGGGGGTGGTGGTCCCCGGGGCTTGGGGGCCCTTAGAGGCCCCCCACACATAAAATTAACCCCCCCAGCATGCCCCCGGGACTTGGGCCACCCGGGGGCCAATTAACATCGAAGCGCGGGAGACCGCGCTTCGATTTTTTTTCGGCAGGGTTCGCGCTCCCTGAGCGCATCCTGCCGATTTTTAAAAATTTTTTTTATTTTTTTGCCCAGGGGGTCCTTGTGGGACCCCTGAGCAAACCTAGGGGTCAGGGTGTTTCTACCCTCCCCCTTTGTGCGCTTTGCGCACTTGTTTCTGTCCCTCGGTTCTACCGAGGGACAAAATGGCTGCCAACATTTCCTGAATCGGAATGTTGACAGCCAGCTGACAGCCAATTAACATGCAGCTCGTGATCGGGAGGGTGCGCGAATCCTCCGTGCCCATAGATATATATGTACTTTTACTTTTTGATTTTCTCAGCAACTACTGAACGGATTTACACCATTTAACAAAAAGGGTTCTTTCTGAACCAAGAACTACCTCTTTGCCAAATTTGGTGTAATTCCGTTCAGCAGTTCGGGCTGTAGCCGTGTCTAAAGTTTCCTATGGGAAAATGCATGGGGAAAACGCGTTTTGGGACCCCCTTTTCTCGGCCCCGCTTGACGTATCACCCCGAGACTTTCAGGGTAGGAGCGGACCGGAGCGCCCACGAAGTTTGAAAATTTCGCGAAGATACGTCAACCGGCAAGAGAGTTATTTCAAATAGAATGTCGCGGATTTCCTATGGATAATAGGTTGTAACTATAACTATCTACTGGCGACCGCCAGTAGATAATATATATATATATATATATATATATATATATATATTATCTACTGGCGGTTGCCAGTAGATAGTTATAGTTAGGACCTATTTTCCATAGGAAATCCGCAACATTCTATTTGAAATAACGTTGGCGCCGGTTGACGAATCTTCGCGAAAGTTTCCAACTTGTTGGGGCGCTCCGGTCCGCTCCTATCCTGAAAGTCTCGGGGTTATTCGTCAAGCGGGGCCGAGAAAAAGGGGGTCCCAAAACGCATTTTCCCCATTCATTTTTCCATAGGAACCTTTAGTCGCAGCTACAGCCCGAACTGCTGAACGGAATTACACCAAATTTGGCAAATAGGTAGCCCTTGGTTCAGTGTCGTGCCTTTTGCTTAAATGGTGTAAATCCGTTCAGTAGTTCCTGAGAAAATCAAAAGTAAAGTCACATATATATCTATGGTCGAGTAGGGTCCGCGTACCCTCCCGATCACGAGCTGCATGCTAATTGGCTGTCAAGTGGCTGTCAAAACTCCAAACCAGGAAGTGTTGGCAGCCATTTTATGCCTCGGTAGAATCGAGGCACAGAAACAAGTGCGCAAAACGCACAAAGGGGGCAGGGTAGAAACACCCTGACCCCCTAGGTCTGCTCAGGGGGTCCCACAAGGACCCCCTGGGCAGAAAAAAGCATTTTTTTTTTTTTAAATCGGCGGGATGCGCTTAGGGTGCGCGGATCCCGCCGAAAAAAAAAAAAATTGAAGCGCGGTCTCCCGCGCTCCGATGCAATTTTGCATGCGGGGGTGGGTTTATATTTTATGTGGGGGGCCTCCCAAGCCCTGGGGACCGCCACCCCCCCCCGGCTTTAAAAAAAAAATGGTGCGGGAGGGCTCTCGGCCCTCCCGCAGCCCCGGGGACCGCCACCCCACGGGGCTTCTTTTAAAAAAAAAAAAAATGACCTGTGTGGGGGGGGCTTGAGCCCCCCCACACGCCCCGGGGACCGCCACCTCCCCGGGGCACTAAATATTTCAATATGGGGGTCCGTTCCGGACCCCCGAGCCCCGGGGACCACCACCTTCCCAGGGCTTTGCCAATGGAGGGAGGGGGGCCGTGCGGCCCCCCTCATGGAGCCCTTGATGGCCCTGGGGACCACCACCCCCAGGGCCAGCTCCTGCAGTGTCCCGGGGTGCCTACCCCGGGACACTGTAGTTTGCTATGACAGGACGTGAGCCTCGCGGCTCCCGTCCTGTCAGAGCAAGCTGCTTTGGTTTTGGAACAGAGAGCAGGAAACCTGCTCTCTCTTCCAAAAACCAAGCACATTGCTTTCCACATGGGGAGCTGCATGTTAGCAGCTCCCCATGTGGAAAAGCAATGCCGGCTCCCGAAGGACGCGGGGAGCCGGCGTGACCGTGGGGGATTGGGGACCCCCACGGTCACCAACGAGTGGCCAGGCCCCGGGGATGGGGTCCCCGGGGCCATTAGTGGCCCAGGAGGGGCCACGCAGCCCCCTCCCCAAAAATAAAAAAATATTTAAAAAAAAAAAAGGGCAAGGCCGGCCCCGGGGGAAGGGGTTCCCGGGGCCTTAAATGGCCTGAGGAGGGGGGCCACACAGCCCCCCTCCAAAGATTTTAATAAAAAAAAGAAAGAGGGCATGCCCCGGGGGATGGGGTCTCCGGGGCCAATAGAGGACCAGGGAAGGGGGGCTACGCGGCCCCCTTCCCGTTTTTTTTAATTTAAAAAAAAAAGAAAATCCTCAGGCTCCGGGGGATGGGGTCCCCGGGGCCAAAAGTGGCCGAGGGAAGGGGGGCCATGCAGCCCCCCTCCCATACAAAAAAATAATAAAGAAAAAAAAAAAGACCGGCATCGTGCCGGAGGCCCCGCCCCCTCCCTGCAGCAGTCTGCAAACGCGCACCCTGGCGCGTTTTAAGAAGGGAAGTAATTCCCCTTGAATACTGGGGTCCCTGGGGCCAACTAGCCCACCAGGAATCTCCAGTATGCGCCAGGGGCTGCGTTGCAGAGAGGTGTACAGAGGCCACGCCCCTTTTACACCTCTCTGCTACGCAGCTCTGTGGCACTTTTTGGAGGTACATGGTGGGCTAGTTGGACTCCAGGGACCCTCAGGATTCAAGGGGACTTAATCCCCCAACTTAAAACGCACCACGGGGCGCGTTTGCACAGTGGTGAAGGGAGGGGCGGGGCTTCAGGTGACATGTGTGCAAACCGGCCCCGTGGCACATTTTAAGTTGGGTAATTAAATCCCCTACAATCCTGAGGGTCCCTGGGGGCCAACTAGCCCACCAGGTACCTCCAGTAAGCGCCACGGAGCTGCGTTGCAGAGTGTTGTAAAAGGGGCGTGGCCTCTGAACACCTCTCTGCAACGCAGCTCTCTGGCGCATACTGGAGGTATCTGGTCGGCTAGTTGGCCCCTAGGGACCCTCGGGATTGAGGAGGAATTAATTCTCCAACTTAAAACGCGCCACAGGGCGTGTTTGCAGACATGTCACCTCAGGCCCCACCCCTTCCTTCACCATTGTGCAAATATTCCTCTAAAATCAGCCGAACTACGAATTCCGATTTACTCACCTGTTATCAGGAGAGACCTCAGTGCTGCATCTTTGAGCCCAGTACTGATCCTCAAAAGTAATTTTAACCGTACTTACCAGTAACTTGAATTTCCTTCCATAGGCTAACATTGACTGGTTTCACTTGGAAATTCTTCTAAGTGTGGAGTTTTGGAATTTTATAATATTCCTCTAAAATCAGCCGAACTACGAATTCCGATTTACTCACCTGTTATCAGGAGAGAACCCAGTGCTGCATCTTTTAGCCCAGCACTGACCTTGAAAAGTAATTCTAACCGTACTTACCAGTAACTTGAATTTCATTCCATAGGCTAACATTGACTGGTTTCACTTGGAAATTCTTCTAAGTGTGGAGTTTTGGAACTTTATAATATTCCTCTAAAATCAGCTGAACTATGAATTCCGATTTACTCACCTGTTATCAGGAGAGACCACAGTGCTGCATCTTTGAGCCCAGTACTGATCCTGAAAAGTAATTTTAACCGTACTTACCAGTAACTTGAATTTCCTTCCATAGGATATCAATGCCTGCTTTTTGCTGAAAAAGTTTCTGTCGATTTTTGTAACATGCAAATATTCCTCTAAAATCAGCCGAACTACGAAATCCGATTTACTCACCTGTTATCAGGAGAGAACCCAGTGCTGCATCTTTTAGCCCAGCACTGACCCTGAAAAGTAATTCTAACCGTATTTACCAGTAACTTGTATTTCCTTCCATAGGAATCCATTGTCTGGTTTTCAGCAGAAAAGTTTCAAAGTGTCGATTTTCACAAACTACAAATATTCCTTAAAAATCGCCTGTATGACTTAAACGCATTCTTTCAACTGTTTACAGGAGATGCACCAGTGCTGGATCCAGGATCCACCACTGAGTAAGAAAAAGTAACGATAACACTACTTACCTGCTAAGTGAATTTGCTCCCATAGGATAACATTGGTGATTCTATGTGAAAGAGTTTCCAAGTGTCAACTTTTAAAATACAATAATATTCCTTAAAAATCACTACTGTAACCAAAACACTTTTACTCAACTGTTTACAGGAGATGTCCCAGGACTGAATCTAGGATCCAGTCCTGTGGTTAGAAAAGTAATCCATAAAGTAACTAATTGCATTTAACTTGAAATTCACATTGAGCTCAATGTTGTATTGTGTTTGAAATTGTGTTGCCCATTGCAACAACTGTAACTACTGTACTTAAAAGTCTATTGCCTATTTGCAAAGTATTTAAACTAAAGTAATTCATTCTGAGAAAGTATATTTTGTAATGTAATGTATAATGTAATTACAATGTATTTTAAAAAATAAAATATCTAAAAATAAATAGTTTAAAAAAATGTAGTAAATCAGTATCAAAAAAATAAATATAACAATTAGTACATTTAAAAATTGTCATTTACAAAACCTTTGAAATTCACTGAAAAAAACCATAGGTTTCAGACATGTTATAGTTAGGAATTAGCATTTAAAAACCTTTGAAATTCACTGAAAAAACCATAGGTTTCAGGCACGTTATAGTTAGAAATTAGCATTTAAAAAACCTTACAAATTCACTGAAAAAACCATAGGTTTTAGGGACAGTTATAGTTAGTTGGACATTGCACTCGTACAAAACCCGTGAAATTCCCCCGTTATAGTTAGTTCAGGTAACTATAACTCGCGCCCCCGCAATGCACTGCTGATGACGTCACATATTACATCACTCATGACATGGTCAGTGACATCACTGATGATATCACTGATGACAACTCAAATGACATCACTGATGACATCACTGATGACTTCATTCATGTGATAATTTGATGCATCTTCTCACACCCTAATATAACTTTTGATACACCCACTGTAAATTACAGACTGCCATTGTGAAAACCATAGACACTCCAACACCAATTACTATATACACACTCACTGATTCTTAGGTCTACACACACACATCTACTCACTCACCCGTACAGTCACTCATACTTATAGTCACTCAGTACAGGACTATTATATGCACTCATACACCTATATAAACACACACACACCGCCACTAATCCATAGAGGTACTCACACACCTAGTCAGTCATGCAAAATATTAAGCACACACCCATTTACTCACCTATACAGTTATACACACACCAGCTCACTTACTCATACAAATACTAGCACATTCTTACGCTCTTATACAATCTCTGATACAAGCACACACTCATCCATACAGTCACTCTCACAATCACACACTCTCACTTATAGCTATTTATATACTCCAACACACATATATACTGCCTTTCACATATGTAGTTACTCACACATGTACCACTGGGACATACATTCACTCACTAACACACTCTTACACACACTTACCCACCCATACAGTCTATCACAGATGCACTCTTGAAACCATCCACCCAGTGAATCACCCACTCACACATCTATGCACAGAGTCGCACACACCCCACCCACACAAACACTCAGGCACCCATACAGATACTCAGACAACCAATCAATTACTCATATAGACACTCATGTAGCTATTCACAAACCCATGCAGCCACTTACACAGCAACAGACAGACGGATACAGACATTCACCCAGTTTAGTCACTAACCCATGCATTCAGTAAGATAAGTTTAATCACTCACTTATAGAGTTAGTCACGCACCTACTAAATCATCCATTCAGACACTTATACACCCACTCATTCTTCAATACGCCTTTCCCTTTATATATTAAACATATTTAAACTTTACAGAAACACACAGTCACTGGATGATGTCATCAGTGATGTCATTTGAGATGTCATCAGTGATGTCATCAGTAATGTCTCTGACCATGTCATGAGTGATGTAATATGTGACGTCATCAGCAGTGCATTGCGGGGCGCGAGTTATAGTTACCTGAACTAACTATAACGGGGAATTTCACGGGTTTTGTACGAGTGCAATGTCCAACTAACTATAACTGTCCCTAAAACCTATGGTTTTTTCAGTGAATATATATATATATATATATATATATATATATATATATATATATATATATATATATATATATATATATATATATATATATATATATATATATATATATTACAGTGATTGAAACAGCTAAAGAAAACACATGCTAAAACTCAATACACTCCATCATAAATACATCTTAAACCATAAAAATGTAGTACATTTTATAAATAATTGCAGAAGAGATATATATGTTTCCTCTCTGCAATTTTTATAAATTTTTATAAAATGTACTACATTTTTATGGTTTAAAATGTGTTTATGATGGAGTGTAATGTGTTTTAACAATGTTAAAAAAATAATTTAGCATGTTTTTGCTTTAGCTGTTTTGATCACTTTTTAATACTGTTCCAATAGTCTTTTAATATACAGTTTCACAGTAAGCTATTTTTTAAATAGATTACACTTTTTCCGAGAGATAGTTTTCTTGTATTCCTTGAATTATTTGTTGTGCTAAACAACCCTTAATTTTTTTGCACTTTCGTGACAGTTCATTTCTCCAAGGTGACGTAGGTTTTTCTTTCAGCAGGCAATGTAAAGACATGCTTATCTAAAACTGAGGAACACTCCCAGAGCTCAGACTGTACCATGCTCATCTGAGTGAAATAAGTGTGCTTTGTAACTTTATCCTGGTGTCCTTTGTTGGGTCAAGAAGGAGAATGCAGTGTGGAAAATCGGTCACATATGTTGGTAAGAGGCTCCTTCAATGTCAGTGCATTTTAAGACCATATCCGTGTCAGTGTGTGCCCCATTCGTTTTAGACAATTGAAAAGTGCCATTCTTAGAAAAGTCACAGGAGTTGTAGTGAACAAAAACATTTCAGCTCAACAGATGTTTTTTTCTGAAATAAGTTACCAGACAATAAGAAAGTGTCAGAGTTATTGACAGAAATGCATATTCTTCTAAAACTTTTTAATTTTGCCATGCCATTTTAAAGTTGGGATTTTCCCTTATGATCTCTTCAGTTAACCACAGAAAATATTACACGGACATCTGTGATAATCAGGTTTCGAAATCATGGGTGAAACCAGGGCACAAGTCCTAAAAAAAGAAGTGGGGGGACTCTCCAAGTTAGGTGGTGTCACAGGAAGTGACATCACGGCAGGAAGTGACATCATGGCAGGAAGTGACATCATGACAGGAAGTGACATCACATGTGCAGCAGATCTATCATTTGCACGTATTGCAAGATTTAACAATTGAAGCTGCTCAGTACTTAAGCCTGTGACTTAAGGTCCCTGTATGGAGGAATTAACAGCCCAAATGTGGATGAAGTTTGGTGTACAACTACATTAGTCAAGCCACTAAGTGCTGTAAGCGAGGCATACTAAAACATGGCACCATGAACAAAAGCAGAGTTTGTATTTATGGTATAATGCTAGTATTTACAGAGGATGTATTGTTATGTAATATTTGCCAGCTTAAATAGCTAAAACACGAGAGACAGCAAAGTATGAGTGCGCGTCTATCAGTTAAATAAATATGGAAATGTACAGTTTGACAACTTCATTTATACGCAAGGCACAAAATAAATATGGATAAATACAGATAAAATGGCCAAAAGATAAATATGGATAAATACAGACCGAAATGTTAAAAAAATAAATACCATAAAACCGGGAGCCCTACTTATGTGTGACATTTCCATGGTTTCAGTGTGTATGTGTGACACTTAGAGTGACACTTTCCACTCAGTGAAAACCAAGCTACAAAGTGCAAAGCAATAGATATCAGTCATTGCACCCTATTCAGCAATGAGAAGCTCTACAATATTTTGAAACTGCTGCAAAACACCTGAAATAAAAAGTTGTGTTTCATACCATGTTCACACATTTAAATGCAATCTACAGTTGTGAGAAATAGGAGAGCAAATACTGATTAGCCTACACATGCTTCAATCAAGGAAAATGTAACTTTCTAAAAGCCAGCCAATTAAAAGCGATGGTAAAGTACCTATGCTTCATGGGAGGGTTGAACAAGATTGGCAAGTCGAGACACAAGTACTGACCACACATCTTACTCTTCAGATTTTGCAGGACGAAAGAGAAGCCTCCTCCTATTGCAGTCGAAAAATCTTCATGGGACTACCAACTGCAGCTAAGGAACCACTTGCGGGCAACTTGTATCGGATGGTCCACTGATATCGTTTTTCAGTTCTCAACATGAGCAAGACACCAGAGTCCACTGCAGGCCCACTAACCCTCATGACCTGTGCCTCCCAGGACACTGTTTGTTGGGGTATCTGATCAGTAATAGGGGAGTGAAATGCTATTTTCCATGAAGATTTCAGTCAATTACCAAACTGATTTTGGTAACTCAGCTTGTGCTGCCATATGTGGCTCATTCACTGCAGCTCATTCCTTGTGGCTCTTTCTATGAGCCACTCAATTCCTGTGGCTCACTCCTTGCATGCCCTTTACCTCTGAGGCCCATTCTCAGTATCTCATTCTCTCTGGCTTAGTTCTTGCTGTTCATTCCCTGTGACTAATTCTCGGCGTTGCTCAAGTCTTGCAGCCCATTCCATTTGGGTACATTCCTTGTGGCTCATTCCTACCTCATCTTAGAAACTCCAGCTTTTGAGCAGGGGGATGGCGTGGACCCCGGACTCGTGCCCTGATGCTGTCGTGGTCGATACTCTGAACCTTGAAGGTAACTATCTGGGAGTGAGTACCTTCCTTGGATAATCTTGCTATCTTTAATCAGGTGCTTGACATTCTGGGTGCGATTAAAACCATGTAGGAAATTTCTGTTTATACATGGTGCTCACTGCTGGCTGAGAGTTGGATGCGGACTTCCGCAGTTATTCTCAAGCTGGAAACGGGTCCAGGGCCACCTAATTCTCACAGCTGATCCCCAAAATAATGTGCTGAAACTCTGAAACTTGCTACAGCAACAAGTGGTCCCAGTACGCAAACATCCTGAGTGGGCCTGGGGGAATCGGAGACTTTTTTCAATGTGAGCGCCCAGCTCCGACTAGCTCGCTTGAAAGACAGTTGCTAATTCCGCTTATCCGAGTTGGAGCTTCTATGTGAGCAGCTATTAAAAGTCGAAGGGTACACATCCTGCCACTCACACCAGTCTGCCAGCCTCTCAGCAGAAACCAAGATATATTCAATCACTCATTTAGATCAAGCCATGTGCCAGCCTGTTTCCTCCCTCAGGAGCACGTTTTCACAGCACACCAGCAGTATGAGCGTGCAGTTTTGGATATATTGCTGCTCTTAAACCTAAACTAAAGTGATGCAACACCATCCACACAGCTGTGCTTCCTTTCATGAAATGTATCAGTCCTGCAATTGGTAACTCCCAAGGGACCGTTACAAAGATGGCCAGCAATTCCTGGCCAATATATTCTGTAGTATTTTGAATCAAGCGATATTCAGACAAATGTCATCCCATCAAATTTCCTAAATCAAAATGGAACCGAATGCAGAAAGGCAGGAGTCTCTTCTGTTTCAGCCTTACAAACATTGTTCTATGTAATGACTACACTAGTGTTCCGCTCAGCCAAAGGCACAGGGACACATTTTTAGAAACTGTGGCATGACCTGCTCCTTGAACTTGAAAATAGTTTGCAATTTTGCCTTAATTTTTGCGCATCGCTGTGCCGATGACCGTAGATCTACAAGCTAAGCCTACGTAATGCAAAACATCAACACTGCAGTAGTGTTTTGGAGACTGCATCCTAAGCATAGCTGGCGTAGGGTAAGTCTTGTTAACAAACTGCCAAGTTACTGCAGATGCCCTTATGTTGGCCTGGCAGGGTTTACACGTAATGCTAACATTACTAACTTCACAAATAGCCAAGAAAATAGCAAATCATCCCCACTCCGTCCCGGCCTCCCTATCACGGACACTGCAGAGCCCAGGTGCCATCGGCTGCTCCCTTACCTTGTGATGGACTTCACAAAACCGTTGCCAAGCCGAAAATAATTTTCCATCTCTGGATGCCGGCAGCAAATTTTAACTCCTTCACTCTCGGGTAGGTCGGGCAGGTCAGGCAGCAGGCGAGCCCAGGAAAGGAAGTGGAGTCTCGTCGAGTGGGAGGGCGAGACACGACAATATCCGGATCAGGTGACTCGCAAAAAAAGGAAAGGAGCCAGAGTACGAGAGCCCGAAAAATAAAGGGCATAGCAGCACTGGGCGGGACTGCCGAGTTGCGCACACGCCAATCCCGTGACGACTGCTATGGCCACTGATTGGTCAAAGGTCACAGCGTCCACTGGTAGGCGCCCGGCAAGGTTCAAAGGGCAAAGCAGAATTTTGATAGGTAGCGCATTCGCGCGCTACACCAGATTGACAGCCAGCCCTGCAGTTGGGAGATGGACGGGTAAGTCAACGAAATCTTAGAAAGTTAGGGGCGGCCGTCCGGGCAAGTAATGTTGCAATCTTACAAAGTCCAGCTTTTGAGCAGGGGGGACGGCGTCCACCCTGTAAAATAAGTGGGGGGACGCCGTCCACCCGCGTGGTACCCCGACTCGTGCCCTGGGTGAAACATACAACAAAATAGGCAAATAATTTAACTTATAGGTCAAAAGTGAAATATTAATTAAGGTCGATGATAGTCCACCACAAGTACTAAAGCCGCTATCATGTTAGGTCTAGTCAAAAGTTTCAATAATTTAAACCTGTGACGAGTGAACGTGGAGACGCACACACATACGCTAAGATGAGAGAGGATGGGCCCACCCACCTGCTGAGTCGCTGCTGCTGAAGTGCCGAGCTCATTGCTCATTGAGCCAGAAGTACTCCATGAAGACTCGCCCATGCCAGTGTCTCAGTCTGTGCCTGTCCCTGCTGCCGTGCCAGGACTGATGCCGGAGCAGCGTGTGGGCTCCAAAGCTGCGCGACTTTGCGGCTCACCCCTGGAGGCATATGGCCTTTGCTGTTGTTGTTGCTCTCAACTGCTACAGGAGAACTCCTTGCTATCTGATGTGAGCGGGTAGGACTATCCCCGATCCAGTGCCGCAACATCGCCTCAACACTGCACATCATCTTGAGGTGAAGAGAGGGAAGTGAAGGGGCGAAAACAAAAAAAAGGAAAGCAGGAGAGGTGGTGAAAATGCCAGCCATTGGGCAGGTCCAGTGCTTAATTTGTAAAATATGAAGTGCAGATGCTCAAACGTTTGTCGGAGGCCACACCTAATTTTCTCTGGCTCCACCCACTTGCTCCACTGGCTCCACCCACGGTGGGTGACATGACCTGCTGCGACCGTCACTCACGCCACCACCACACTGCACATTATGCCTTCGCAAAAGGTTACTTCCATTCCCGCACACCCAATATAAACGCGACTTTGCAACTCTAGGTCACATCACATGAAACAAAATCTTAAGACAACTAAATTGCAGGCTGCCTAACACTGTCAGTGAGCGCGCTATGCAGAAAGTTGTTGCTGCCGGAATGTGGGACTGGCCCTTTAAGCAGGAAGCAAGCAAGACTGTTTGTGCTGCTTCAGCTGAACTCGGATGCATGCTGAGTAAGGGATCAGGCTGTAATGTGTTGAGCACGGGACTCTGCAACACTTGAGGCTGTCACACTCCTTCTCGGAGGTGCAGGCACTACAGGCTGACAAAAAGCCCTCCTCCCAAAAGATCCCATGAAAGAACACCTGAGGCTGGGAGAGAGCACCCCTGAATTGTTGGTACACTTGGAGCTGGCGTAATCCTCTTCCTCTGAACAGAGAAAGCGAGCACACCTGATGGAACCATTGCCCAATCGTGGGTGTGGGGGCCAGCCCTGGATCTCTATCACTCTTTCTTTGGGACCACCTCAAAGCTATCGAGGAATCATTGCTTGAGAGTTTGCATGCTGGGAATTGCAGGCATATGCTTATACCAGGCAAATGAAACTACAAGTCTCAGCATGCGTCATTATTGAATGAAAGCTTTCATCATTTGAAATTCTCACCAGTGAAATGCAGCAGTCGGCTTATGTCAGAGTGTGGTCATGGTGATATAAGAAGTAAACACACTAGCTGGAGTGTTTTATTGGTTTTTTGTCTGTCCAGTCACGTGCTGCTCACTATAGACTAGTAAGTGTCACTAGTACCTTCTCCAGTCTTATTTAAATTACTTTTAGTGTGTCATGATTATAAGCCTTGTAAACTGGGCACTAGGTTAGTACCCTTCCATTTCCGGTGCTTTGCAGCAGTTTAAAGAAATTCTTAAAGAGTCTCATGGCTCAAATGGGTGTAATTTCTGATATTTATGGGTTTCCATCCTCTTCATGCTTGATTTTGCTCGCGAGAAAGTGTCACTCATAGTTGAAAAATGTCACTAATAATTACACTGAAATTATGAAAATGTCACACATAACAAGCAACCTGAAACCTTGGCAGCTATGACTTCGCTTCATTTCATTCTAAAATAAACAACACACAATCATTCTGTTCTCTTCAGTTACGAGAGAGAAGTTATTTCTTTCTTATGACCTTATTATTCAAGATAACTAAGGACGCGTTGATTCCAAGCAGTCAGTCACATGATGCAACTGCACTGCAGGCAGGCATCTTGTCCAAACAACCCCCCCCCCCCCTATCAGATTAAATCCGCTGTGTTCCTCTTACAGGAGTTTGTTCAGGGTCTGTGTTTACTGTTTTGTCTGAACAGTCTGATCTCTAATGGATTCCGAGGGACCGGAGGCACGCACCCAGACACAAATTTGCGTTTGTTGGTATGGCATGTGGGCCACGCCACGGCACCGCCACCCAAGGGTGGCTGCGGCATAATTATTCATGACCATGCATGGTGATGGATGGTGGCATGGCAGCGGCTACACTACTAGTAGTTACTTTAATTAACTTAACTTCTTCCGTACTACTGCTGCTTAACTACTGTGTTACTGTTTTTTTACAGTTACAGTAACTGTCAAGTGAAACTTTACCGCTTCGGGCCGGTCGGCCGGCACTGCCCGGGACACACACTGACTGCAGTGCACTGCCACTGCCTTAGGCTGCTGCGTGCGCAGCGCAGCTTTTAAGTTAACTGATTGGGCCTGCCCTGCCAGCCAGGGCCTGCCTCGCCCTCACCTGGTGCTGTTACTGGTGGTGGCCAGACAGTATAAACTAGTACTCAGTATCTGTCTCACTGGCAGCGGCGGGCGCGCGCCTACTCCTCAACGCCAAACAAATAAAATAATGGAACCGCAACAACGTCGTCCGGTCGGGCCGGTCGCGCTTGCTTGCCGCCTGCTTCTGAGACTTTCATGAAGAACCGACCGAACGGTTTAGTTCTTGAACCACTGAACGCCGGCCGCGCTGAACCACCCACGATGACTCGGTGTGTGGTGGGGTGCGGGTATGCTGGGGCGTGGCGTGGCAATGCAGCAAATGCGCGCGCAATGAATATGAAAAAATCTGCACACGCTGCCTGCTGCCGCGCACAGCCCCAACGGCCAACCCCGCAGATTTGAATGTAGAACCAAAATCCAGCCCGGGCCGGCAACATCAAATTAAGGGCGTGCCGCGGTCGCCCACTACTGCGGCCGCCAAACGCATGCCATCAACATATCAGTGAGTCAAAAATGCATCAGCATCACACACTGACTGCAGTGCACTGCCACTGCCTTAGCAGCTTTATTTTAAGTTAACTGATGATTGGGCCTGCTAGGCCCTGCCTCACCTGGTGCTGTTACTGGCCACTAGTAGTACTCACTGGCAGCGCCTACTATACTAGTCAACGCCAATGCAAACGGAACAACGTCGTCCGGTCGCGCTTGCTGACTCTCAGACTTTCAGTTTCACTTAGTGTGAACCGAACGGTTCTTGCCACTGATGAACGGCCGCTGAACTACCCACGATGACTCGTGGTGGGTGCGGTGCGGACCGGTTGTGCGGGTATGTTGGGGCGTGGCAATGCAGCAAATGCGCGCACAATGAATCTGAAAAAATCTGCGCACGCTGCCTGCTACCGCGCACAGCCCCCCAACCCCCGCAGATTTGAATTGATTGTACAGAGAACCAAAATCCAGCCCGGTCCGGCAACATCAAACTAAGGGCCCGGCCGCCACCGCCAAGCCATCAACATATCAGTCGATTGTGACTGTGAGTGAGAGATATTGAGATTAATTCATTCATCGATGAATCATGACTGTCCATTCACCTCTTGGCCAGGCCTGGCTCACATAGCAGGCGCGCCCGCAACACACACTTCGCTGGGACTGGGAGGACCTGGGTCCCGGACCAGTAAGTTGAGTGTGGGACTGACTCACTGCCTTAGGCCGCTACTGCGCAGCTTTATTATCTGATTAGGCCTGCAGTGCCAGGCCCTGCCTTACCTGGTGCTGTTGCCAGTACTGGCTACTGCCTACTCCTCAAGGGCAAGATCCAGGTCGTGCTCACTGACCTTAGTGGAATGGGCGTGAACCTCAACCACGATGACTCGGTGTGGTGGGGTGCGGTCGCGTCGCGTGCGGGTATGCTGGGGCGTGGCAATGCAGCGAATGCGCGCGCAATGAATCTGCGTACGCTTCCTGTTGCCGCGCACAGCCCCAACCCCCGCAGAAGACAAAAATCCAGCTCAACTCACAGTCTCCCGCCCACTGGGCCGGCAACACTTAACTAAGGGCCGCGCCGCAGCCGCTGGGCCGCCAGTGCCACTGCATGATCAACAGCATTTTAGAATGGTTGAATTGAGAATAACTTGAAGAGTCAAACACTTGGTTCAACACATTACTGGAACACTCTGTGCCACTGCCCAGTCCACTAGCGGCGTAGTGAGGTAAATTACTATTAAATCAATTGTCGAGCAGCAATGCGTGTAGACCCGGCCCTGATAATTAAGTGCCGGTGCTAAGCACCGGCAAGCACCGGCACAAATTAAGCACTGGGCAGGTCAGAGTTACCACCAGCCAACTCCCACCTAGCTCCTGGCCGCGACCCCGGTGGCTAGCGATAGCAAGGCAAAGAAAGGAGAGCCAGCTGCATGTAGGACTTGAGGACTACGGTGAGTGGAGGCAGCCAGAATTG
Source organism: Calotriton arnoldi (assembly GCA_963921515.1). Lineage (NCBI taxonomy): Eukaryota > Metazoa > Chordata > Amphibia > Caudata > Salamandridae > Calotriton > Calotriton arnoldi. The sequence continues at coordinate 413,619 of CAWUFW010014198.1, forward strand.
TTGCTGGTGCAGCTTGCTCACTGTGTTATCCCCCTCTGCCCCTCTTCCCTCACTTCTCCACTCACACAGAGGGGGACGAATTCCCTAAAGTGTGCTCGTGCCAACCCCGGCCACGTCAGCAAAACTACCAAAGGTTTTAAGGAACCTGAAAGCACCCAAGAACATAAAACAAGGGACTACCAGTGACAAAAACTCGCCACATAGCCTCAGCGAAGAGCCGATGCCTGTGCAATATGACAAAGGCTCACAGGCCAGAGTATTGACCAAAAACCTAAATTACCCTAAAAAGGTACCCTAAAGGACCCTAAAAATGTATCTGATAGCATGAAGCAGAAATATCTCGTTATAGACAAGAGATCTAGTCTCAGAAAATGGATCGAGCTTCTGCATTAGACGATAGGTTGCCACATATCTTTATCAGATTTCTTTTTAGGATCAATAATCCATTACTCCATTGCCCTGAACACCGGCGTCCGTACGGCCTCATGCACTGAGGGATACATTAGCTCCCTGACAGCCTCTATTGTCTTAACAGGAAGCTTTAATGCTTCTTATATAGGCTTCCCTGCAGCCCTTGTGTCTTTTTGGAGTTTTGAGACATGCTCTGAATTTGGTCATTTTACCCCTATGGGAATGTAGGCTATTGGAACAAGACAAAATATCCTCTTTTGAGGACAGCCTAAGACGGCTACTTCGAGTAGGACCTCGACTACTAGATCTGTGTATTTCCCTTCTGATATTCCATACATGAGTGGATACGATCCTTGTTGGGATCTTTCAATGCATTCGTTTTTTACCCCTCTATTTCCATACTCCACAGCAAGTTAAGAAATTGTCTATTTGATTGCCCTGTGGAAGGTTTGGCTACATCTTGGCCTTCACCGAAATGCGCGTCGGCACGTGACGTAACCGGAATATTAGGATTATTTTTCTGGAATATATCGGTGTTACTGTTTTTTTGTTGTTTTTTTTTGCAAAGAATTAAAGTACAAAATTGAAAGTTTGTTAGATCTTACTTATGCCATAAACCAAAAGATTAATTGAAATGTTTTCCTAGTGTGTAAGAGAAGCTTTCAATGGATAGAAATACATATGATTTCGATTTTCATAGTTTTGCTTACATTCCTGTGTGCGTCTACAAATGACAGTTCATTCATATTATGCGTATGTTAGTGGAACTAGTTTGGATGTGGTACGTGCGAGAGTGGCAAAGGTGAGATTGAATTTGAATGAAAGTATGGGAGTGATAGAAGAAAGAAAGACTTGTATTTATTATAATATATTTTTGTATTGTTTTATAAGTGGTCACAATATATGTATATAAAATGCTGATACTCTACTTGAATAAATATTAAAAAGAAATCTGATAAAGATTTGTGCCAATCTATTATCTAATTCAGAAGCTCGATCAGTTGTCTGAGAATAGATCTCTTACCTAAATGACCCTTTTTAGGGTCATTTAGGTTTGTGTTTCTCCCCGGTAACCTGCCTATATTTTTCTCGGGGACCCTCTCTTGTTGTTTGTCAGAGTATTGACCAACACTGTCAATGGTGCCACCATTAATTACAACAGCCACAACTAACCATGAGGTCAGGGAGATCAAGAAATTCACCACAGTACAGAAGCAAATGAAAGAAATTTAACATCTGTGCACCGCCACTTGTAAATGTCTGTGCAACTGGGGACTGTGACGGTCAGCCAAAAATCACCACCAAGTTTCAACTTCTGGAAGACGCAAGTACTGCCATCTATTCCACTATTACACCAATTATGGGGTTGCCAGTCCCTCTCACACCGACCATAGCCATCCAAATGAAAGGACAAATCTCCAATCAGACCCCTCTCAGGCCAACTTGTCCAATGACACTCCAAGTCAATAACTGGGAACTCCTGACCGACCTAGATGAAGAAATCAGAGAAGCCCCCTGAGTCAAGTTGGCATAAAAGAAAAAGTGAAAGAGGAAACTAAACTGGGACAGAGTCCTAAGGAATATTTTTAATCGAGAGAATATATCCAGACTGCTAAGGCAGGTTCCCACATTAGCAGGGGTCCCCGCAGCCAAAAGTGAGTCGGTCCAGTTCATCAGTCCAGCACTAGGGAACAACTGTGACTCAATCAAGGTAACTTGGAGATCCACTAACATAAGCTCAGAAAGTCCTTAATGAGAGCAAACAATTTATGGATTGGGGGATCCATGTGGAAACCTTTCTGGAACCAGGGTATCTGCACCCTCTGACCCTCTGAGGAGGCCCAAAGATACCCAGACAGAGAACACAACATTTCCACTCATACCCTAATATGTCTTCTGGAATGCAAAAGGGGCCTCACGATTGAAAGCAAGTAATGACAAAGTCCCAGAACCAGACAATAATTCAACGTGGAGGGGAGACCTTTAGGAACAAAGGGGGTGGATCGCGGGAACAATTAACCAACAGCTACCTTTGAAGTGAACTGACGCCAATGAGGCAGGATCGGATCAGAGGACACCCAAACTAAACCTTTGCTCATAGAACATCCACGGCCTGAGGGACAAGCTAGCAGATCCAGAAACGCTAAGATACCTCCAAACTTTTAAAGTTATAGCCCTGCAGGAAACCTGGGTCCTGGAGCCAGTCTTAGTCCTTGGCTTTTCCCATACCCTGGACATGACCTTTAAGGATTTAGAATTTGGCTGATGCAAAAGCAGTTTAGGGATATATCTGTTGACAGCTATTAAAGTGAGGAGCAAGGAACTAACAACAGATTCTGAAAAATGCAAAATATTGCACCTATCACTTGAAAAGAGATTGAAGGAACAGGCAGTGACACTAATAAACATTTATGCAGCACCTACGCACATGGACCATGGGGAGTTATTGAAAAATTCAATTGAAAACATCCTCAAAGCAGGGGGATCATACCCAAGTTCACCGCTAATAGTGACAGGAGAATTCAACATGAAACTGCTCAGTCAATCTACAAGAAAAGATGTCATAAAGGCCCAGGACCGCCAGTGGGATATCCCCAAACAAACTCAAATAAAGCTAGGAAGGAGGGACCCAATGGGCCAAATTTTAATTGGCAGACTAAAGCATCTTGGATTGTGAGTCCTAAACGGCCGCTTCAAATGGGACATCCCTCCAGCCTTCTCATTTTATTCAATAAAAGGAAATTAACTAATGGACTATACACTGGTATCCATCCCCCTGCTAAACTCGGTCATCTCCTTTAGAATGGGACTAAGATCTGAAAGCGATCCTCTTTCCCAGGAGCTGGAACGTGCCTGCAATCCGACTTGGAACAAACGCACAACAGAACCTGTAGGGTCAATTTACTCAACTGACCTAAAAAGAGTTAAATGGTCCTCTGAAGAAATAGGGTATTTGGCACAAGAATCCAAACATCACCTGCTAAATTCTGAACTACTCAAATGCTTAGAGAACAATGGGAGGCATTCTTCGATACTTTTATGAAACAGTTTGCCACAAAAGTAAACTCAGTTAGGTTTCAACCCAAACCCATTCCAATGAACAGCCAAAAACTACATAAGACTGGTGTGCTAAAACAATTAAAGTGGAAAGTCAACAAGGTGCTTCGAATAGTCCATCAGTTTCCTCTTAATGAAACGTGCACCCCCAACCTGAGGGACGGCAAACAGGAATTCAAAAGAGCAATATGGGTCATTAAGAGGCACCTTCTGGGCTAAACTCATCTGGGATCTTAAGCACCACAACATGTTCTGGAAAACAGTGAATGCCCTAAAAAATCCCGCCCACTGCAGGTCAGAATCCAGCATCTCAGAAGAAGCCTTGACTGTTTACCTTTATGCCCACTTCAAATCGCAAATTGGCAAAAACACAACCCTGCAAAACTCGAGGGTCGAACACTCAAATGGAACTGACCTACTAGTGAAGGCGATATTGGTTACAGGAAGCACGTCCATCATTGCTGCCAACAAGATACTCCGGCAGATAGCAAAGGGGCATATTACAAGAGTACCAGGCCCAAATGGTATCTCTTAGGCTGTCTGTAAGTCAGACCTGACAAAATGGCCTGAAGCAATGGCGCCAGTTTTAATCATGTTTTAAAGGAAGCAACAACCCCAGCCTTATGGAGAGGCTCCATAATGTCTCCCATCTTCAAAGGAGGTAGCAAACTCGAGCCAGGGAATTATAGGTTAATAGGCCTCGTTGATAATGAGGCGAAATACTATGCTGGGGTCCTACTTGAACATCTCAGTGATTGGGCCAACTCTAATTCCATTATTCCTCCCAACCAAACAAACTGTGCAAGGAAAACCGGAACACGACAAACATGATGGCTATCTCACTCATCTTCCACTCCTCCAAAATTTCAAAACGTCCTCTCTACCTCTGTTTTGTCGATTATCAAGCCATCTTTGACTGTGTTAATCGCAAAAGGCTCAGTGAAAAACTAAAGAACTGGTGTATCCCCCCACTTCTTTTGAAAGCAATTGAAATCTATATTCCAATACTTGGGTTAGAATTGAGCTGGTGAGTGGATCCAATCTATCGAGGGCCATTCCAACAACAAGTGGTCTCAAACAGGAGTGTGTCATCCCATCGACTTTATTTAATATATTTATGGCAGACCTCCCCCCAGCTCTGTCCTCCATTAACTCCCACGCCTCTAAATTAGGGTCGACACAACTGTCAAACCTTCTGGATGCCAACAGCCTGGTGCTACTTAGCCGGACAAAGGTCAGCGTGCAGTGCCTTCTGGGAGCGACCCAAGCATACTTCAGCAAATGGGCTTAAAATAAACACAAAAAAAATAAAAATCATGATCCTCGCTGGGAGCACCCTAAAAAAGAAAGGCAAGTTGGTGCCTCAATGGGCATAAGATTGAATAAACAAAAGATTACAAATAACTCGGCCTCTTATTCAAGAACATCGGCTCATTTAAACCGCATAAGGAGGAAATGAAAAGGAAAGAGATAGACTTGGCGGCAGGGCACTCAGTCATATTCAAGAACCTGAAGGGGGACTCGCTCAGCCCAGTATTAGAACTCGCTACGGCAAAGTGGTCACAACTCTGGCCTATGGCTGCGAGGCTCTCCGGGGTAGAGACACAGCAACTCTGAACCCTACAATAGTATGAATATACAGGCAAATCTTTCAGCTCCCCTGTCACACATCACCAGCCCAGAATAGGCTGGACTTTGGGCTAATAAAACAGTCTCATGCCAGGCGTGCAACATTTGCCATCTTCTGCCACAAGCTTAAAACCACTGAGGAAAACACAATCAACCATCATATATGGGAGGAAATCTCTAAAACATCATGCTCACCGGCATGAAAGTGCCTTGATGCAACAGTTGTCTTGTTAGGATTGGCAGAACTATGGACAGCAGCAGAGAGCCACAACACTTTTAATAGAGAATTATTAAAACTATCAAAATAACTTACTCATTAGAAGATAGGGCAACCCTAGAAAAGAGTTCCCATGCCTGGTCTATACTAAACATTTGCAAGACCCTGAGCCCACAGCAATAGCTGGGTGAACTGCGGGATAAAAAGCAAATACCTGAATTACAGCCTTGGCACCTTGCCATCTCACATGCATAACAGGTCTTGGCTGAGGGTAGAAGGAGAAATGACCTGACCTGTGGCCTCGCGACTGAAGACACGGTGCACACTATCTGCCTCCGCAACTCCACTATAGGCACACGTCGACAATGGCTTTGCCCTTTTTGGAACCAGTTAGTGGTGCGCTCCTACAGGCAAGCCACTTGGGCTGCCTCAACTCAGCAGACCAGAGAATAATATCCCGGACTGTAAAATGCCTTCAGGGAGTAGAGAGGGCCCTGAAAAAGGCAATAGCCATTTAACTGCCACTGGGACACAATCAACTCACATCTCCTCCTGCAAAATGACTTACAAAGTGGACACTGAACATTTTAGTTGTACCCTAACATTTTTAACTACCAATTACTCAATTTGTTTACCACTCATGAAAATAATGTTCTACTGTTCCCCTTTGCACTTGCATTTTACTGTTTTAAATATTTTTGATTGACAGTTATATTTTGTACCAAGACGTTTGCACATTGTAATGGTTTTATTTAATCTAACAATAAAATTTGACTTCACTTGAATAATGTACACCTGGGCTCAACCCCTGCTACAAATAGCACAGGGAAAAATGTAAGAAATTCCAAAGCAGTTAAAAAGTGAAAAAACACAACACAATAAAAATCTGGATTCCTCCTGTGGGGCAAGGTAGCAGGCTGTACCTGGAAAGCTTACACCAAAATCATATAGACTTGCTGCACGTGTCTACTGAACTGGATTTTAAGGTGGCAAAAAGCTCCAAGCGGAGTTCTGGAAGTCCAAACCTTTTCTTTCCTTCTGGACCCCACTAAGGCTCCTATAACCTCAGGAAGAGCACTTAGAGAGAGCTCTTAGGGGTCAGAACTCACTCTAGCAGAGGGCACCAATAGGGTCCAGTGCTCTTCCAATTGCAACTGGTAACTGGACTCTCCAGGAGAAAAAGGCCTCTTGCAGCTTGTAGTGTCCCTGTGCTCACACAGGAGGTCTACACAATAATGGGGTAAACCCAGACATATCACTAGGACCTGGATGAAACTTGGTACCAAAAAGGGGGGGTGGTCCCAGTGGAAACACAATTTTATAAGGACATCACCTGATCAATCAATTACAAACAATATTTATACATATTGAAAATATTTAATTGAGATTGAACATATATTCATCATGTTCAAAACACATTATATTCATCAAAAAGGTTTGTGAATAGGTGCCTCCAAGGGGAGAAGGGAGGAATTAGTGCATCAATGTGCAGAAGTGAGGGTTGAGTGATGGAGGGAGGGCAGTGAACAGTGTGTACATCCAAAAACATAAAAGGCCTGTCCAGCCTTAATCAAGGCTAAATTATTTACAGAAAACAGAATGTCAAAAAGGACACTGTGAATCTATCACTGTTGTCCACATTTAATACAGAAAGTAGAGCTGTTGACGTTTCGACCCCGGGTTGGTGTAGGAAATTCTGCTCCTTACAAAAGGGTCTTCATCAGGACCAAGGGGGGCACCTTTCGTCCACCTGGGAATGTGGTGGAGAGAACAAAAAAGGGGCCCGGAGGCTCCAGGGTCAGAGAGGGATGGACTCTCGGTGAATAATGTGAATGTATTCAGTTCAATTCCTTTAACTTGAAAAGGCATGAATGAATCAAGGTGCTCCTTCCATCTTGTAAAGTTACTCCATGCTGCCTTTACATCCGTCCACTCTGTCCATCCGTCAGCAAGTGGACGGATGTAAAAGCAGCACGGAGTAACCTGTTTTTGTTCTCTCCACCACATTCCCAGGTGGACGAAGGGTGTCCCCCTTGGTCCTGATGAAGACCCTATTCTAAGGAGCAGAATTTGCTACACTAACCCGGGGTCGAAATATCGACAGCTCTACTTTCTGTATTGAATGTGGACAACAGTGATAGATTCACGTGTCCTTTTTGACATTCTGTTTTCTGTAAATAATTTAGCCTTGATTAAGGCTGGACAGGCCTTTTATGTTTTTGGATGTACACACTGTTCACTGCCCTCCCTCCATCACTCAACCCTCACTTCTGCACATTGATGCACTAATTCCTCCCTTCTCCCCTTAGGGGCACCTATGCACAAACCTTTTTGATGAATATAATGTGTTTTGAACACAATGAATATATGTTCAATATCAATTAACCACAATTAAATATTTTCAATATGTATACATATTGTTTGTAATTGATTGATCAGGTGATGTTGATGTCCATGTAAAATTATGTTTCCACTGGGACCCCCCCTTTTTTGTACCACAAAGGAGGTCAGCTGACTGACTCTTCTATCTTGTGTCCACTGCTTTTTCCTGGGTACAAGTGGTGGCAGATCCAGCCATTCAGATGTCCTCACAAGTCTACAACAGCAGGTTCAGTGCTTCTTCTGCTCTTCCCCTGTTCCAGAAAGTGTTCTGAGAAGCTGGTGGCAAGATCCATTTTTGTACAGTACAGTAGCCAATGGCTGTGGGTGACTCCTGGACACTCCCTATCCAATAGGGAAAAAGTTCCTGGAGGCAACACTAGTCAATTTTACAGCATATCCTTTTTCTTTTTTACACAGATCTTCTGCTCTCTGAGGGAGCTTGAGGAGTTTCAGGGGAAATGAACCGTTGCCTCCCCTGCCCCCTAAACTACACAGGATTCACATTGGTCCTTTTCAAGTTATTTAAGTTCTTGGAACTTTCCCATCTGCTCTTCCTGAGCTGAGAAGGATCACCCGCCCCAATTCCAACTAATCTTGTCACCAGGCCTAAGCCATTGTTCTCCTCTGGAAGCAGTTTTCTCACTTCATTACCATCAAGCACTGACAAACTGCAGCTATCAGGCTAATGCAAATTAGCCCCTAGGAGCTTCAGGCAGGGGAAAGATAACTTTCTGAAAGTTATCTTTCCTAAATGTTTATTTAAAATCTAACATAAGCATTAGATTGGATTTTTAATACATATTAAACATAGTAGTTGAATAATTTCTATAACTGGTCCCAAACCCAAGATTGGACGTTTCTTATTTGTGTGTGGTTAGTTAAAACCATTAAATTTTTTACAAAAACACATCCATGATAAAAAAAAGTTCCAAATTGTTGAAAAAAGCACACACAAGTTACAGTGTAACAGTAAGCCACAGCATATAGAAAAAACAGATTTGACGAAGGAGTAGGCCCATGTAACCTTCAAACTCATGACAATAGACTGGACTGTGGGCATGTGTCTATCAATACCAAGTGCAACGTGCAAAAAAAAGTCCTGCTTTTGTCAAACGTTTTTACTATATCAAATTGCAATTATGAATCAAAGTGCTAGTGCAAAGACCAGATGATAGCAAGTTATCACAATCAAACTGTGTTGTTCAGCTGGAATAGCAAAACAACCCAGTGACATAAAACGGTTCACTGATAGAATATCGATGCTAAAAACATCGATGCTCTAAAAATTGAAAAAATAAATATCTACTACAAAAATATTGAATCAAAAATATTGAAGTAAAAAATATCGATTTAAAAATATATATAAAATAAAATATATATTCAATATATTAAATATTAATACTATTTTTAACAAAATAAATTACATTTAATATACATTTTAACTAAATATAAATAATAAAATTAATTTAAAAAATATAAACACAAACATGATAATTTATACATATACATATATTTAGTTTAAAATAATTTATAAGCTATTATCTTTATTTAATTTTTAAACTTTAAAACTATATAAAAAGAAAATATATATATATATATATCAATAATTTAAAATAAAAAAAACATTCTATAATAAATGTAAACATTAAGGGGCCCATTACGATACCCGGCGTAAAAGAATCCGCCAGGCATGGAAGCGGCAAAAATCCGCCCGCACACACCGCCTGAACACCGACCACGCCATTATGAGTACACAAACCGAAAACCGCCATCGGCGGAAAAATCACACAAAATACCGCCCGCCATCGTCCGAGTCGGAGTCAAACCGCCCGCCACGGACGGAAACACGCACGACAACACAAAACCGCCCGCCCACACGGCCGACACACCGCACGTGAAATTACGATCGCACCGCCATGAGCGCGGAAAAACAACAAATATACCGCCCGCCAGCGCAAACAACGCCGATGAGAATCGACACGGCAGAAGCCATGGCGCCAACGTACCTGCACAGAAACCATCCGCACACAAAACCAATAGCACACAACATGGCCAACAAGTCCACACAGCAAGGCACGCACAAATACACAAGCACAGTACACATCCCGAAAACACCCCCGGACAAACAAAAAATACAAAGGCCAGAACCCCAGACACAACACACCTGAAAACAACAGACCATGAGGACACACCCACATAGGTGAGTACAAAAGCAGCACTCCCACAGACCACAACCCCTTGCTACATTGCAAACCAGAGAGGAGAGGAGAGGACACAGTGACACAGCAAGGACAGCAGCACACCACAGAAACGCACACATCACTACCACCACCACCACCACCACCAAACACCACCACCACCACCACCACCACCACCACCACCAAACACCGGCACCACAAACCCCCTGCACATTACACAACACACACCGCACCAGCACCACAAACACCATGGCACCACAAAGGATGCCCAAGTTCACGCCCATGGAGCTGACGGTCATGGTCGACGAGATCATCAAGGTGTACCCACAAATCTATGGGAACATGGTCCAGCACACACCACTAGCCACCAGAAACAGAATGTGGAACCGGATCGTAGACCAGGTCAATGCAGTCGGGACCCTGCCCAGGAACAGAGTCGAGATAAACAAACGTTGGAATGACGTAAAAAGCCTGGTCAAGAAGAAGGAGGGCAAAAACAGAGAGCTGGCTGCCGTCACTGGCGGAGGGAATCCCGCGCTCTTTAAGACCTTCAAAGCGTGGGAGGAGAAGGTGCGAGTCGTAATCCATCCGGAGATCCTCGCCGGATTAGCAGGGGGAGTGGAGGCTGGTAAGTACAAACTAATGTATACCAGCACACCGCTATGTACTCACATGCGCAACTACCATGCCACAGCTCCCAGGGACAAACACCCCCATGTCCAGCACACAATACACAACACATCACACACACATGCAACAGACACTACCACACACAGCCCAAACCGAACAACTGTAAGATGCGTGGGGACATGTGTACACTAAGCCAGCCACATAACCACCAACAGGTCCCCAAATATGCCAGAAGCGCCACAACGAGCACCCACCACACCCATGTGTCCGCCACAGCTGCACTAACCGACAAGTAACAGGTAAGTGGCAGGAACACAAAGTGCAGTGGGTGGGACGGTGGACAGCCCAAGTACAACACACACCAGGCCCCAGTCCCACAGCACAGCAAGGAGGAGCATCCCCACACCCCACAGCCACGTGTCAGCCACCGCAGTGCACAACGACAGCCGAAAGGCAGACATCACGGTCCACAGCAATCGGTGTCAGTGGGTGTACAGCCACCCCCACGACCCACTACACCCCCCACCCCCACAGACCTGCAACATGGAGCACCCCCGCTTAGAGCCATGTGGCATCCAGTACAGTGCACGCACGAACAACTTGCAGGTGGGAAACTGGACAGGGCTGGATTACTGGAGGCATGAGGACCATAACACCACCAACACATGGGACATGTCACGTAGCAGACGAACACGCAGCACCGCCCACCGTCACGAACAAGTGAACAATGTGCACACGGACATGAACAACAGACTCACACCCCACATGACCCATCACAGACATAGCAACACCCAAGGAGCCACGTCTGCATGCACAAGCCACACTGAATATAGTCCCACACGGCAGCCACTGTGCAACTCATCACACACAACCGAAACACCATTGAAGTCCTGTCCATGTAGCCCCCACTGCCTGTCAACCCCACACCCCACAACTACGCCTATGTAAGACAAACAACACTAGACGCAACAGAGCGGAACAACAGAAATGCACACGAACACCACTGAACCCATCAAACTCACAGACACACCATGCACATACAACATACCATCCATCCCATCCGTCAGCCCCAGTCTCATGAAAGGCATGTCATCCGCACAGCTGCCACACATACAGCAGTCACGCTAAGACACATGCCCATGACCAACCATGTGCCAGAAGTCAATTAAGCGCACAACACACTGTGAGCAACAACACACAACATGGGCCACACCCCCGAGCACTGCAGTGATGCACATGGCACAGGGCAGCACGCACACCAAGGAGATGGGACAACTGCAATACGTTGGCTGGCACACAACTATCACTCACTCATAACGATGCGTCCAATGCCATGTCCAGTAACCACAACAGACAGCAAATATGCAGGGCATGTCAGGCATGCACACACCTCAGACCATGCACTGTCATGCAGCCACAACACATGTCACGTTCGGCACCCATGGCTCACAGCATGTACCCCAAAAGCATATCCCCTCCCAAATGCGAATCTGGGGCATGGCCCCCATGTTGCCATATGCGTTCCTAAGCGTTCCATTTGAACCCCAAAAGCATATCCCCTCCCAAATGCGAATCTGGGGCATGGCCCCCATGTTGCCATATGCGTTCCTAAGCGTTCCATTTGAACCCCAAAAGCATATCCCCTCCCAAATGCGAATCTGGGGCATGGCCCCCATGTTGCCATATGCGTTCCTAAGCGTTCCATTTGAACCCCAAAAGCATATCCCCTCCCAAATGCGAATCTGGGGCATGGCCCCCATGTTGCCATATGCGTTCCTAAGCGTTCCATATGAACTCCAAAAGCAAAGTACAAACCAGACCCAGGATGGGCCAGGAGCCCGCATACACCAGAGTCACAATGAGTAGGGGCACAGCAACACACCCATCGGCATGGCCAATCCGTCCCATGCCACATGTGCACAGCACACAGTCCCATTGCCTAGCACACACAACTACAGATGCCACAGCCACGCACTCGCCTCCGGGAAACCCATGTACGAGATTGCACGAACTGCCAATGTCAGACGACTAATACATACTTCGCCAGGTGCAACACAATAACAAATCTCATTCTCTCCACAGGTGACGAACTGCTGGATGCTGGGGATGGAGACAGCAGCCAGCACAGCCAGCCGACAAGCCCCCAACGAGGACACACAGATCTGGAGGATCTGTCCTCCTCTTCGGACACGGACCACCAAGCTGGCCCATCTGGCGTGGCAGGGCCCAGCCGCTCCCCAGGACCCCTCCTACCCACCAACCCATCATCCAGGGATGCTGAACAGTCCCAGTCCCCTGCTGCCACTGTCGTTGCGGCCACACCCACGGTCATTGCGGCCACTACCACTGCCGCAACCGCCACCATCGCCGCACCGACCACCACCGCCTCCACCACCACCACGTCTTCGCTGGCACCAGCCCCAGCGCAGGTGGTGGCCCGGCCGACTGGATCCACCCTGGGAGCCACAGCGAGGACCGTGGTGTGCAATGTGGCTAGTGGGCAGGCCGGTGGCAGCAGGACTGGTAGGAGGAGCAGGGTCAGGGAAACGCCAGCCTCCCCTGGGAGCCATGCCCTGCCTCAAATGGCCAGAGTCCTTGGGGCCTATGAAGAGGCCCAAGGACAATGGGCCAGGTCTGCTACTGACACGCGGGAGGTGCTGGGGGTGCTGAGGTCCATGGACGCCCATATGGGCCAATTCGTGTCCCGTATGGACCAACTCGTGGACCTCATGGGCCAGCTGGTGGTGGCGGTGGGGTCACAGGCAAGGCCAGCAACACCACCTCCGCCACCACCTGCTAGGGCGCAGGCTCGGGCAGCAGTGTCCACTTCCCCTGCGTCCACAGCCAGTGAGCACACCTCACCCACCACCAGCAGGTCGCCACCACACACCCCCTCCCAAACATGGAAGGGGCCATCCGAAGAGGAAACAGATCTCCCGGGAGGACTTCGCACGCTCCAGTCGCAAGTGAGGCAGCCAGCCAGCCTTCCGCCAGCCTTCCTTGACCAGCCACTGCATTGACTTGCTCTACGATCCCACTCCACACAGCCATCTGGATGGCATGTGTGTGTTGGACTATGT